>CM068298.1:24419914-24751060 GCA_034768395.1 Linum lewisii | reverse complement strand
CGACGTATAATAGATCTCAGATGGCAAACACAATAATATGAACGTGATTGATCACATAAGGCAGCCAAACGAGGGTAAACAATTCATGGTGAAACCGACATTTTTCAAAAGCCAACACCACAAAGAATCGATCTTATGCATAGCAACACATGATCAAACGATATAGAAATTAAGCACAATACTCCCTAATCATGCTAGATCAGTCCAAAGAGTTCAGCTAACCTAGTTCACACGAAATCAGTCGGCACGTAAATCGAGGTAAACCAAAAGTAAACCGAAAGTCAACCCTGAGAAATTCAGCAATCAACATGTCAAAAGATTCGAATGAAAAATTCTACAACTTACCTTGAAGCCATGGTTGCTGAAAACGAACGGAGAAAGAGAAATGGAGAAAAACCGAAAATATTAGGTTTTGGCTGAACGGGAGCTCTAGAGCTCCGATTCGACTGTTCTAGGGCTCGGGTTGATCGGAAATGGATAAGGGAGACGGGTGGCGGCGGTCGGCGATGGCGGCGGCGAAGGGTTTGGTTGGCGGCGATGAAAGAAAGGCGACGGTCGGCGAGTTTGGTGAACTGGGGGAGTTTTTTTTTTTTTGCAAATTTTTGAAAATGAAGAGGTGGAGAGAGAGAGGGTGAATCCGGATTTTAAAATGAAAAGTTTGTTGATTTTGTTATGAATTTTCGGCGAAAATAAGTGCAAGTTTTCGCCGAAAATATCAGTTAAGAAGTACTGCCGGTTTTTAAAAACATTTTCGCCAAAAATTACAAGGAGTTTTGCCGAAAACTCTAGTTAAAAACGTCTGAAAACACAGTGGGATTTCAAAGGGCATTTTCGCCGAAAACCTGGGTTATTTTCGCCAAAATTTTGACCTGTACGATTGAAAATATTTTCGCAATCCCGGCAAATTTCAGAAAATCACAGTTAAATCCACAAAAATTGGAACAACCTCAAACGACTTGAGATTGACACTACGACACACAGACTACACACGAAAAATAAGAAAACAAACAAACTGACACTTTTGGCTCCCCCGAACCGACTCTAAAACACTAAAGTTGACACAAATGAAAAACTGACTCCAACCGTGGGTTGCCTCCCACGAAGCGCTCTAGATTAACGTCCTTGAGCTGGACAATACCTGGACGGAATTAGGAGACATCCCAACTCAGGTTCTCCTTAATGCTAGCATCGGATTCATGAAGTAGAGCTTCGGGGTATCTCCGTGAAGCATAAATTTCTTCCCGTTAGCGTGTAAGAGCTTGGTACGTCCGTCGGGAAGGTGCTCAGTGATCTTGAACGGACCAAAGAGCTCTGTCAAGGGATCATCCTCTACAAGGAAGACGGTAGAGGGAATGAGAATGATCGGCTTCGTCTTCTCTTTAATCTCCGGCTTTATTTCACCAGGATCGGTGATGTCGGTATTTACTTAGGAGATGCTTTTGGCTTCTCCTTCAATACTTGTTTCGGTGCCGGTAGCTCGAAACGAATTGGTGGTGCAGCTGGCTCGGTAGACGGTGGCGGCACAACTGGTCTCCAGACCATTTGAGTCGTCTTCTTGTTCTTCCCCCGGGATCTATCAGGTTCTTTGCTCGGTGGCTTAGAAGAGGCTTTCAATTCCTTCTTCTTCGGCGGCTTCTGAGGAACAGATTTCGGTTTCTGCTTGGTAATCTGTCCAGCACCTGCAACAGCAATTGATCTAGGCACAATAGAAGAGACATCAGTAACGGAGTTGACCGGAGTCAACTCCACAGTTTCAACAGCTAAGCAATGAAGTTCTTCATTCAAAGGGGTATATTTCATTCGTCTTTAAGGCGAAACGTTATCGTGTCTTTACCAACCCTCAAAGTTAAAGAACCATTTGGCACATTAATTTGCATTCCAGTAGTAGCCATGAAGGGTCGTCCTATGAGAATGGTAGAATCATCCTTACTAGTGTCTATGATCACGAAGTCAGCTAGGAAAGTGAAAGGACCACATTTAGTAACAACGTCTTTGATTTCTCCCCTAGGGTTTTCAATGATCTATCAGCGAAGACAAGTTGCATGCTAGTTGGTTCAAGTTCTCCTAGATTCAATTTCTCATACAGACTCATAGGCATAACATTAACAGACGCGCCAAGATCAACCAAACAACGTTCTATCTCAATATCATTGATGACAAGAGGTAGAGTGAAAGAACCAGGATCAGAACACTTAGCTGGATATGGAGAGGAAGGTTTCTTGCTACGAGCATCAGGATATCCTTCTTTATTCCCCTTCATGCTAGTCTCGATCCTTGCATTTGCCAGCAATGCTCTTGGAAAAGGAGGCTTCACGTAGTACGGAGCAAGAGGAGGATCATCCTCCTTAGGCGCCGGTTTCTGCGCTTCCTTCTTCTCCGAAGTTTCAGAGATCCTGCGTAAAATAGAAGAAGCGTCAGCAGATAAGCTTGTAAACTTTTTAACAGATAGAATCTTAGCTTGTTCCTTTCTCGGATTCGGCTCTGTCTGGCTTGGAAGTTGGCCAAATGGTCGACCAGATGCTAGCATGCTCGAGATGTGGTTGACAGCTTGCTTAATTCTTTGACCGGATGCGATCTGTTCTTGATTGAGAAGAGCTTGAGCTTTGAACTGACTGTCATGATCATCAAGTCTGGTAATGATCTGACTAAGCTTCTTGTCCAGGTCACTGACATTGTTCTCTCTCTGATGTTGCTGCCCTGGTAGGTATTATTCAGATATTGATTCTGGCGATTGCCAGGAGCAGTTCCATAGTTACCCGGATTACGGTGTGTGGCTGATAGACACCTCCCGGCGGATGGTTAGGCTTCTGATCCTGAGCTGGACCAGCTGGGCGGTTATTCTGGTTCTGGTTATGGTTGGCGCCATTATTGTAGAGAGGTCTGTCTTGATAGTTCCCTTGCTGTTTAAAGTTGCGGTAGCCAACATAACCATTCTGATTGTTAACCAAACCTTGCTGAACAAAATTTACCTCTTCGGCGGACTAGACTTCTGTCTTACCAAAATTCTGGCATCGGCCTCCATTATGCGCACAAGCTCCACACCATTCACAATCGGCAACATAGACAGAAGCTGTCGGCGGTTTGATTGGTGTAGAAGACTTCTTCAGATGCTTCTTTACTTCTGCCTTGATAGTAGCTTCGAGATCGAGCTTGCTCCTTGATCCTTCTGATTGTCACTCCCAGTTCCTTGACTTGGAAGCGCATTTTGCAAAATGAAGAAGAGCAGCTTCAGGTGTGAGTGTAGTGCAATCCTCTTCAGCTAGAGAATTGACCCACTTGGCAGATTCTTCTCGAAGACCTCGAGCAAAGATTTCAGCTAACTGCCTCTGTTCGAATTCGTGATGGGGACAGTTGTAGAGAAGTTCTTGGAATCGATTCCAAGTATCGTATAAGCTTTCTCCTTCTTTCTGGGAGAATCTGGCGATGCTGTCTTTGATGGCTGTTGTTCTGGCAGGAGAAGTACTCTTCGACGAAGTCTGAGCCAGAGTATCCCAATCAGTATAGTAGCCTGGTGGTTTGCCAGTAAGCCACCTCTTAGCAGCGCCTTTCAGAGAGAACGGGAAAGCTCTCAAGCAAAGAGTGTTCTTGTCGAGGTTTCTGTTCTTGAAAGTGCTGCAGAGATCAAGGAAATCCGCCAGATGTGTGCACGGATTGTCTAGTGGCCTGCCTTCAAATTGTAGATCCCTAGAGATCATAGTCAAGAATGGAATCTTGATCTCATAGTCAGGATCTCCTTCAACAAGCGGCACGGTAATGGCAGATCGAACGCTAGTCGCGCTCGGCTTATTGTAGTTAGCTAGACTCTTCTGTGCAATTGGTGGTGGCGGTGGCGGTGGTAGATCATCGCCTGGTGGTGGTGGTAACTGATCATTCATGGTAGGAGATGGAGGAGGTGAAAGTGACTCGGTGTATGAAGCGGATGAAGATGACGGTAAAGGTGAAGATGAGGAACTCTCCTTCAATTCCTTGATCTTGATCGGAGTGACGGATGGAGGTGGATTGGTTCTGCTTCTCCTTGGAATCTGTGATTGTCGAGGTGGAGCAGAACTGTCTGGTCTCTCTATGCTCTTAGCCTTGTCGGTTTGAGAGCGAGTCCAAGGGCGGCGATGCATACACCTGTGAGCAACCTACAAACAATAGAAACAAACAAAACCAGTGTAAAATTGAAGTGGATGGAAAGATAAAAGATGGAAAATAGAAGAATAAAATGCCAGTTCTTCTTTCGAACAATCAAAAGAAGTCCCCGACAATGGCGCCAATTTGATGATGCTGTAGAACAGTGATCAAATACTACCAAGCTAAAAGCTAAGCAGATCGTATTCCACGGGCCTTCTAATGATCGATTACTCAAATAAGCTGGCAAATTACTCAAGTTCAAGCACTTCGTGCGTGGTGTGAGTTCCACGACTTGTAATTCTATGAAAATGCCAGGAAATTAAAAATTGAAACTGAAAACAGATTAGAAAATTAGGGTTGACAACAGAGACGACAGACGAACTTAGACTTCGAATCCCCCTTCGTTCACCAGAGTATAGGCAATCGACAGATCAGCAGATTTCAATTCTCATTCAATCAACTCTAAGACACCACCATAACTCCTGACCCTTAGGTTTAAGACCGGCGAACGTTTGCTCTATCTGTTCTAGCTACCAAGATTAATTAGCCGCCCGGGTACGGTCGCCTCTTGCAACGACTTAACTTAACTGGTGGAATTACTAACGATTTATGAGTTACTCTTGCAGTGGATTAACCCTAACCGGTTCCTACGAAAGGCACACTCCAATTATAAGGTTAATTGTTCAATTTGATGTTCTAAAGTAAGGCGAGCGTTCGCTTCTATCCTTAGCTTAACAAGAATCTAATCTAGGTGATCAATCCAGACAAGAAACATGAACAATGAAGAACAAATCAAACATGAAAGAGAAACTGATTGAACTTTGAATCTAATCACCGCCGATCTGTGACCGCTTAAAAGCCCTAGGTCACTTAGGGTTCATCTAGTCTAAGCTCTACGAGTTTAGCTACTCATGTTTTTCACAAAAGAATCAAAGATAACGAAAGAGTTTATCATACAGAGGAAGAACAGAAAAAGGATCTGAAAAACCTAATTAAGACGACTCCGGCAGAACTTCGATCTTCCGGTAAACTACAATCCTAGCTCCGAGTCTTCGAGATGGAAGGGATGGCGTCCCGATCTCTTTCCGGCTCTTCGAACTCTAAACTCTCCTTCAGAACTCTTGAGAATCCTTGAAGTATTTGGTATATGTTGGAAATTATAATTATGAAAAGTATCTTTGATTTGGGCCGCCGGTTAAGTATATATACTTAACCCTAATACCCGCCGATTTAGCCTGATATTTTCGCCGAAAATATGAAGAGATTTTCGGCGAAAATCTCTTTGTAAAATGGACTGTCTGCCGGCTGATTTCTCTGTGATTTTCAGACCATTGGTTCTCGGCGAAAACTTCACATTTTCGCCGAAAACTTCCTTGAATGAGCTTAGTCGATTTATGCATGGATTTTCGCCGAAAACCTTGGGTGTTTTCGGCGAAATCTTCAGTGTACACTACACAAATAAGGGGAAACATTGCAGTTTTACTTGTGGCGGTTGGGGAACCGCCAATGTAATTTTTCAACAGTGGCGGTTGTTTTGTGGAGTTTTTAACCGTCACTGTTGGTAATTAACAATAGTGGCGGTTAAAACCGCCACAATCGTAAATCCGTCTTGGGAATAGAAATATCTCATCTTCTCTCTCAATCTTGAAGATGTCGTCTCCTCCATCCTCCGACGCCACATCCTATCCGACGTCGTCTCCTCCCACCATCCGTCCGCCTGCTCGACGTCGTCTCCCCTCCTTCTTTCGACGTCATCTCCACCTAACCTCCGTCCGCTTGCTCGACGCCGTCTCCCTCCTCCTTCCAACGGCGTCAACACCCACCTCTGTCCGCCTGTTCAACGCCGTCTCCCCTCCTCCTTCCTACGTCGTCTCCTCCCACCTTCATCCGACTACTCGACGGTGGCCAGATCTGGAGCTCAACGCTTCCGCCAGAAACGTTCCCAAAATCATGGAACTCGAACCGGCCGAAGCTTCGTTCAAGTCCGGTCGAAGCTTCGCCGGCATCCATCTCTCTCTCCCTCAGCCGGTCGACCTCCTCTTCCCCGATCTAGAAACCCTCGCCAGATGTTGCCGTCGAACCTCGATTCTAAGAACGTTGCCAGTCGAACCTCGATTCTCGTGACCCACAACCCTACAAGACGCGGAACAAATTTTTTTTTTAAAATTATGGATGTCAATATTGGCGGTTTCTAACCGCCACAAATGGCCCATTGTGACGGACGTATTTGTGGCGGTTGTGCTTGCTATTATTGGCGGTTGTGGAACCGCCACTATGGTATCAGTATTGGAGGTTATAACCGCCAATATTGATCAAAAAAACCGCCACAAATGTCCTGTTTTGTTGTAGTGGTAAAATGGGCAGAAGTTTGGTTTGACTTGATTGGCTCCTTGGATCGATTCCGGTGCGATTCCTCGAGGTTCCAACGCCTTAGACACGTTCTTGGCTACTTATTTGACGGCAAAAACCTGTGCTAACATAGAAACACTAAAAAACTATCAAACAGACCCAAACGGGCCAAAGTAACACAAATGGCACGAGATAGAGCAATTGATTGAATATTCGTTATTCTACCCTAAAAACCATGTCTTAAGCAATGAAATGTCGCTTAAATGAGGCTGATAATCACGTCAATTTGAGTGTCATCACCCCTCTTCTTAGAAATAAACTTATAACGAAAGGAAATAACTTGGCAAGGGTGGTCTTTTTTTCTTTTTTTTTTCTTGACCTCGATTAGGGTTTTGTTGATGGTATGATGGCCACCAATTTTCTTTGCCTTACAACTCGAAAACTGAATACAAGAATTGAAATAATAGGGATTTTTAAGCTATTTTCTAAGAATAACAAGAAACAAAAAGGGATATGAATCCAAGAACCTGGAGACTGGGATAGAGTGTGGTCCTTGTGTTTGAACCGTGCTCTGATACCAACTGATGTGAACCGCCGCAACCGTGGGCAGACGACCTGAACCACCACAAGCTGATCATCACAGCAACAAGAAGAAACCGTCGGAACCGGGATGGAAGAGGACTTTGACCCACTAGCTATAAACGAGTTAGGAACCAGAAGTATCAAGTCGAAGGCTTCTTGGTGGCCGGCCTTATGAGATCCCTCGGATTGGCCCGGCTCTCGGTCTAAGGCTCGGGGCTGGACCTTCCTTGGGGTTTCTTCATTTCCGCTCTGAGCTTCCTCTTTAAGCTTCAGGCAGGTCCTCAAGTAGCTCTAGATACAGCTCTCAGGAGCTGAGGTCAGCCCAGGTGTCGTCCCTCGAAACCAAGGACTCCAATTCTTCTCAGGGCTCGGCTCGGTTCAGTCCTTGGATGCCCTCCTTTTCCGGCTAGGTACTCTTGAGCTCTTCTCCTCCTGTACTCCAGAAATGCTTCCAGAGGGTCACTCAAGGGGCCAACTTCTTCAGGGCTCTTGGAGGTCAGGCTAGGGGCAGACTGAGGCTTGTCTTCAGTGCTAGGGCTTATATCCTCGGCCAGCAACATGGCCTGGAGTGGCGTTCCATCTCTTGGAGTCTTTCTACCTGCAAGGGAAGGCCTTAGTCGATATTTCATGTCATACCTTGGCTTTAGGGCTTGAAGATGGCCTGCCCTTGGATCTACACGCTTCTTGTGAGGTCCTAGGGTCCTGCCTCGGACAGGTGACCACGGTGGGGTGTAGGAGTACCGGTTGGCATCAGGGCAGCACTGGTGGATCATATCATTAACTATGTGCCAAACCTAGCCAAAAGGAGGGATCCCAAACTCCTCACATAACATCATCAATGGAATCAGACTCAGCCTTTACCGATTTTAATTCCCTAGCACAGTCTAGGTGATCAGACAGTTGTCATTCTCAGTTCAACATTCTCAATCCACATTAACAGTAACATAACAATGTTTATCATGCACACATATCAACATCATATCACCAAACAACTCATCATTATATATCCAGTGAGCGTCATACATGCAAGTCACATCACCTCACAAGTCATCTTGCAAATCACCTTCAATGTGCACACACATACACCATCCACATCATCATAATCCGCATTAACCACTAGGCATCAACCCCACGGTTGAAACCATCAACACCAAACAGTCCTCAGATCAACCCACACAACCCACAGCTCATCACATCACATATCAGTTCACACACTCATCTCAGCACAACACACACACACACCACACACAGAGTAGTACATCACTTCATTTACTAGGTGAGTTAATTAGGCGCCATAAGGAGTTGTTCCCCCGTACCCCCCGCCGCCATCACATCATCCATATCCCGTAGGATCTTTCCCCGTAGGGAGATAACACGACGCATCCCCAAGGGGATCCTTCCTTCACGGAGCTATCACGACGCATCCCATAGGGATCCTTCCTCAGCGGAGATTTCAACCACCATGACCCGTCAGATTCACCCAGTGAATCGACTCTAACTCACGGTATTACAGTTGGGTAACGTTGCTCCTTCTGTTCTATCAATTTAATTATATTGAACACAATCACACCAATTGCACAAATCAACAATACAATTCCACGCAACCAATACCATTTCACAAATCCACTTCTCAATTCCACTTTACAATTCCATTTCCCAATTTCACAACACAATTTCATTTCCCAGTTCCATGTACCAATTCCACTACCCAATTCCATGTACCAATTCCACTATCCAATTCCACTATCCATTCCATTACCAAAACCCCTACCCTAAAATGATGTCATAATTCTACATCACTATCACATTATCAACCCCCCGTCCCACATAGCACCACTTTCACCCAACAACACAAACATCAAGTCATCCAACCACACATAACATCACTTCATCCGATGTCACATTCACAATCATAATCCATTTCATTCAACATCAACATAACACAAACAATTCAAGGGTAACCGGCTAGCTCACCGGGCACCCCCACCTGCAAGTACAGGGATAGCCATGTCATGAGTCTTAGGGTTACCCTCCTCTCCGCCCTTCATAGGACGACCCCACATTGGCAGGGCCATCCACCTGTTCATCATTTATAGGACGACCCCACATTGGCAGGACCACCCTCCTGCAACCACAAACTGATACAACAGGTGTACATATAATTCCACAGGTTCACAACCAAACCCTCCTACACTCATTACTAGTTTCGTTCAGTTTATCATCAATGTTAATCAATTTTCCCCAATCCCAACACACAGAATACAGCCAACAACCAGCAATCACACTAATCAATTTACAATCACACGACAATCAACAATCATCATAATTCACATAACAATCAATTGCAGAACATTTTTCCCCTTTTACTCTCTTTCAATATTCCATGTGAATCCTACATTCATCCAAGTCAAAATTGCAGCTCCTCACATCGACCATTACTACCTATTGTACGCTAAACCTCACCTCAGCCTAAAAGAAGCCCATGAATTCTGTCCTATAACGTCCGTCTCGCTGTCCTGAATCCACCGGTCTTGACGGTGCGTCAAATGGAGCTCTAACGAGGGAGTTATGGCCGAATCTCTGAATTGTCAATTAATATTCTGCCAAACAGCACCTCAATCAAATTCCCAAACACACCACAGGTTAACTGAAATAATAGAATGGCCACTTATATTTCTAGAACCGACAGAAAAGTCACTGAACTTTTAAGAAACTTCACCCAGGTTCCTTGCCTTCCCCGATGAACTGCTAACCGCCGGCGAGGCCTCCGGCCGCTGTCGCCGAAGCTTCGCGCCGTCTCCCAACTCCTTGGGGACCACTCTCAAGCCGCCACTCTTCTTGCATCCGTCACCGCCGACATTCCCAACAGAGAGGAGCCTCTCCCTTTCTCGAATTCCGTGCCAACGACCCAGCCGCCGCTTCTCCTTCGATTACCGTTTCGCTGATTCTCTCTCCCTCTCTCTCTCTTTTCTTCCCCCTTCCCTCGTTAAGTGTTCCCCCCCTCTCTTTCTTTCTTCCAACCGCACAAAACCCTCCTTCCCCTCTCTCTTTGAGCTTCGGCCTTTTCTAATTTTGTTGCTGCCAACACTGAACGGGCCTAAGGCCCATTCTCAATCTCCCCTCCACTAATTGTTTCCCGCCAAGGGAATAAGGGCCCTGCCCATTCCTCTTCTTGTTTCTTCAATAGCTGGCTGACACAACAATAATTAAATCATGGGTCGGATCACTTGGTTCGCCCCAATTGATTTAGCACCTCTACCCAACGGTCAACTCGAATTGAATTTATTTGAGAAGTCCAACTCTCAGCATTTGGGGTAAAATTTACTCCATGAATTAAATAATTTAATTCAAATTAAACTCTACCAAACTCTCAACGAACAAGGAACCAACCACAATTATGTTCTAACCAGTTAACCAAGTTTGGGATGTTACAGGAAGAAACTAGCTCTCCTTAAGTTACTACCCCATTTTACTAAAACGAACATAACTGAAGCTACAGAAGTCTAACCAGTGCAAGGCCAAGTGCAATAGAAAGCTAACGAAACGCTCTTTCTCGGGATACCTTATTTGCTTCTAGATTCATCCTCGTGCAACCTCATCTTTTCCCTCTGCTCACTCGAAGTAGCTCATATGAAATGTAAGTTCAAAATGGGGTAGATTATGATTTGCTTTGGAAGTTGAAAGTTGAAACTGTGAAATTGAACAAAATAAATGACTTGGAAGTTGGAATATCTTTTTTCTTCTCATTAGTATATCTCACTAAGTTATCAAGACCTGCACTAGCGTGTTCACCCTCCCTCTTATTTGATTGTCCCAAATTATTTAAGAAATTGAATTCTCTCAAGGGTTTGTAGTCTTCTTTCATGTCTTGACTTAACCATTTTTAGATAACCAAAGATTAAAAAAGGCCAATATATAATCAGCAACTTAGTGCACATAATTATCATCAATCCAGGCCAAAACACAAAACTAAATCATGATGACAACTTGAGTGTAATATGTGATATGTATTCTATTCTTTCATATAAACACCTCCATGTTTCTATTTTCAACCATAAAATATTGGTTGGATGCAGAGTGTAATACAGTAGTAGCCTATATGCCAAAATGTTGGCATCCACATTTCAGCAACTCTTATAGTTTTTAGAACTCTCCATCCATTTTAGATACACCACCATCATGGGTTTTGAATGAGAAAGCTTTGCCATCCGGTTATTCAATTTCTCTTTATATGATTTATTGTGTTTGTAATTATGATTAATTAAAGTAGTACACTTTATTAGCTTTATGATCATGGTCTTTGAGTATGGGTTTGACAATTGACATGTATGTGAATTGCAGGGATTCAAATCAAAGATGAATGCATGCGGGTGTGAATACGCGAAGTGGTAAGCGTAAAGGCATTCAGACTCAACCGCCTGCACATAAACGCACCAAGGGTAATTCATGACCTCCTATTCCTAAACAACCGAGTCACAATCTGGCTCCCACTACTTCGGCTCTGACTCTGAACCTGAGGTACCTGCTCCTACTCCTCCTACTCCTGTCACTGTCAGTGCTAATAGTGCTAGTGCTACTGCTAGTAGTGCTCCCCAATCAACACATAAGTCATCGTCATCAGCGTGGACAGTTATGGTTAAGTTTGTCAATGAACATGGGAATAAAAAGGCTAAGTGCAATATATGCCAGAGGTTCTTGTTGTTGATCCTACTTAAATGGTACTTATACTTGTAAGAAGCATGCATTAAAGTGTATTGCGAAGGGGGATGCAAGAAATGGACAAACTACTTTGATAATGAAGAAGAGTTCAACTGTTAAAGGGGAAGCAACTCCAGATGTTTGGCATTTCAGTCAAGTTGCTATAAGGTTGGCTCTAGCAGAAATTATAATAGTTGATGAGCTTCCTTTCAGCTTTGTGGAGCATAGGGGGTTTAAACGTTTTATGCATAATGCTGCCCAGATTTCGACATTCCTTCGAGGAGAGCAATACGAGAGGATTGTTTCAAACTCTTTATTACTGAGCATCAAAAGTTGAAGGATTACTTGAGGACAGCTTGTGCTGGTCGAGTGTCAATAACAAATGACACTTGGACATCTGTTCGGAATCTCAATTACATGTGCATAACAACACATTTCATTGGACATGAGTGGAAGTTGCATAAGAAGGTTATCAGTTTCTCTCGGATTATAAGTCACAAGGGTAGTGATATTGGGATAGGGATTGCCAAATGCCTGGATGAATGGGGGCTGAAGAGGTTTTTCACTATGACGGTTGATAATGCGAGTGCAAATGATTCCGCTATCAAGTACTTGCACGAGAAATTACATGGTTGGGGTACTCAGTTCTTGAGCGGCAACTACTTGCAAGTTCGTTGCGTTTGCCACATTATCAATCTAGTAGTTCAAGATGGACTAAATAAGATTGGAATGTCAGTTAGGCGAGTGAGGGAGGCGGTTAGATGGGTTCGTGCATCGCCAGCATGTGAAGAGTGTTTAAGGAATGTTGTGGCCATCAAGAAGATGAAGTGCAAGAAAATGCCCTTACTAGATGTACCAACTAGGTTATGTTGAATTGCCGAAATTGTCGGGTTATGCTGCCAAAATTTTAGCAAAACTACGTGAACGTGACTCATTACTTCTTGCTATTTTAACCGAACGATCCACACGATATGCTTACTCTTATCTCTTTGATCTCTGTATATATCTTCAGCTGTTTATCATTAACTGTTCGTTAACCATGTCTTGCCACAAATTAGTCTTGAAGATGAATGCAAAAAGGCTGATGTGGGGTAGTAAGTAAATGTGGGGAATCTAGTTTTCAGTCACCAAAGCTGCTGTTGTCTTCACTCTTGTCCTACCTCTCTATGCTTACTTATTTGGCTCTCACCCTTCTTCTCTCTTCTTCAAACTAGCCACTTCTGCAGATTAGTATTAAAGTATTATATGTATCAGGTTCATTTCTCATTATGTAATATGTATGTATGGTTAAAGTGGTAAACAATGAAATAACATTCTCGGTTTAAATGAAATAAAGTGGTAAACAATTTGGATGTCCAAATCTCGGTTTTCAATTCGGTTCATGTTCGGTTTTCAGTCAAAGGACACCTAATTTGGTTCTAGGTTGCGGTTCGGCTCTAAACCAAAACGGCCAGTTCGGCTCGGTCAGCTAAAAAACTGAGAAAACTCAGTTCGGTCGTCGGTCCCACTTTTGCAGAAAATTGGTTTCGGTCAACCGACACTTCGGTTTGGTTTTTTACCGAACCAGGCCGATTGCCAGCCTTACCTGTGTGAACCAACTTGAAAAGTTCACAAGTGTATACCCAAATTTGTCTTTCTTCACTCCTTTGCCTCTTTCCACGTCAACCCAATCACATTTGAAAAGCACAACTCTGAATCATTCATAATATTTAACTCTATGATATCATTTATTTTACCAAAGTATTCAATAACATCTTGAGAAGTTGATGTCTCGACAACCACACCACTATTTTGAGACTTCCTTGATTCTTCTTTTTCTTTAGTGTGAAACCTTATTCCTTTTGTAATATGTCCATTAAACCTTCGAGTCACGGTATTTGGACCACGAGCTAACCATGTGACATACTCATTAATTCTAGGCTCATTCATACTTGATAATCGAGCAACCTAATAAACAGATTTAATAATAAGTGGTATGGATGTGGAATACAAACTTAAAATGCAAATTATATCAATAATAATTTCTTAAAATAATCGCAATAATAAAAAAAAATACTTACATGACATTTAAACCATTCCACAAATTTCAAGTTATCCTCAGCCTCAGGCCTCCTGTTTTTATTTTGAAATTCTCTTCTGATAGCATCACGATGATCCCTGTACAAAAAAAATGTAAATATCACAATCCCGTGGGAACTGATAATTTATTAAAAACATGTAATTAGCTATGAAACTTAATAATACATTAAAACTTGAAATAGTTAACTTACTTGTGAAATGATGTTATCATGTCACAGTTATATAAAACATAACGACGAGCTTGAATTAATGTCTTCTCATCAAGTATAATATCTTGAATCCCTCCTATTGGGCGACCTGGAACAATATCAATAGCAGCCTTTTGGGTGGGAGTTAAATCTTCATCAGTTGTAGCATTGTCGTTATTCCTTGAAGTTCGATTAAATCTTGTTTCTACACCTTCAAAATATCTAGAACAAAACGTGATACACTCATTGGCAATATACCATTCAGCAATTGATCCTTCTGGACGAGCTTTATTTCTCACATTAGACTTCAATGTCATCAAATATCTAGTAAAAATAGATTGCATTATGTACATACTAAATAATACGGTTTAGTAAAATACAAAAAAATGATAACATATACTTCTTAATGAATAAAGAATTAAAAAGTATAAACAAGTAAAGTAAAAATTCAAAACTAACTTACCTCTCAATAGGATACATCCATCGATAATGCACTGGACATGCTAGTTTAGACTCTGTAGCAAGATGAGTTACAAGATGAACCATTATTGTAAAAAATGATGGAGGGAAGATCATCTCCATATTGCACAGGGTCTGAATTATTTTAGTCTCTAGTTCTTCAAGATAGCTAACTTTAAGAACCTTTGAGCACACTCCTTTGAAGTACGCACATATATAAAAAAATGACTTTGCTTACTTTGTCAGGTAATGATCCTCTTATCGCTATTGAAAGTAAATCCTGCATTAGAACATGGCAGTCATGACTCTTCAACCCTACCAACTTTCGTTCCTAAATTTTCATACACATTGACACATTAGAAGAATAACCATCTAGTACTTTAACTGATTTCAAAACTCCAAGCATGCATTTCTTCTCAATTTGAGACATTGTGTAAGCAGTTGCTGGTAGTAACATTTTCCCATTTGGTTGTTCAACCGGATTAAGATCTACTCTAATTCTCATGTCTTTGAGATCCATGCGAGCTTTCAGATTGTCCTTACTCTTTCCATCCATATCCAACAAAGTCCCTAATATGTTATCACACACATTTTTCTCTATGTGCATAGCATCAAGATTATGCCTCACTAAATTGAACTCCCAATAAGGTAGTTCAAAAAAGATAGTTTTCTTCTTCAGCCCCGCTGCAAGATCTTCAGCTTTACCATCCAAATCTTTAACTATTGTTTCCCCATTACAATAGCTTAGAATATCATATCTATGTGTCATAGTGGGTGCTTCTCTATGCTCTTCTCTACCATCAAACTTTCTCTTGTTACGTCTAAATGGATGTTCTCTAGACAAAAATCTACGATGCCCCATATAACAATATTTTCCACCATGAACTAGCCACTTTGACCAAGTATTGGAACCACAATTAGGGAAAGCATATTTAGTTTTAGTGCGCCATCCAGACAACATACCATAAGCAGGAAAATCGTTGATTGTCCACATCAATGCGACATGCAATTGAAATGTCTCCTTCTCTTTAGCATCATATGTTGGTAGACCATGAACCCATAAATCATGTAGCTTATCAGTTAAAGGCTTCAAGAACACATCAATCTTGTCCCCAGGTGAAGAAGGACCTGGGATGAGAATGGATAAAATGAATGAAGGTTGCTTCATACACAACCATGGCGCCCAATTATATATTGTCAATTATACAGGCCATGTACTATAAGTGCTACTCAATGTACGGAAAGGATTGAAACCATTTGTTGCGAAGCCAAGTCTAATATTACGAGGATCTTTCGCAAAATCAGGATACCGAATATCAAAGTCTTTCCAAGCACGACCGTCAGTAGGATGTCGTAAGTAGTCATCCTCTTTACGCTCATCAAAGTGCCAACGCATAGAAGATGCTGTTTTTGAACACATGAATAATCTATGTAATCTAGGTTTCAAAGGAAACCATCTTAACACCTTTCTTGCAATTATTTTCTTCTTCTTAGTTCCAGAAGTAAGTTGATCCCCATGTTCGTTGTCGGTATATCTAGATAGCCCACACTCCAAACTTGTTGTTTCATTTTTATTATTCTTCCAAAACAACATACAATTATTCTCACAAGCATCAATTTTCTCATAATGGAGATGTTACACCCCGACCTAGCTATAGAAATATTGTGTAAAATCCCTAAAATAACCTTAGTAAAATTTCTCTAACCAATAAGAAATTATGATAGTCATGAAATATCGTTCAATTATTTTTTTTTTCCTATATCACTCCTTGCGGAGAAGCAATAACGATAGCAAGAAGGGTTAAGAGGAGAGGGCGAGGGGAACGGGAAGGGGGGGGAGGATGGGTTGGAGGGGGTTATAAACGTGGGCAACTTTTATTCTTTTGGGAGAGAGTTAGCAAAGAAATTCATTTCTTGAAATTTTGTGTCGGAAGGCAGAAGATGAAGGGCATTTCTATTGATGTGAGAAGTTTTAATTGTGGGATAGGTCCTTAGGTGGCAAGAAAATGAGTTGATTGAGGGGTGATTTTGAATTAGTATCCGAGAGGGGGGATTAAAATTTAAAGGGGCATTTAAAATGGGCGGAATTATTGGAATGAAATTTCTGCAAATTAATCACTTAGGGAGTTGAATGAAAAAGGGAGTAATGGATGGAAACAACTTCAAAACAAAATGCTTGTTTAGCGGCAAGGCAAAAAATTGAATAGGGGGGAATAAAAAGAGCCGCAAAAGGCTTGAATCTGGGACTTGAAATGGAAATTAATTGTGGGGCGGAGAGA
Organism: Linum lewisii; assembly: GCA_034768395.1. Classification (NCBI taxonomy): domain Eukaryota; kingdom Viridiplantae; phylum Streptophyta; class Magnoliopsida; order Malpighiales; family Linaceae; genus Linum; species Linum lewisii. Next base: position 24,734,310 of record CM068298.1, on the reverse strand, counting down.
AAAAGGAGCAAATTATGCCCAAATTAAAAATTTAAATTTTGTTCGACGGAAAAGGAAAGTTGAATGACTTTAATGGTGGGATAAAGTTAACGTAAAACCGTCATCGGAAAAAGCGGGAAAAAAATTTCGACCGACGGTGGTCGACACGAAGGCAATCGAAAAAGGTGTAAACACGACCAACCTGGTGGTCGGCGGGGCACTTAGGCCACGACAGGGTTTACGAGACTGATGAGCTGCAAAACAGTGATCAAATACTACCAAGCTAACAAAAGCTAGGGTAGATCGTATTCCAGGGGTCTTCTAAGATTGACTACTTCAAAACTGGCAAAATACTCGAATGCAAACAAGTTGTGCGTGGTGTGAGTTCCACGACTTCTAATTCTAAGAAATGTAGAGAAATAAAAAAATTAAACTAAAGCAGATTGGAAATTAGGGTTTGAGAACAAGGATGATAGACGAACTTAGACTTTGAATCCCCCTTCGTTCCCCAGAGCATTGGCAATCAACAGATCAGCGGATTTCGATTCTCATTCAATCAATTACTAAGACACCATCATAACTCCTTACCCTTAGGTTTAAGACCGGCGAACGTTCGCTCTATCCGTTCTAACTACCAAGATTAACTAGCCGCCCGGGTACGGTCGCCTCTCGCAACGACTTAATTAACTGGTGCAATTACTAATGATTAATGAGTTACTCTTGCAGTGCATTAACCCTAACCGGTTCCTACGAAAGGCACACTCCAATTATAAGGTTAATTGTTCAATTCGATGTTCTAAAGTAAGGCGAGCGTTCGCTTCTATCCTTAGCTTAACCAGAATCTAATCTAGGTGATCAATCCAGGCAAGAAACATGAACAATGAAGAACAAATCAAACATGAATGAGAAACAGATTGAATTTCGAATCTAATCACCGCCGATCCGCGACCGCTTTAAAGCCCTGGGTCACTTAGGGTTCATCTAGTCTAAGCTCTAACGAGTTTAGCTACTCATGTTCATCACAAAAGAATCAAAGACAAAGAAAGAGTTCATCATCCAGAGGAAGAACAGAAAAAATCTGAAAAACCTAATTTAGACGACTCCGACAGACTTCGATCTTCGGTAAACTACACTCCTAGCTCCGGTTCTCCGAGATGAAAGGGATGGCGTCACGATCTCTTTCCGGCTCTTTGAACTCTAACTCTTCGCTCCAGAACTTCAGAGAATTCTTCAAATTCTGATTTCGAAAAGTGTATTCTGATGTAAAATTATGATCTCCCTCTAATGGGCCGACGGTTAAGTATTTATACTTAACCTAGCCCAGCCGGATTTCTTCTAGGATTTTCGCCGAAAATAATGAACTATTTTCGCTGAAAATTTGCTTGTAAATGGAAGTCCCGCCGGCTGATTCTCCTGAACTTTCTTCTCGGTTCGAAAACTTCCTTCTTTCACCGAAAATTTCTTCAGTTGCCAACAGCCGATTTGTGATGATATTTTCGCCGAAAATACAAGGGTATTTTCGGTGAAAATTCCTTTATAAACCGGGCAGGATTTGTTTGAACTTGGTTGGCTCCTTTGATTGATCCCGGTGCAATCCTTCGAGATTCCAATGCCTTAGACACGTCCTTGGTTACTTATTCGATGGCAAAAATCTGTGCTAACATAAAAACACTAGAAAATCATCAAATAGACCCGAAACGGGCCAAGGTAACACAAATGGCACGAGATAGGGCAATCAATTGAATATTCGTTATTCTACCCTAAAAACCATGTCTTAAGCAAAGAAATGTCGCTTAAATGAGGCTGATAATCACGTCAAATCGAGTGTCATCAAATACCCCACACTTAATCTTTTGCTTGTCCTCAAGCAAACTGAATAGAAACGCTCATGTTCATAAATGATAAGATCGATTAAATTGGAGCTCAATCAAACACAATGAATTTTAGACAGATCGATCCTAGAACAAGAAACCTAACATGCATACAGATCAGCCAAACTACCTGGTCTCACTAATAAACTGCACACGACAAGTAATTAGCAACCAATTATGCACGAATTTGACCTGACCGACCAGACTCCTCACACAGGATATATATAGTACAATGGGGACTCTCACTCTCTGTGTTTAAGGACGTGTTTCTGCTCTCGATCATTTTCTGTTACCGAATTCTGTCATAGGTTTGCATTTCGACCACATCTCCACCACTGTGACAACACGAGTATCTAGTCAAGAAGGACTTCCCTGCTAGGACCGTAATGAATTCTACACTACTTGGGTTTATAATGAGATGGATGATGGGAATGAATGATGATGGCTTTGTGCGGTGTAGCTTTCGACTAACTTCCCTCGAATCTAATCTATGGCTTCCTACCGTCCAACCAAACACGGGTGGAATAATGAACGCTCGTCCTATGATACCCTCAAGCAACCTAGCACTTATTCTTTGTCTTTACACGATTTTTTTCTTTTCTTTTGAACTTTTTCTTTTGACTTCGTTCTTCCATTTGTAGGGAGAAGAACGTTTTATTGAACTAGAAACTTTGAAACTTTTCTGATTTTTCTTTTCTTCATTTTTTTTTTGAAATTTGCTTCTTTTTCTTCTTTTTCTATTTTTTTTCTTTCGTGCCGATTTTCTTTTAGTTGCTAGAGGGATTTACACGTTTGGACATATTAGCTAAGACCACCTGTTTAATGGCTATAGGCAGGCTACCACAAACCGACTTCCGGTAGGTCAATCTTGAACTACAACCACAGGGGATCAACGGGGAATGAAAGAAATGGGAAATGGCTGTAATGTATTATCGAACCGAAAGAACAGGCCAAGCTCAAGGGTCTAAACCTAGTGGATTTTATCGTTTGGTAGGCTATCTAGCTTAGTAGCTGAATCTAGGTGCCCCTATCCTTCTAGAACTCGTGTCATCGCGTGGTCTCATGCAAATTCTAACTCATTTAAGCAAACAGAAAACCACTCAGAAAGAATTGAAATTGCAAGTTACGTGCAACGGATCAAAAGCTCACAGTTGGTTTGCTAGTCGGATTCAGTCATTTTCATGCAATCAAGGCTACAAACTACAAGTGTGATTTAAAAAATTCTGTTCCGACCAGGCAATTTAGCATCAAAGTAAACAAGTTGGTTCTCAAGTTCTAGGTTAAGCAGTCTAAGCATCATTATGAAGGGTTGAACAATAACTTGACATCAAAAATCAAGAACGGAGCCATTCTAATGCTAGAGAGACTGGAATGGAATCACGAGGTACACAAAAACACAATTCAAGGGCAATCAAGTTCATGCAAGGTTCTCTAGCATCATACCCCACATTAAATCGGACTGTGTCCTCACAGGACTAAAATTAGAGTTCAGAGTGAAGTAGAAGAACCTGGACCGAGATGATTGGTGTATGGGATGAGCACGGGTCCTCGGAGCGGAGGGAATCTACCCAAGCGAAGCAAAGGGAATCTCCCAACTGCCTACAAAACAAAAACAAATAAAACATAAAAAGGAAACCGGGACAAGTGCCCCGGATCCACACAGAAAAAAGTTAAACCAAAATCCGAAAAGAATAAATAAAAAGAAAGGACCAAAAAAGGAATACAACCCGATCACTGCTGGTCAGGTGAGCCGGGAGGTGGAAAGTGGAGGTTCTCGCCGAGCTGACGTTGCCACGCCAGCTGTGCCTCATACTGCCTGTCGGCGCGGCGCATATGCTGCTGCATAATAGTCCATCTCGCCTCTTGAGTGGCATTGTCGGTGATGCGCCACTCCTGCAGTCGCTCGTACAGCTCACCCACGTCCGCGGGGTGCGGTCGGTGCTAATGGTGAGGCGCATGGTATGGATCGGGAATGTGTGGCGGCGACTGGTGAGTATACCCCGCCTGGTGATGTGGCGAGGGTATATAATCTTGGAATTCTGGCGGCGGCTGGGGCTGCTGCTGCTCAGTGTCATCCTCTTCCTCCGACTCGACCACAGACTGGAGTGGAGGATCTGCTGCTACATGGGGATTGAGGTCCAGCTCTAAGTCGTACTCAACCGCTAGTCTCCTCCAACGGTCCTAACGTGGCGTCGTGTAATGTTCGGGCCATATTCATGGCTGATGCCGAAGGAGATGATGAGCTGACCTATGAAGTCACCCCCCAGGAGTCTACGAGGTGGCGTCCTCCTCCTGGTCTTCTGGCGGAAGATGCGTGCCAGCACCCAGCCGGGGTGGAGAGGGTAGCTCTCTCGGATGGCTCGAAGAAGCATAAGCTCCTCCTTCAAAATATGGTGGCGATCCTTATCTGGAACATATAAAAGCGATCTACGCCAAACCATATGAATAAATTTAAAGAGAGGGTGAGAGAGGGACTTAACTGAGTCATGGCCCGTGAGGTGATCACCAGGCACTCCAGTCATGTGGCTCCATAGCGTGTGGTACTCCTCGTCGTCATCATCGTCGCCCCAGCCTAGGTGATGATCGTGATAATGCTCGTAGGGGATGCCAAGATGAGCAGCAAACTCATCGTAGGTGAGCTGCCTGTACACCCCACCAAGATAGAAGGTCACAACCTTCTGGCGCTGCTTCCTCTTGTGCTCCTCCAGATCAAAGGTCGCCCAAAACTCCTGGAGGGTGATGTCTGGGAAATTGGCAGCTATGGTGGTCAGCTCGAGGAGGCCGGCTGGTGCTAGGGCGTCATGCACGTTCCGGTAGTAGTCCTCGTCGTGCTCGTTCATGGACTCCATGGAAAGAGGGCGCACGTCAGCTCCCCGAATGTGCTCGATCTTCTGGAAGCACTCAAAGTAGAAGTCAGGTAGACGGGCGATAGTGCGATGGTATCCAGCCCGGCGGGGTAATGCGGGTGGAGGACCCAGAACGGCAGGTGTGACGGGGGTGGAAGCTCCGGAGCTCGAGGCGCCATCAAGTCGTGCTTTAGTCCTGCGCTCATAAGTGGTGTTCCTAAAACCAGAATGAAACCAGATTAGTCAAACTTAAACCCTACCCCACACTTAGTAGAAAAACTCAATTTCACAAAGAAATGAGGAAAACCGAGTGGGGATAAGCAAAGCAGAGTAACCGGTAATCATGGACACTAAAATACATATTTAGGAACAGCCAGAATGGATTAGCACAATCAGAGTTCAAAAAGTCAAACCGACATTCAGGAAGTCAACACTATAGCATAATGAACCCTAATCATGGCAAGATTATCACAACGTGGAAATTGACGGCATAATATGATCTCAAATGGCAAACACAATAATATGAACGAGAATGAGCACATCAGGCAGCCAAATGATCACAACAATTCAAAGTCAAACCGACATTTCTCACAAAAGTCAACATCACAAAGAATCAATCCTACGCAAGCAACACATGATCAAGTGATATGGAAATTAAGCATGGAAATTAAGCAAGCAACATATGATATTTTCGCCGAAAATACAAGGGTATTTTCGGCAAAAATTCCTTTGTAAACCGGGCAGGGATTTGTTTGAACTTGGTTGGCTCCTTTGATCGATCCCGGTGCAATCCTTCAAGATTCCAACGCCTTAGACACGTCCTTGGTTACTTATTCGATGGCAAAAACCTGTGCTAACATAAAAACACTAGAAAACCATCAAATAGACCCGAAACGGGCCAAGGTAACACAAATGGCACGAGATAGGGCAATCGATTGAATATTCGTTATTCAAACCCTAAAAACCATGTCTTAAGCAAAGAAATGTCGCTTAAATGAGGCTGATAATCACGTCAAATCGAGTGTCATCAGAGACCGTGAGGTCTCCACCTAAAAGAAAGAGGAAAGCAGAAGAAGATTATGCAAGCATCAAAGAGCTCTTTCCCAATTCTCTAATCTGAACCAGAAGAAGAACGACGAAGTCCCCGCTTCTCCGGCCGATTCCGACGATCCATCGGCATCCTCCGCCGCTGATAATCGTCGGAGTGGGATGAGTTTGGTTCGAATCAAAAATCAGAATCGGTGGAGTTCTTCTCCAGGTTGCTAAACTCAGGACACAAGTAATCCGAACAATTAGGGTTTACATTTGCAATATCGATTAGAATATGAGAATCAAATCAACTACTAGGGAGCCACACTTCGAGAAATTAAAGAAAAAAATTCATCACTCCACTAACTTCACTCCAATCAACGATTAAACTAATGCAAGCCAATCAAAACCAGCCAAAAAACGAACCCAAATTCTTGCTTCTTCACTACAAAACCCAAAGCTGCAGAGTTTCGAGAAAAAAGTACTTACGGAGCCAGGGGAGAAGGAGTCGAACGGACGATCGGCGTCCTCCGGTACAACATCCGGCCACGCATGTACGGATCACAAAGAATGACTGTTAAGTTAACATGAAAACCCTACTAATCATAATAAAAAATGACACTACTAATTAATCACTCACAAATTACTACTCACTAATTAGCACACAACCCACTGCAAAAAAATTCAGCGAGAAAGCCCGGCCCGAAACAACAACGATTGTATTTTTTCACAACAAGCGAATCGGTCGAAACCCGATTCCCCGCAACGATCGGAAGAAGGTCATCGTCTCTCCTTCTCGTGACCTGAATGTAACAGAACACCGCCATACAGACGGCGGTGATGAGTCCGCCGCCGGCCACCGACTTGTCAATGTGCTTCTTCCTCTGCTCCTTCTCCGCCGCTACCTCCGCCGCTTCAGGTGCCTCAGCTGCTGCTGTTTCAGTTCTCCTTTCTCTCTGGACGACTGCAACGGCTCGTTTCTTGCCGGAGTTGGCTCTCTCTCCGGCGCCGGCGGATCTGATTTGGGAATTTGGGGGTTGATGGTTTCGGAGGCGGAAAGTGTCGCCGTTAGGGTTAAATATCGTTCAATTATGGTCTATTATTTAGGTTGCGATTCGTTGATTGAAGTGCTAAATTATTTCATTCTGGGTAGGAGAAATTTATTCAGTAAACATCACATAATTAGTATTTATAAGAAGTAAGCTAGTTTGGGTATTGGTCCTTGGCCCAGCGGTATGTTTGTTAGCCTATGGGTCCGAGGTCCCAGGTTCGATCCGTGCCAACACAGCAGTCCTTGATTTTAATTGTATTTCCACGTTGGTCCAAAACTCAGCGTTTCATTAAACGCCCGGAGTCCAAAACGGCGTCGTTTTGTGAAGTGAAGTTGAACCACCATCTTCTCCATCTTCTTCGAGTTATTTCAACTTTTATTAGCCGACGACGGTTTCAGTTCTCGGAGGAATGGAATTAAATCCGTTCATTGAATTCAACCTCCCCATTCTTCAACCCCGGAACGTTTGAACTCTAGAAATAAGTTAACTCTTCCTAGCCTCTCTCCTTTCTTTTCCAACACTCAAAAACCGAAGCCAAGTTGTTTCCCTGAAAATCGGAGCCGTCGGAGTTTCTCGTCAACGTCAGCGACGGAGGCTATGGCGGGGGTTAGCACTCCCGTTTTCATTTTTCTGGTAAGAGGCCATACTCCCGAGTTCCTTTCGATCCCCTTGTACTCAGCTAACGTTACCCTCTGTTATCAAACTTAGAAAATGCCGACTATCGATCCAGGCTCTTCCGCCAATTTCCAACCCCATCCAGGCTCATACTTGTTCGAATCATCATTCAGAGGTTGGTAGTTCGTTTCCATAGTTAGAGTCAGTGTTTCACATCATATTTGGTGTGAAATCACCCTCGCCGGAATTTGGACATTCCGCCGGCGAGGTTCCAAATTTCTATGAGTCGTTGGGTTGAAGACGGTGGTAGACCAGTCCGGTTCTGACCAGTTTTGGTCAGACTGGTTTGGTTGGACATTTTAAATAGCGCAAGTCAGTCCCTAGAGCTTTAGTTATTACATATGTAGTCACTGAAATTCTGGGAGTATCTATAACAGTCACCCCTTTATGCCAATGCATCTGTACGTGTTGTGTAACTTTGATTGAATCATCAGTTAGCTCAATCTTTTCGTAACCTTGATCTTTCAAAAAATTTTGCATGAGTATTATTGGAAGGGAAAAATGGAATGATATCATTATATGATTATCTGTTAGGATTAGATTAATTCTAATAGAGATGAATAAATCTCTCTCTAGTTGAATCTGATAATACTTCTTTTTCAGAACTCGAAGAGTTGTCGTAGATCGTGAGCACTAGAGATGAGAAACAACTGAGGAGGGGCGGGGGGTGGGCGTGGTGGAAAATACACCTGAAATGACATATATTTTATTTCTAAATATAATACGTATTTTCTGAAACTTAACACCTGAACTACCTAACCAATAGTCTTAGCTGAACAAACCTGAAGAAAGAGAAAAGACATCAAGCCTCTTTGGGCAGTCCATGAGCAATGCTATTGGACCCTCGGAATAGTTTATAGTCAATAAAACAGTTCATTATCAGTTTCTGATTCGTGAATTATTGCCCAACAGAGGAATTAAGACCTTATCATGAGCTACTTTGTTTTTAACTGTTCGCATCTCCTTCATCCTAGCTTTAATTTGTTCCAAACACAAAAGATGCCTCTCTAATAGTAGGCATTAATAGTAAAAGATCATGATACCTTAAACACTTCCTCTGAAAATATGTAGTCCATTCAAACTTCTAATGATAAATCCAATAGCACCTCCCAAATTTTAGCATAGCCCATCTACTTGAACCCAAACCGTATTATTTGTCATGTTCCTTTACATAGCGACGTATTTGTATTCTTAAAAGTAATGGATTTATCAACTTGAACTTCCTTGGTAAGAGGAAATTATCTAGTTGCTCCTGTAGTTGATAAAGGAACTGATCTGTTTTTTCAGGAAATCTTGAGTAGATTGAACACCACTAAATTTCTTGATTTCCAAGTCTCCACCAAAAGATAATGAAAGACACTCTTAACTCATAGGCTCCTTGACTATTTTCTCCACGCATACACAAAGGAAGGGTCTTTTAATTATTTATGGGTAAATTACATAGTCTTGCTACCTTAATGGCAAGAATACAATCGAAAAAGATGTTCAATCGTTTCCTCACATCCCAACAAACAGGCAGAATGACGTAATTCCATCCCTCTATAATTAAGCTCAGTTTTCACAGGGAGAGCTCGTTTCAAGATTCTCCAAAGGAAGAAATGAATTTAGTGAATTAGATTTTCCAAATATCTTCCAGACTTCGAGTCTACGACATCAGTTGGCTGAACTGTGGAGGACCCAATTTAATGCCCATTGCGACCTCATACCCGGATTGGACAGAATATTCACCAGAGGCTGTATACTGCCAAATTATTTTATCCCACATTGGTGTCCTTGGAATTGGAATAGAAAGAATTTGAATAACCGAATCCTCTCTAAAAATACTTCTAATCTTGTTTTCGTCCCAGCAGCTATTGGAGATGAGCCCAGCCACCGTTAATGGCAAGTCCATAATTGAATCTTTCATTTCCAAAATTCGGGAGGAAGGGGGTCGTGAGGGGATCCAATGATCGAAGAAAGTATTAATATGTTTCCCATTTCCCACTTGCCATCTATGACCAATGTTGATGATATCCCTACCCTTAAGAATGCCTCTCCAGCCCCAAGTGGGGTTAGAGCCCTTGCCAGCATTCAATAAGGACGAGCTCGGGTAATATTTTGCTTTATAGATTTTCGTAATTAATAATTCAGGGTCTTGTAATATTCTCCATGTTGCTTAGCCAGCAGTGCATGATTAAAAGTCTCTAAGTCTTTAAAACCTAATCCACCTTCCTCTTTAGGACGACATAATTTCTCCCATGAAACCCAATGCATTTTCTTTTTGTCATCCACTTTACCCCACCAGAAATCCCCAATAATTTGGTTAAGTTTATTTATATTCTCCTTGGGGATAAGAAAGGAAGCCATGGCATACATTGGAAGAGCCATGAGGACAGAAGATATCAGGACCTCCATTGCAGCCGGGGATAGCCATTTCCCTTTCCAAGAATTAATTCTTTTAAGCAAAATGTCCTCTAGAAATCTAAAAGTTTCAACTTTAGAACGTTTTAAAACAGACGGGAGTCCAAGGTAAATGTCTTGATTATTCGAGATTGCGATACCTAGCATAGTACTCCACCTGGCCCTATAAATATGGGGTGCCCTTACTAAAAGTAACAGCTGATTTAGCTAAGTTAATCCTTTGGCCACTGTACAGCTGATAAACTTTGAATAAATCTATGAGATTGGTAATATATTCATCAGATACACCAAGAAACAAATAAGTATCATCTGCAAACATAGATGTGTTAGCGTCGGACTTATGTTATTGAACTTCAATCCCTCCAATTTTTTATTCAGAATTGCTTTGTTGATAATTAGAGATAATCCTTCTGAGCATATAGCAAAAGAAGCGGAGAAAGGGGGTCTCCTTGTCTGAGTCCCCTTGTGGGAGAGAAATAGTCAAATGGTTGACCATTTAGAATGATAGTTAATTTCGCTTTAATAAGACATTCCGAGATCCAACCAATCCATCTTTCCCTAAATTTAAATCTTCTCATTAGAGCAAATAGAAAAGGCCATTCAATTCTGTCATATGCTTTTTCCATATCCACTTTCAGAGCCATGAAACTTGAGAGCTCTGTCGTCCTGTTTGCTAAATAGTGCATAACCTCATGAGCAATGAGAGTGTTATCTGAAATTGCTCTTCCCTGCACAAATCCATTCTGGTTCATACTAATAATATTTGGAAGAATTCTTCCGAGTCTGGTTGCGAGAATTTTAGAGATTGATTTGTATAAAACAGTGCAAAGACCAATTGGACGTAAATCTTTCATATTTTTAACGTCATCCTTCTTTGGCAACAAAGAGACCCAAGTATAGTTAATTTCCCCTAACATTATACCGATCTAAAGAAAAGAGCGATCGCATTAGTGACTTCACAACCAACAATATCCCAATAAGCTTGGAAAAAGGCTCCAGTGAATCCGTCTGGACTAGGTGCTTTATCACCACCTATCGAAAATAATGCTTCCTTGATTTCATCATCTGTTACCCATGCCGTAAGTTGATTATTCATTTTACTCGAAACTTGCTTGTCTTCCGGAATCACATTCATAATAACAGAAAGATCAGACGGAGGGAAGGATGTAGCGAAGAGATCGTTATAGAATTTCGACGCTATTTGACCTAATTTATGATGGTTACTATGAACTACCCCGAACTTGTCCTCTAATGATGTAACTTGTTCTTCCTTCGCTGTTGAGCAACCGATGATGGAAAAGAGTTGTATTTTTATCCCCGAATTCCAACCATTTATGTCTGTTTCTTTGCTTCCAATAGCACACTTCCTGGTGAATTTCTATTGATAAATCATTTTCTAGCGAGGTAACTCGTTCCCAATTAATAGACTTAGCTTGTTTGTCCTTGTCAATTTCTTTTTCAATTTCTTTAATCCTTTTTTCTGAGTTCGTTACACCAGATCTTAATAATTCAAATAATTTATATCTTATCTCCTTTAGCTTTTTTGTGACCTTATACATTGGTAAACCCGCGGTTGGTCTATGCCATTCTGTTTCAATTACATTTCTTACTTCCGGGAGCCCAATCCATCTATTGTCAAATCTAAACAATTTCTTCGACGGAGATTTAGCTGGAACCCGTTCAAGAAAATTTGCAAGGTGATCCGATCCATTCGCCTTGACATTAGAGCAGCAAGATTCAGGCCACAAAGTTAACCATTCAATAGAAATAAGAAATCTATCCAGTCTTGATTTTATCTCATCGGAGCCACTTCTTTTGTTAGACCAGGTAAAACACTGTCCAGTGAATTCAACGTCCATGAGCTGCAGATCATTAATGAATGCACTGAAGTCAGCAAGGGATCTGGAATTAGGTAGATTACCTCCTTATCGTTCAGATATTTTATTCACAGCATTAAAATCTCCGAAGATCACTTTAGGACCATGAAGATCCAAAATTTTGTTTTGCAAAAACTCGAATTGGGACCGTCTAATAACCGGGAATGTTGATAAGTATACACCAATCAGATAAATCTTTTTATTCGTAGTTTCCTCCCATTCAATACATATTGAGAATAAATTGGCAAAGCACACATTAATTGCTAACTTATCCTTCCATGCCAACACAATTCCGGCTTTCGTATCATTACCAATGACGTGTTTAAAATTTTTGTAGTGAATTGAGAATAACTTATCTCTAATGTCATCATTTGTAGCATGAGTCTCACACTGAAAAAGAAATTTCGGTCTAAAACGTCCTACAAGTTTTTTGAGTTCATGGACCGTCAAATCCGGACCAATCCCCCAACAATTCCAAGATAGGATACTCATTTATTACATTGGGCCCATTTAAGGTAGGATGCCACCACCAAAGAAAATGAAAAAACCCAACCCAAAAAACTATTATTAAAACTCAGCCCATTAATGCTCCAGCAGCCCACTTCAAAAGGCCCAACAATGCCCAAGCCCAACAATGCTCCTGCGGCTCGCCACCAAAAATCAGCCCCATCATTATTTATCTGCATCTTTAAAAAATAAGAATTAGCCCAACATGTAAAACCCACTTTCATTACAAAAGAAGATTTCCACCAACACATACCATCTGCCGCAGCCACATCTTCATCATCACTCCAATCTTCTTCTCCAGACTCATCTCTAGGAACTACAACCACCTCCTTTTCACCAAGACCATTTTCAACATAATGATCTTCCTCATCACTATCAACCACGTCCACCCATCGGCCGATCACAGGCCTAAGCCATCCGACATCCTCGGAAGAAGCTTCCTGGAGAGCTTGTTCGACCGATTCACTTTCGAAAGCTTGAATCAAAACTGGAGCCGATATCGCCGCAGCCTGTCTCAGAGGGCCGTCCTCTTTCATCTCGTCTTCTCCCTCAGCTTGATAAAGATTCTTTATCAGTTCCAACGAGTATGATTTCCGTTCTAAACCCTTTTGTGGAATTTCAGCATTTTCATCTCGAACCAACGTCCCTGACACCACCCATTTTCCTATTTTGCTAGGCCCCGCTAGATTGGAGGGTGGCGGAACAGATCGAGACTTCCAACCTGAGCACGAGGAGCTTGAAAGAGGGAGTGCATCCCTAGATTGAGGCTCTTGAATGACAATTCCTTTTGCAGCAACACCCTTTTTTTCAGGAACACGCCTTGGCTCTTCAACCAATTTCTCTTTTCCTCTGTTCCCGAAATAAAGCTTCCTCTTTGTGGGAAGAGAATGGGTCTTTCTAGTAGGGGGACACACCAGCATTGAGAGACCCCTCCCATTAGCTTTGGAACTGCAAAGTGATGACATTCCATCAGCTCTTCTTTTCCCAGGAGGTACATATAGTCCAACTCTTTCATTTTGGACAACTACGTCCTTCTGTTGATTCATGCCCGTCAGTTTTATTGGTGCTGACTTAACAGGATTTGAAAGATGAACCAGAGAAGGCGTCCATCCATCATAGAAGGAAGTCCCACCCATACCTTTTCCCAAGTGACCAGCTCCTTTCATACTGCTTTTTCCTTTTGTGTTTTCAGGAACCCCGCCAGAATCAGAGGAATGATCCAAACCGGGATCCTTCTTATCCCATTGCCTTTCTCCATTGCTTGCTTGTACCGAGAATCCAAACTTTTTCTCTTTCGTTACAAAGCTGAATTCACCAAGTTCCGAGTTCCCTGACTTGATTTTCTTTGCTTGGCTTGATTCAGGATATACTTCTGTAGCTATTCTCCATTATACGGAAACCAACTCTACCAATACACATCCATGGTCCTCTCACTTCTATGTCAAAGGGGATGTCCGTGTGAGGACACCGAGATGAAGAATGCCCAAGAAAGCCACACCGAAAACACATTGAGGATATGCTTTCATAATGCAGCCGAACCCAAAACATCACATTATCGGGTCTGCATGCTTGTCTTCTCCCCTGAAATGAAGCCAGCAGATTGATCCTGACCCGACCCTTAATGAACACCGCGTCTCTTCCTCTAGAGCCGAAAAGAGAGATGTCAAGAACTTCTCCGAAGTACATCAAGAAGCCTCTCCCAAACCGAGTCGTAATGCAGTGAGAGGGGACACGAGAAAGTTTGATCCAGACTACCATAAATTGAAGCTCGTTAAATATGTCGATTGAAGGAGGAGAGTAAGGTACCATGTTCATTACGCTCATGTTCATAGACCAAGGCCTTCTCTCCAACACCCAGTTCATGGCATCAATTGATGGAAACATGACTTGGAGCAAGCCAAAACCGACCTCAAGAACTTGAATTGAGCCGTCATAGTGCCACATCTGATTAAGTGAATTCTGCACAAACATCCGGCTCCTCGGTTGATCCCAGAAGATTCGGATCAGCACGCTCCTGTTTGACCTCTCCAATCCATCTTGAATTTCCTCGGATCCGAATCTAAAGATTTCATTGTTTTCATTTGGGATTGGGTTGTTTTGGGAAGACATGGTTGTGCACAGCAAGGTTCAGAAAGAATTGGTAGTGAACAGATAGCTCTACACGAAGAAGTAGGAATGTTGCTGTACTTCAAATTGGGAATATTCAATCTTTTATAATATGGATTATTCCAAGGATGATTATAATCTCCCTAATATCTCAATTTCCTTTTATTATTAGTTAATTCAAATGATGGAAATTTTCAAACGTAAATCACAGCCTTTTGATTGCATAATCCATGTACTGATATGACCAAGATGGAGGGAGTGTTAAGCTGGTAGAAGGAAATCAGCAGTGATTAATACCCAATTACCATATACCTTGCCTGGTCTTAAAAAAGAAACCAAATTGATTTCTCTTTCCGTTTTAAATCGACAGTCAGTGTTACTCTAATAGCCCGGAGGTGATTTAGTGAATCAGTTAGTGGGCACCTAATCAGCAGCAGATCGCATAATGATTGTCCATTAAATATCGGGTATGGGGAGAATATTGCAGACTATACACCAATTAACTGCACTGGAAGACTTGAATCACGGGATTGACTAAACATCAACGGATTGAAATTTGAAAACGAATTTAGCCAGCTACTGTTTTTGAAACTGAAGAGCAGCCCGCCGGAGCATCCTTGTTTTCACCGGAAAACATCAACAGAACAGCACTGATTTGTGATCAGGGATCGGAAGGGAAGAGTCGAACTTTATAATGTTCGAATGGATATAAAAGGATTTTCAAATAAATAACACTAATTCGTGAGAGCTTTTACCCAAATCCCAAGTCTTAATCAATTGAAGTAACCCATTTGAAGGGAACCATTACAGAGCAAATTCGGATAACACCACACTATGAGTAATATGAAATTCTCAGTTTGGAATTTCAATAAGTCCAAAAGTCACCTTGAATATAATTTGCATTCAACAGAACAACATACACTTGATCAGATAAACTCACCAAGGCCAGATGACGTCAAAATCAATCCACCAAATTACAGGTATGTAAAGAGAAACAAGGAAGTCTTAATGAAATTTATCTTCAACAGTATTTGCATCATTTGTCTTCAAGAATCTCCCGAAATCAGACACCTTCAGAACCTCTCCAGGGGATCGAGGGTCACTACAAAAAATGGATCATTTAATGGCGACGGTTTAACAGCGGCCACCTATATGGCCGCTGTTAGATTTGTTTAACATTGGTAAATTAACAGCGGCCACAGGCCGCTGTTAAAATAGACAATTTAACAGCGGCCTAGTGGCCGCCGTTAAATTAAAGCACACAGATCGCCTTCAACACCGTCCGATTATTAATCTCAATGGCTGAGATTAAATCCCTTCTCTCTCACTATTCAACAAACCCTCAACAACCCTAAAACCGCCGCCAACCCCTTCTTCTTCCTCCTCTTTTCTTCTGTCTCTCCGTTCAACAACCTAAAACCAATTCTTCTTCTTAATTTCGCCGCCGCGGACCCCTTCTTCTTCTTCCTCTTTTCTTCTCTATCTCCGTTCAATAACCCTAAAGTTCTTCTTCCTCTTAATTTCGCTGCCGCCGCAGACCCCTTCTTCTTCTTCCTCTTTTCTTCTCTCTCTCCGTTCAACAAACCCTAAAGCTTCTTCTTCCTCTCAATCCACCGCCGACCACCAGTTTTACAGCCTGAAGCTGAGCTGAAGAGGAGCTCCGATTTTGATTACTCAGAAGAAGACGAAGAGGAGCTCCGATGATTGGAAACCCTCTGTCGATTGTTTGTGTGGATTGCTTGAGTAGAGAGTTCGCAATATAATTTTGTTGTAGTTTTGTATATGATTTAATCGTTTGGATCGATTAATTGTTGTGCTTAGGAGGGAACTAGAGGACGATGATAGACAGTCGGAGCTCACACTGCCTCGCCGGAGCTCTGGCTATTGTTGCCGGAGCTCCGGCTTTTATTTTTAACCAACGAATTAATTTAACAGCGGCCTAAGGCCGCTGTTAAAATATTTGGTTTAACCGCGGCCACCTTTTACCGATGTTATCTGCATTTTACATTGGATAATTTAACAGCGGCACGTGGCCGCTGTTAAATTATTTTAACAGCGACCACGGCCGCGGTTAAATTCAATTTCTGCCGCCGTTAAATGCTTCGTTTTTTGTAGTGGGTTCCGACTCGACACTGAGAATACCCTTAGAAAAACGCAGATTGGAAGGACACCCAATCTCTATTAACTTTAACTTTGAGTAATCAGAATAGAGTCTCATTCAGATCAATCTTAGGAAGAGAACTTCCTCTATTATAAATCCAGGGATTAAGATCCCTTGAAGGCACCGTTCCAAAAGGAACTGACCCAAAATACTCAGATTGGGAAGAATCCCAATCTCTAGATTGTAACCACTCAATCGGACAGAGCCGAAGAGAAAGAGAGGACCCCAAAACCTCCCTAGAAGGCCCGGAACCTCCACCGAACCACCAGGAGCACGTGCCTGGCGACTGAACTGATGCTTACTTGTTTCTGCAGTAGATGTTGCGTCTGTGGGAGTCTGCTACGGCAGAGTAGCAAACAACTTACCACTTCCGGCGACGGTGGTCGGCCTCCTCCAAGCCAACGGAATCAGAAACGTCCGACTGTTAAGCTTTGATTTCTTTGAATAATAATATACTTCTTTGGGAATAATTAGACTTAGGAGATGAATATATAATTAAATTATGGATTGATTAGTCAAATGATTAAATAAATTGAATGATTTTATAATTTAAGCATTATGAAAATAAGCTTATCAGTAATAGCTTAGACTAATTTTACATATAGAAAATGGTGAGTATTAACTCTAATAGATGAGACCCCAAGTATATTAATAAAGTGAATCAAATCAAGTGACAAGTTTATAGAATAAAGTTGGATGATATTAATAATGGTGAAACCTAGACATTAGTAATAAACTCGGTAGCAAAACCCTTTTTCCATGTTGTACATAACTTAGAATATTAAGTTTATCGATAATATATTTTAGAAGTTTAATTAATGAATTAATGGAATGAATCCTAAATCAATGAATTACTTCTCTAAGTTAATAGATTTAATTGTTGATAATCGTCGTCAAGTGAGGTTGCCCGTAATACTTCATGATTAGTTGTGAAGTGCACCTTTCCCAAGTCGCGAACCGTCGCCCTAGACTCCCCCAGGTCTTGTTGGTCTTAGTGTAATCGAATTCCTCATCTTTAGGTTCTTAAAGACGATCAACTCCTAGACCAGATTCTCTACGTTGAGTTTTCCCGCTTGAATCAAGGTGGGTTGGTTAAAGGGGGTAATATCTTGTCGTTGCTAGTTTTAGATTATGTCATGATTTATAATATGTTAGTTTTACGAATTATGTTATGCCATGATAGATAAGTATATGTGGGTTGGTTAAAGGGGTAATATCTTGTCGTTGCTAGTTTACTTTACGTCGTGAATATATTATGTCTTTATTGTGTTATGCCAAGTTTCGTAATCTATGTTTGATCTATATATTTAATGGTTTAATTGTGTGGTAATATTATGTCCATGCCAAGTAAGCATAAGTTAGTAGCTATTCACCTAGACAATTATTAGGCAAGTTAATAATGTGTATCTTATCTTGTCGTTGCTATAGTTACCTTACATGTGTTTTAAGTTATGGTTGTTATATTTCTGGTCATGTTAATTTATGACTTATCCTCATGTGCACGTATGATTATGTTCATGTAATTAAGTTGTATGAATGTTTGAGTGTCACACCACATATAAAGAAGTATAGGATGGTTGGATTAAGATGGTAGTATCTTATCGTTGCTTGTTTACTTTACGTTGTTAAATATGTCATATTTGGTTTATGAATTGTGTTTATGTATTATGAAGTGGTATGCATGATTAAGAGTCGAGCCTCATATAGATAAGTATAGGTGAATTGGTTTAAGAGGAATATACATTGTCGTTGCTAATGTTACGTTATGCTTTTGTTATGATTACGTTAAGTTGCATGACTTAGTTGGTCGATATACTTCATGTTTTAGTTGTGGTATAATGTCATAACCATGCCATGTTAATAGTAGTCAGTAATACATCACATAAACTATTATGAGCTGAATTTATAATGTGCTTCTCTAGTTAAGTTAATGGTGATTTATTTATACGTGTATGTTATGTTCATATGCTTAATGTTATGATTGTTATGTTTGTAGTCATGTTAATTATGATTTGTCCACACGTGTATGTTGTGCTTCTATTCATGTGATTAGGGTTGTATGTTTAGGATAGTCACACACCTCACATAGACAAGTCATAGGTGGATTAATAAAATGGTACTCTCTAGCTAGACCTCCGCCCCACCCAGTTTTCAGTATTGGTCGCCGGCGACCCTCAGCACGATATTGGGCCAGATTGCCCACAGTTTTCAGTTGGACCAGAGAGTCCCTTTCAGTTGGGCCAGAGTTGCCCTCAGTTTTCAGTTGGACTAGAGAGTCCCTTTATCAGTTTTCAGGGGGCGGTAAGGCTAGTTAGTTGAGTTGGGGCCCCTAACTAAAAGCTTATCAGAAATAAGTTAAGTCAAGTAAAGCATGAAGTGTCATGTTCATGTTTCTCAGCTTCAAGTCATATGCAGTAAGTGTGAATTTCGTGTTAGTCCAAATTGCGACTTCATGTATGATTAATTTGATTTTCATGTTGATAGCTCAATAAATATTCCATGAGAAGTATCATGATGATGATGTTCTTCTTAGCTTCAAAAGTCACGACTATTACTAGCCAATAATATATAAAAGTACCTTAGTATTGCTAAGTTTATTAATGATAGTTGACCCTAACTAAAATATGGATACAATGATGACTAGTTAAGTCTTGAGATGTTATATTATGTGAAATATGCTTCTCGCTTTCAGATCATGATGAGTGATATGATAAGATTAGGTATGCATGTTGAGTAATGATTTGTGATGCTTTATTAAGTAATGTTATGTGCTTGTTGTGTTATATGATTTATGCATCCTTGTTGAGTATTAGTATATGATATTATTGAGTTTATTAAGGATCCTCTATGTTATGATTAAGAATAAATGATCTCTAATTGGCCATATTTAAGGAACACTAGTCATTTAAGAGTCTTGATGCATGAGTACAAGTCTACAAGTCTTATGAGATGATTAATGGAGTTAAGATTGTGATTGCATGAGTATTATCATAAGTTACTTCAAGAACTATGTAACAAGTAAGGTTGTGCACTAGGTTATGAATAGCCAGTGATGCATGTTTAGAAGTGTTATTGTTCTTAGTAATATGATTGTTTGATCCTATGTTATTGGGATCCCTTTCATGTTTCTTTATTGATTTGAGCACGAAAGACTGACCCCGAGCCACCCACCAGGTTATTAGGAGTTGTTTCGAGCTTGAGCCTTGGGGAGCTGATTCAGGTTGGAGTGGTGTCTATAGTAATGCCGGACTTTGACTTGAGACTCGAGACTTATTTTCAGTTAAGTTTTGCCCAAGTGTTTAGGGCTCAGTTATCGAGTTATGTTTTTATGATTACAAGTGTTATTTAAATGTTTTACAAGTTCTATTTAAGTTTATCTTCAAGGTCCTTGGCCAAGGCAGTTTGTTAAATTATTTTAATTAAGCGTAGTACCCTCGTTTGGTTTTGTGTTTTCCGCTGTTTTAAAGGATAATTTGGTAATTCCCGTTATTTCAGAAGTGAGTGTGTTACAGGAGACCCAGGTCGCGAATGAGTTTTTTGATTTCATATGAAGACTTTGGGAGTGAGTCCCCCTCAAGTAAGGTTTCTCGTAAAGTACTTAATATGTCATCGAAAGCTTTGTTACTCAATCCATTCATACATTTTCTATGATATAACTCAAGTACGAAAGAGAGCTTACTATGCGTTTTGCATCCTTGAAAGAGCTCTTCATCAGTTGCGTCCAAAATATTATAAAATTTATTAGCATCATTACTTGAAGTAGCACATTGTCCTAACAGTTGGGGATTCTGAGAGTTTGTGTTGGGTTCAGATTCATCTAAATGAGTGTATCCAGTAGCCATGTCTTCTATGAAATCTTGTACATTTTGTTGCATATCTCGAGATTGTTGAAATCTTTCAGGTTCAGTAGTAGAACCTCTACTCGGTGATTCTGCAGGTTGAAAAACCGTCTCTCCGTGAAAATACCATGTCGTGTAACTCTTGCAGAAACCATTCTCTAAAATATGGGCTACCACAATCCATGTTGTCTGATATATCCCATTAACACATTTTTGGCATGGACAAATGATCTCTCCATCTCTAACAGTGTTATTGGCAATCTCCATATAAGAAGCAACCCCTTCAATGAATCTCGAACTAAGTCTATTCGAGTCATTAATCCAACTTCTATCCATGAATTAGAGCAGAACCTGGAAGTAAAATAAAATATTTCGTTATTAGCTGTTATCCATTAACTGCTCTGCACAAACACCAATGGTTAATGCTCAACTGTTTATCATTAAGCAGTGGTTAAGTTTGGCTAAAACAAAGTGAAATCTGGAACTGAACTGTACACTATTTCCTAGATTCAGATTATCATTCATATAGATTCATATGAATGACAGAAGAACTACATCTAAGGAGCAGCACACTTTGTAACACCGTCCCAAATCACCCGGGTTCAACCCGTGCTTATACCAGGAACCGAGGTTACGGTTTGACTCAAAGACGTAAAGAAACCAATAAAATATTATTTAACTCAATAACTGCATAAAACAAAAGAAAACAGAAGCTTCCATAATTCAAAACCCAAACCAAATACACTTTCAAATCCCAAATTCATTACTCAAAATATATGATTCCAAAATCCCAAAAACATCAACTGAATGAAATACAAAACCGTCCTCCATGTCTTCAGTCACCGTCCTTTAGCCGTCTGTTATATCCAAGCTCCAACCGCCACAACTGCTGCTCCAAGCTCGGCTCACCAACTTACTTCTAACTGAAAAGAGAGACTAAGAGGGGATCAGTTTCCTAATGAAACTGAGTGAACCCACTAGGCTTAACTATGCGCCGAACTACCTAGGGAGCATCCCAGACTCCCACATTGGAATACAGCAATGGGACCAATGCTTTCCATTAGTTCATTTTAACAACCTAATATGATAGTACTAGGTGATCAAACATTTATCCTTCTACCCTTATTCCAATCATGCACCACCCCATCAATATCATTCAATACTCATAAACAATCCAACATCAACATCATCATAAATAAAACCAACATCAACATGATCCAACCATACATCACATATCAACTCACAATCACATCCAACACGACACACACACACAACGGTTCACATTTCATTAAACTAGTTGAGTTAATTAGGCGCCATAAGGAGTTGTTCCCCCGCTACCCCCGCCGGCCTCGTGCTCCCCTACGACATGGGGAACACGTCACATATCCACAATTCCATAATTCCACAATTCCATAATTCCACAATTCTACTCCCCGTCGGGAGACTAATCGACCAGTCCGTCGGTAGGCCCTAACCACCAGTCCGTCGGTGGGTGAAACACAATTGGGGTAACGTTGGCTCCTTCCAGTTCTATCATTTTCATTCCATTTACCCAATTCCATTTGAATAATTCCACTTTACAAATCCACTTCCTAATTCCACATCACAAATCCACATCACAAATCAACATCACAAATCAACACCCATTACGGGCGGACTGCTAGCCTTACCGACCACCCCACCTGTAATAATAAAAGCAAAGATCCACATCACAAATCAACACCCATTACGGGCGGACTACTAGCCTTACCGACCACCCCACCTGTAATAATAAAAGCAAAGGGGTGGTCATGTCGCAAGGTCTAGGGCCACCCTCCTGTTCATCGTTAGGACGACCCCACATTGGCAGGGCCATCCTCCTGCAACCAACATTCTACAGCCACATATAAATATATATTTTGCACATTCGGGAATTAAACCCTCATTCTAGCCACCTAATCAACCATTCAATCGAACCAGTCAACTATACATTCAAACAAGTCAAACCATGCATCACATATCACAACCAGTTGAAGCTACAAATAGGCACATCAACAATTAACAAATAAAAACATCTAATTAACCATCTGCAACTCTCCAATTCATGCATCGCTATTAATTACTATGTCGGATTGTAATTCCTCACGTCTCTACCTATCGACGCTAAACCCCCTTAGCCTAAAATAAGCTCCTGAACTCTGTCTAGGAACGTCCGTCTCGCCGTTCTGATTCCACTGGTCCTGACGGTTCGTCAATTGGAGCTCTAACGAGTGAGTTATGGTCGAATCTCTGAATTGCCAACCCGTTCCAAAAGTTGATCTGCCAAACGAACCCTTAAAAACAACTTCCAGAACACACCACAAACTTCTGAAAAACACAGTTTGATCACTTACCTTTCTGATGTGGCAGATCAGCCACCAAACTTTCAAGGAACTTCCAAAAAAACCCGTCTTCTCCGGCGAACCTTCCCGGCGACGGCGAGGGCTGCTGCTGCCGCCGCACGTTCCTGCTTTCCTGGAATCGTGGAAACGCCACCGCCGCCATCTTCTAAACCAGCCACTGCCGCCAACGTTCGTTTCCCCTCCGATTTGCTCAACCCTGAACGCCATCAGCTGCTGCCTCTTCCTCTACTTTCCAAGGCACCGAAGACCGATGAAAGGAGCCGCCGTCGCTAACCCTTCTCTTTCTCTTACTCTCTCAACTTTCGCGTCCTCCTCCAATTCTGCGCGTCGTCCCTCTTCTTCTTCTTCACTTTTTTTTGAACCGCCATCCTCCCCTTGAAACTTGTGCCACGACCTTCTCCCCTCCAAACAAAATCCTTACCTATTTTCTTTCTCATGGTGCTGAACGGGCTTTAAGCCCAAAATTCCCTTCCCTTCCTTTCTTGTTCAACCGAGCAGGCTTCATCTCTTTCGGCCACACGACCACTCGGCCCAACCAAACTCAGACCCAACTTCCAGCCGCCCTCTCCTTCTTTTAAACGAAACAAAAACATGGGTCAAGGGCTTTTAAGCCCGGTCCTTCCTCCTTGGTCGGATCACATTGGTTCGATAAATTGTTTCGGTCCACCGATTTAGAACTCGAACCCAATAAATTTAACCCGGGGATTATTTATTCCGCCAACGAAATAAATTATACTCGTAAATTAATTTATTAAAATTCAAATTAAAAATCCTCCAAGCTTTTTAACCAATGAGTTTAACCAAGAATCTTGAATCCTGACCGAAAACTCGGAACCGGGATGTTACACACTTGATATGATATTTACTCAACACAAGGACATCGGATATTGAATTAAACACCCAAGGTTAAACTCTGATCCTGCATCAGAGATAGGCCCCCATGCAAGACGTTTTCTCACCATCGTTACCGATAGTCACTTGCTAGTAGCTCTTCCGACCCTTGCTGAAAGCCCACAGACCAAGAAATGGCCCAAGCCCACTCACCTAGATTGGTCTCTACCACACATTAGCTCTCACCAAGGAAATCCTTGGATTTGCTTATGGTGGGAGTCGAACCCATGGTGGATGTACCCAAGCCAACATCTAGCCAAGTGCTTTACCACTAGGCCAGAAGGTGCTAGGTTTAACTAAAATTTTCAATAAAGCACTTATAGGAAAGAAAATGAATCAATATATATTGTAACATGATCAACTAAAGAGCAGTAGACATCTTTCAGAAATGGCATAACGCAATGTGTATTCCTATTAAGGCACACATAAATACATTTGCAGTTTGAAGGCAGTAGACATGCTACATGTAAACAACTAAAGAGCATTGTCAGCTCCAGTAAATAGAAATGATCAAAACATCACAAAGAACTCACTAAAAGCAAGTCCATCTTTCGGAATCAGCAGATGTGATGTGATACACTTAATTGGGGTTATTACTGCACATCTTGATCCCCTACTTAATTAAGGGAAGGAGAAACTGATTCTTAGTATATACGACTGGGAAAGAAACAGTTGGGCTTAATGTGTTAAAGTATACGAAATGATCATATTAATCCCCTACTTCAGATGTCTCATGTACAGGGAAGTAGGGAACAAGTGATGTTAAAGTAGAAGATCTAGAGGGTTGAGGAAGATGTTCTTTAGTGTCTGCTTTTATGATTATGACGTTGGTCTGTGCATGCGGGATTAAGTGATATGCAGGAGAATCACTATAATTGCATCTTAAGGAGGTTACACGAATTGCATAAAGGTGAAACAAATACGAAATAACATATTTGACAAATATTATTTACATTGGTGACTCAACTAAATTCCAGTGAAAGTGAATTAGACTAAACATAAACAGAGAAGGCAAAAATATATTGCATATGTAATGATCATGTGATTAAGCACTTCATCTACCATACACAACAAGAAAAAGGAAAAAGGTGGTGGATATATTATTGGCGGTTGTTTCAACGGCCAATATTGAAATTGATGAGTGGCGGTTCCATTGTGGCGGTTTTAACCGCCACAAGTATTATTTCAAACTATGGTAGTTAAAACCGCCGCAATTGATAAACTATATAAATCCCCATTTCAGTCGTACGACTGATACCTCTCTCACCTCACTGTCGACAACTCCATTCTCTCCCAACTCTCTCACAACTGACACCCACCAACATCCGACGCCTCCACCAACGCCCGCCGCCACCTTCGACGGCCGACGCGACGCCTGCCGCTCACCGCACCTCCGACGCCCGCCGCCGACGCTCACCACACCACGTCGTTCATCCCTCTAGATAAATGCGGTCAAGGAAGCTAAATCCCCATAACTCTAGGGCTGGGAAAGCGGTTAAGGTTAATTGTTGAAACCAATTTAACTGACCGAAATTGGTTAACCGATGCAAAATTCGGTCGGCTTGCGGTCAGTGATTTATCAACTGGCCGTTCAGCGGTTAATGGTCGGTTAACCGCCTGTTAACCTCACTTGACTGACGTAATACACAACACATTGTTAATTACTTAAGTTACTAACCTAATTAGTAATTGCCTAACCTCTCTCAGTCAGAATCTCACTCACTCTCTCTCTCACTCACTAAATTGAAAATTAGGGTTCTCAATTCTCAACTTCTCACGAACTTCACGACGTCGTCGATTCGCTCGCTGGGCTCGCCACGATGGCTTCTCCCACCAGCCAGCTCTTCAGCAACTAGGTCACCACCAGCAGCGACGACTTCCCCCCAGCCAGGCAGTGACAATAGCAACGGTGGTCGCTGATTCACTATGTACTTGTTGGGCTCGCTGCTCTATGGTCGCCACTTTCGCCCCAGGTGACGGCTTTTCCCCCGCGACGGCTTCTCGCTGCTTCTTCTTCATCCTTCCTCCTCCGTACTTCCTCTCTTTTTATGAAGCCTCCTTGGCCCCTCCATCCGCTTCTACCGGTAAAGTTTTTCTCAAGCTGTTTTCGGCAAAAGAACCCTAATTAGATTTAGATCAATGTTTGTTTCCTTTATGTTTTCTGGTTGTTGCCTGCTTCCTTGTTGTGTTTACTATCTTGATTCTTTCCTATTTCTGTATATGTTTGTTTTGCTTGTTTATAAAGCTTCTCCAGAAGAGAACGAATCGTTTGAGGTTTTAAGAAGATTTTGTTTGATGGAATGTCAAAATCAATCGGTTGGGGGAGTGATTTTTTGTTTAACCTTCTCAGTTCTGTAGGTTTCTGATCCTTTTCGCATCATTTTCCACTGATTTCTATGAGTTCTTATTGTCATGTAACCCTGTTGCATATGATTGTTTCTCTTGACTTGATGATGGTAATGTACTGTGGAATTATAGGTTGATTGGATCCCTAGCTGAAATTAGTGTCGTCAACATCATAATCTTAAATGGAGAAGTATGTGTTCTGATGTAATGTTACTGCTTCATCTTCATTTAGGAACTTAATCAGGCAGATTCCTGATTTCATAGCTGCCTAGCAGATTAATTCTGAAGCTATTGTCTCATACGTGGTTCTTTCTCTGAAGTCAGAATTCGTCAACTGCTTGGTAACAACCAGACACAAGCAAAGCCCTAAGAATGTATTGAAGTTACCTGTCTTCATGATCTAATTCCAGCCAGGGTAAGTTCTCTTCGTTTGTGTTTACTTGCTACCTTTTGATATGAATGATTGTTGATTGGATGAGTGATTTAGGATATCGTTTGATTATAGTTGGTCTCCAAAAATGTAGTCTTGTTAGATAAGTTTGCTTCTCTTTCTTATTTCAACTGACATTGATCCGATGAGATTTTCATATTTGCACTAGATGAAGATCGGGTTGGTGGTTATTCTTTAAACTCAATGAGATTTCCATCATCCAAATGAAAGATAATGATGTGCTTGTTCAATATAAGGTAACAGATCAGAACTTCAATTCTATCTTTCCTGGTGACCTTTTTATATGCATGTTTAATATCCATTGTACTATTGAGCTAGTCTCTTTTCTATTCAGTTATAGATCTTGGCATATTCAATTATATCAGGCAGCAACCAACAGCAGAGACAACAACCAGTAGCAGTCCTGCATCAGAGACAACATGATGGATATTATGTTTCTGTTCAATTGTGACTTTGTGGCTAGATTGGTGATTCTTTTATTTAAAACTTCATGGATATTATGTTTATATGTATGTGTAAGGAGCAATCATGCAGTAAAAAAGCTCATGAAACACTGGTTTTTGAAATTTTTATTTGAAGTAGGTTAATTCGGTTAAAAGGGTTAACCAATTTTACTTTGGTTGAAAGTTTAAGAATCGGTCAAAATTTGTTGATTCGGTCAATTTAGGTAAAATGTTTAGGGTCGGTTAAAATTGGTCAAATTACAATCAGTCAAAAATTCGGTCGGCTAAATGGCAAGAAATCAAGTCGGTCAATTTTTGGTTTGACCGAATTAGGCCAAAAAATCCATATAAAAAATCGGTCAGCTAATCGGTCAAAGCTGCCTTATGGGTGGTTAACCATAGGTTAACCGATTTTCATAGGTTTTAGACCGAACCGACCGATTCACAGCCCTACATAACTCTATGTCAAACCATTTCGATTTTCTCAGATAAATATATTCGAATGATAATACTATAATAAATATCATTAATGGCAAACATGTAACAATTTTGTCACGTTTTTTGGCAGCTGCTGAGAATCTTGACCAATGGAGATGCAAGCTTCAAGGTCGTGACCGTGGAAGATGGCGAAGAAGAAGAACGACTGGCGGCAGCGAAGGCAGCAACAACAGTGGCGGCTGAGTCGGAGAAGGGGAAGAAACAAGAGCATGATAAGGATGATGAGTCTCCACCACCGTCGCCGTCTTTGGCTAACCCGACGCAGCCGCTGCCGCCAACGGAAACGTGATCGCCGATGATCATGTTTCCGATTTTGTTTGTTATTTTTGGACATCAACATTGGCGGTTATAACCTCTAATGTGTAACCGCCAATGTTGATTATTAGTGGCGGTTGCTGGCCGCCTATGAAGTTCATTTGTGACGGACGTATTTGTGGTGGTTTTTGCTTGCAACAGTGGGGGTTGTACAACCGCCTCTATGTTTACAACAGTGGAGGTTATAACCGCTATTGTTGTTAAAAAAACCGCCACAAATCCTTTGTTTTGTTGTAGTGATAACATGGGGTCTCGATGTTCGCATGGGTGCACTCAGCTCACTAATGGACTGCCAATGCTTCAACATGATCAAAACAACTAAGTGAATAAACTGATACCGTTTATGTCTCACCAATCAGAAGAAAAGAATCACAAAATAGAGCAAATAACTCAGTTCTTTCATCAAACCACAAAAGAACTACAATAGCAAGCTCTAATCATCCTACTAATAACCAAATTATAGGCCATCATTCCTTGAATTCGATGAAGTAATCTTTAGCCTACTCCATTACTAACATAACAAACAAGTAGAGGAACACATTTACCTCTAACGCCACTCTCTTCCTTCTTCTCAACCTCAGCCTTGAAAACAGGCTACTTCGCTTCCTTCTTCAACCTCTTAGCGTCAACCTTAGCAACAACTTCTTTCTATCATCGCAAGTTGGATGATGTGGGTAGGCCTTCAGCGAAGTAGCTCGACCTTTGGCGGCTAGCTAGGCCAATCAGAAGAAAAGAATCACAAAACAGAGCAAAGAACTCAGTTCTTTCATCAAACCACAAAAGAAGTACGATAGCAAGCTCTAATCATCCTACTATTAACCAAATTATAGGCCATCATTCCTTGAATTCGACGAAGTAATGTTTAGCATACTCCATTACTAACATAACAAACAAGTAGAGGAGTACACATTTACCTCTAACGCTACTCTCTTCCTTCTTTTCAGCCTCAGCCTTGACAGCAAGCTACTTCGCTTCCTCCGTCAACCTCTTAGCGTCGACCTCAGCAACAACTTCTCTCTATCTTTGCAAGTTGGATGATGGAGGTAGGCCGTCAGCGACGCAGCTCGACCTATGCCGGCTAGCTAGGCTTGGTAGTCAAAAGTGAGGGGAGAGGGTTGCATACCCTCGGTGGTCGAAAGTGAGGGGAGAGGGCTTCCGTAAGGGGGCTTTGGGTGATGGAGCAGAGAGCAACTCGCTCGAGAGTGGCAATATGGGTCGTCGATTGGAATAGGGCTGGCGGTCGGAAGCGGAATGGCGTGGGATAGAGCAGCGTGAAGAATTAGGGATTCAAATATGCTGTAATGACCCAGAACAAAACGTAAATGATGTGATGCAATAGATACAGCTTAATTATTAGGCTCATCTTAATAATTAAACGTAAATTCTTTTAAAAAATTGAATTCAAGAACGTTTCGGATAAGACATGTCAAAAGATAAAAGTTTGCAATAACTATACTTGATTTTGGGCAAAATTAATGCAATGATAAAGCCCATCTTCATTTATTGATTTTGGGTTAGTCAATTATAAATCAAAATGTTGTGATGTAATACCACGTACGGGTCGGATACCACATATTCATTACCCACCAGTTTATATAATGGGTATTACTCGTACCCGCTCAACGAGACTAAACGGGTATAAAATCCAAACCATCCTCACCCCGTAATGGTTATCGGCAAACTCGTTACCCATCAGGTGAACCTAAAATCTCGGGTACCCATTAAACATAGATATATTGTGGCTAATACAACGTCGTTTCATATCGGGTACCCATCATGTTAGGTATGAGGAGGATACCTTCAAACCCGTCCTCACACGTTACTCACTCTAACTAGGTACCAGGTTTGGGGATTACCCGTCAACTTTACCTAGTCAACAGGTAATCCCCGCCTAGATTAACCGGATTTCGGGTGGGTACCCAATTTCTGGATACCAATTGCCGACCTCAATTCTAATTGTTTAGAACTAGATAATTTTTTATAAATTATAGTTAAATCAACTCATACTTTTATTTGGTGACCATACCATCTTGATGAGCGTTTCAAAGTCAAAGCCATTGAACCACTAGCACCCGTATAATTTAGAGAGCATCAATTTTAGGTCCATTGAGAGGGGTGTGTTACCATTGAGCCTTGGATATGATTGAGATCTCACAATGTGCATTGTCATCGTTTATGATTTTAGACTTCTACCGGTTTTAGACTTCACAATGTGCAATATCATTCTAATAAAAAATCTCAAAATTAATATTTTTATTAGTTTTTCATTATTGAAATAAATAAAAATATATTATATCACTCTCGCTCAGGAGTTGCTACGACAAAAATAATAGGCCAATGGGCCGAAAATAATCTAGTAATTCATGAAAAATTAACTAGTGTTGTACTCATTGTATTCAAAATTCTCGATCTTATCATTAAATCTTACGACTTTATTAATTTTTTTTTGTGTCTGTTGATCCTTATTCGACGTAAATCTATGGATCGTGCAATTATGTAAAATCTAGTTGAAAAACTATGCCTTCCAACGAATTTTTTTTGTATCTTACGATTTCACTTTCTATGCGTAAGTGGTGAGTTTTTCATCAATTTTGGTTGAAATCAAGACGATTAAATTATGTTGGTATTTTCTTTATTTTATCTTGACACTTTTATTAATATAATTAAATTTAATTCTTAAAATAAAGTTGATAGTTGCAATTATATAGATGAAATATACAACCTAAATGTCTAAACATATTAATGTTCTACAAAATCCCTACAAAAATAAAAAATGCTCTAAATAAAATCTCGTGCATGAGGTTGTGATTTCATTCTAATTTCATTATTTAGCTTGGTAAGTATACAATTGAAGTAAAAAGTTAGCAAAAATAAAGAGAAGCATGAACAAATGAATTACATAAAAAAATATTGACTAGTGGAGTAGTGGCAGCAAATATTGGCTAAATTTTTGACCAAAAATTAAAAAGGATATTTTCCCTCCTTAAACACCCACGTTGCCAGTGAATTTTTATTTTAAATAAACAATGTAGCTCCCAACCCTAAAACCTTATAAAGTAAACCTAATTTTGCTGCACTATTGCAGACTCCCACTACAATTCAATTAACTCCCACTACACATTGCTTTTTTATTAATTGATTTGAAGAAAAGGGCAGTGATCAAGGTCAGTAATTAATTTAATTCTACTTTTCTGTATTGTTTTCGTCTGCCTTTTTATGTACTATTGTTAAATTTAATTTACATCTTCTATTTAGAATTTATCATTTTCTGTTCACTTATCTGCTAATTTTCCATGTGTGAACCAGTTGTTTCTTCATTGTTTTGGCGGTACAGAGGGTCTTTTTTTGGTGTAGCATTTGGGTATAGAGGAGGCTTTTTTATTGGTTGGTGTGGGGATTATTTTCCCTAGCTGTTTGATCCGTTTGATCTTTGCCTTTTCACTTTCTTAAAGCTAATTTTCATTCATAAAAAAAACCAGTTAGAGTTGTCTGTCTGCGAACCAAAACTCATCTGCACTTTCTGAGTTGTATTTTATTAACCAAAGTTTCCTTAGAAGCTATAGGGTGTTGTTTTATGGTTATAGTTAATTTCCTCAGTACAACATTTTATGGTTATAGTTAATTTCGTATATCTCAATTATTTATTCAGATCAATATTTCATGTGATTGTTATAGGATGTTCAAAAGAATTGCAAAGAAAAATGTTGTTGCGGAACTACGAAGGAGAAAGATTGTTGCTAGTGGTTCACTGATTTTGATTCCAATTCGAATCATGAAGATATTTCTAGTGAGACCTAGATGAATGAGCAAACTATAGAAACACAAAGTAATTTTCAATCTTCAGAGGCAATCAGAAGAGGAGGAAGACATGTCGTTTCTCAATGATATGAATACTGATTTGGATGATAACACAACTGAAGAGAGTAAGTGTCCCAAAATTAAAATGTAAAGATTTTTTTTTCAGCTAATGATAATTTTTCCTTTGTTGATTTCAGGACCACGGAAGACAAGAGGTCCTACTAAACTTGCACATGTGTGGAATCGTACTCCGGGACAAGAGTTACCTGAAAAGTTTAATCGTTTCAATCAATGCGTAGATGACGGTGAGCTTGGACTTTTTTGTGGGACTGTAGCCAGAAATCCAGAGTTGACACCACTTGAACATTCTGATTGGAGAACAGTTCCACCCAAAATCAAAGAGGAAATATGGATAATAGTAAAGGTAAAACTCTTTCGATGCAGTTTCATGATATACAATTCTCTAATCTTTTATTTTGTGTTTCATATAGTCAAAATTCAAGTTATCACTGGAGAGAGAATAATGGGTTCTTAGACAAGTTGCTAGATCCTTGAGAGAGTTCAAGGACACTTTGTACATTGAAAACTTCTCCAAGTACAAGTCACTTGCAGAGTTAAAGGCTAATAAAGATCCCAGAACTAGAGCTGATCAATGGATAGCACTAGCAGAGAAGTGGTACTCAAAGGAATGGCAGGTTTACACTTCATTTCCAACATAATTGTTTGTGTAGTTTTATAAATGAATTTTACGTCATACAATAATCCAACAAATTTTTTCAAACATAAAAAATCTGGGAAGGCAACGACTACACGAGCTAACATGAACATGTCACACACTTCAGGAACAATATCATTTGCTAGACGAACTGAAATGGAGGTATAATACTTTTTTACTTTACAAATGTTATATATTTAATTGAGTTTTGTTTGATATTTATATTGTTGTGTTACAGTATAAAGAAACTGGAAAAAGGCCAAAAAGAGCAAAGATATATTCAAAATATCATAAATATGAAGATGGAACACCTGTCTCTGAAGCAGCTGCTGTAGCTCTACTTGTAAGTTTATCGTCATAGTTTTCTCTTAATAAGTGTTTATATATTCGATTATGTTATTTATAAATTGAATTCAAGAAGGTTTCGGATAAGAAAGTCCAGCTTAATTATTATGCAGACCGCTCCCTTTCCTCCTGAACTCGATGAATTAAGCTTTAATTAAAATCAAATGAAAAACCAGTTCAAAAACATGCAACTTAGTAGTAGATTGAATATAAGACCTTTAACTCCTTCTCTGTAATATCTTCTCTCGTAAAAAACTTTCTCAAGCCTTTCTCGAAACCCTTGAACTTGTCTGGCAAAAGCTCTCCTTCTCTTCTTTTACTCAATGACAAAGAAAACTTCACTAAACAAAACAGAATCAAACGTCCAACTTTAATACAAAAAGGATCACCGAAATACACCTTTAACTCTTTCTCGGTACTCTCTTTCTCCGAAACCGCCTTCTCGAGCATTTCTCCCAGTCCTTAGACATCAAGGGACGGTGAAACTTCTTCGTCCTTCTAGTTGACTTCACTATCAGCCTCGTGAAACTGGTCGTCTTGAATATCCTCATTAACATCCAAACAGAACTAAACCCATTACCAGCTACATTAAACCCTACAAAATTGGGGCAACTCCTATCATCCTGGTTCAAGAACATATTCAATCAACCAGGGAGAGGAGAGGATTACACGATCTTACAAGCGATATACAGTCGACATGCCGATCATCTTCCTCGAAACGGAGCTGAAAGAACTGGCGAGTGGTAAAAGAGAAGGAGTCACGACGAGCTGCACGGAGTCGGAGTCGGGAGAGTTTTGGGGACGGTAGCGGTGAAAGAGAGGAGGGGAAAGAGAATTTTTTATATCATTTAATTTATTTGTGTCTTAATTTATATTTTATTAATATTTTATTATTTTTTATGCTGACTGGATCAGTTGAGTCATTTTCCCCGTCATTATTGGCCGGAAAAACTGGATGAAATTTTAGGACAAGACCAATTTGACGGTTTTTGAAAGAGAGGGACCGGCGCTTATTAACTGAACTTACGAGACTCTTTATGTCAATTACCCAGGGAAAAATTGATGAGAAACTCGAGAAAGAAGGTGATTCAATCAATGAGTATGGTGAAGGTGAAGATGGCCCATTGGCTCCATTGGAAGGAGATATTTTGTATGAGGTGCTTGGACCGGAAAAAAATGGACGTGTGCGGGGAATGGGATTCGGTGTCACTCCAAAGATGTTCACCAAGTCAAATTTAGATGTCATTCGAGAGAATGAGGGAGCGAACGAGAACAATCACAAACTGGAGGAGCAAGTCGGCACTCTTAATGATAAAATTAATAAGCTAGGGAATTTATTTTTAAGTTTATTGGTTCGGCCAATCCACAAATTCTCCAACAGGTATTAAGACTATGTTCCTAACTAATTTCCCTCGTATGTATCATATATGTTAACTATTATATTGGTACTAATTTAATTATTGTTTGATAATTAATTGTAGACTCCAAACATTGAAACACTGCTTAATGTTAGTTCTCCGACTACTGACCATGCTTCTACCTCATCTTCAGGTTTGTATTAATATTTTCTCTTACAAAATTATTAAGTTTACATTTTAACTTAATATTTTAAAGATTTATTTATTTATGTTATTGATATTTGCAGGAGGGATGGAGACATGACAAAAGAATGGAACACACAAGATTCTTTTATGGTAATGTTTATAAAATATAATTTTTTTGATTTGTTTTTGATATATAATTAAAAACGTTGGTTATGTTTACAATTGCCACTTTCAATTTTTTTTAATTTATTAAATTAAATAAAATACTATCTGAATTATCTATTATTATTATTATTATGCAAATATAAAAGAGACCCCCTTTTATTTTCTTCTCCTTGAGTGTAGGGATTCTACCAATCACCATTAAGTAATTAATTAATATTAAATTTAATATTAAATAATGTAAAAAATAAAAACATTATAAATAAATAAAATAATGCAATGAAATCAACCACTTTTTTTAGCAAAATTAATAAAAAATGAAAACAGTTTTTTTATGTTCCATTATCTTAGGACTATCTCTCCTTTCACAATAGCATTTTTTTCTCTTATTTAAAAAACCAAAAGTGTTCATCCCCACTTAATTTTAGTATTTCAATAAAATTAATTAATTTTTCAACAAAATATTTTTTAATTTCCACGTTTACTCTATAAAATAATCATATGCATTTTTCATTTTCAATCAATCAAAGATCTTATCTTCATTTTATCTGTTTATTTTTTTAAGTTGTGACTATTTGCCTAAAAAAAAAAGGTTGTGACTATATGAATATTATTAAAAGCTTATTCTAAATGATTCACATCAAAACGAAAATTTCCAATAAAAAAAGATAAAAAGTTAAAGACTTAAACCACTATACCAACAATTTTTAAATATTATTTTATATGATAATCTATATATGTATCCAATATCTACGATACATAAAATCAATCTCTTTTTATAACTATGATTTATTGTTCAACTTAAGCCAACCATTATCGCAAAACTAAATGAGAATTTAACGAACTTATAATATAAGAATTAAATTATCCATTAATCTAAAATTTATTAAAATAATACACAAAGTAAATTCAATTTTATTAAAAGAGGGTTCAAACATGGGTTATAACAGTAAAAAAAATCGTTTCATTAACTAAAAAGGGAGAAACAGTCTATTTTATAATTCTACAATACACACTACAAAAAAGTTTACCTTTAACTACTGTAAAATTACAACGACATGAAAATGCAGTAGCAAAGAGTTGATATTTGTTACGAAAACCACTATTTCATGTAGTAGTTTGTAGTAGCAAATACTATTTACCACACCACTATTTGCGACGGGATGTTGAATTATAGACACAACACTCTCTTTAATAAC
Source organism: Linum lewisii (assembly GCA_034768395.1). Classification (NCBI taxonomy): domain Eukaryota; kingdom Viridiplantae; phylum Streptophyta; class Magnoliopsida; order Malpighiales; family Linaceae; genus Linum; species Linum lewisii. The sequence goes on along the minus strand of CM068298.1, from coordinate 24,698,880 downwards.
TTAACTTAATGGTAGATATCATGGAAATATAAATATATTATATATTAATTATTGTAACATTACTTAAACAAAATGATTATCATCGGCTCAATGACCAAATTTTCGTTTAAATTTTTTGTGAAGATAATGTATTCTTGAGTTAGACTACTTAGATATATAGTTATTTATTGGACCCATTATTTCACTTTTTTTAATATGTAGTGTTTTTTTATCAAGATTAATATATATCATAATTATAATTTATTATAATAAAAAGGCATGAAGAATTAAATTACTATGTTGATAAAATTAAAAACATCGTTGTCAGCTGTTGTGGGGAGTACGATAAAAAAAGCATTATAATAACTTTAAAACATTATAATAACGTTTTTTGCTGTCCATGTTAGAGAATATGACAACTTTTCTTTTAATAGTGAATTAGATTTTTTAACAAAAAAAAATAGTTTACCAAAATATCCTAAAACAGTTTCATTCCTCAAATTATGGAGAATATTAGAAATTAAAAAAATAGTTTTCAACTACATAATCCCATTTTGTATATTATATTATTTTAGATACTTATATATTTATATCATTTATATCACTTTAATATATGTTTTTTCCTATTTAATTTCATCATATCAATTAAGAATTTAAACATATTTAGAGTTTTATCCTTCGGAGCCTTCATTATGTTTAGAACTGAAGTACTTAAAGAGTTAATTTTGAGCATGTAATTACAATTAATTAGTCTTTTAAAATCAAATTGAATTTTGATATTAAAACCAAATAGATAACTATTTGTTGTTCTTGGAGCAACATGGTTAATTTAAATGGTTATATTCGTATAACATAGAGTTTACAACTACATTTTTTAAATACTATGTGACTTTAACAAATTCAAGAACGTTGAGATCAAAGTATTATAAATTATGAATGTGAGAGATGATTTTTCCTAATAAGAATGTAGCACTTATCTCTCAAATTGTTTATTTTTTCCTCTAAATAAAGTTCAAAATTATATATTGCAAGGATGCGGCCCGCCAATGGGCGGGCAAAAAAGCTAGTACTAATAAATGACACAAAAATATTTATAGCGACATTGATATTGCTAGAACGACAATTTGAAAGGTCATTTAAATAACTTTAATAACGTTTAAAAATGTCATTTCTTGTGGTACTTTATATGTCGTTAAAAAATATGTTTAATGTGACATTAAAAAACGTCAGGAAATTGTTTTCTTTTGACACTTTATGTGTCGCTGCAAACGTCTTAAAAAATTATTTTCTTGTGACATTTCATGTGTCATTGCAAATGTCGAAAGAATTTTTTTTTGCGACACTTCATGTGTTGTTGCAAACGTCCTAAAAATTGTTCTCTTGTGACACTTCACGTGTCGTTACAAACATCGTAGAAATTGTTCTCTTGTAACACTTCATGTGTCGTTGCAAACATCGTAGAAATTATTCTCTTGGGACAATTTATGTGTCATTCCAAACATTGGAATAAATTGTTATCTTGCGGCACTTCATGTGTCGTTACAAACGTCGTAGAAACTGTTCTCTTGCGACACTTCATGTGTCGTTACAAACGTCGTAAAAATTATTTTCTTGCGACACTTTATGTGTCATTGCAAACGTCATAGAAATTGTCCTCTTGCGACACTTTATGTGTCATTCCAAACGTCGGAATAAATTGTTCTCTTGCAACACTTCATGTGTCGTTACAAATGTCGTAGAAATTGTTCTCTTGCGACACTTCATGTGTCGTTACAAACGTCGTAGAAAATGTCTCTTGCGACACTTCATGTGTCGTTGCAAACGTCGTAGAAATTGTTCTCTTGCGACACTATATGTGTCGTTGCAAATGTCGTATAAATTGCTTTCTTGCGACACTTTTTATGTCATTGCAAACGTCGTAAAAATTGTTTATAGCGATGCTTTAAGTGTCTCTACAAACGTCGTAAAAAAGTGTCACCGACATTTGGTGTAAGTGTCGTTGAAATATGGAGCGACGTTAGTTTAAACGACATTTAACCGACATTTCAATTAAGTGTCCGAAAAAATTCTGGCGACATTTTTTTAACTTATAGCGACATTTGTAATGTGTCATAATAGACCATTTTTCTTGTAGTGATGGAGTTATGACGTTTTGAACAGACAACAAGATTTGTACACGGATTTCGATTCCTCTTTAGTTTAGAACTCTTAGTTTGTTTATTCCTATTTAGTTTAGCTACAAATTTTAATTGTATTAGTAGTAGTTTCATAGATGGAAATGGAGAAGCTCTAGGGTGAACCTAATCTTATATATATGATCCATTGTACTCATTGTTTCACAACCCCCTTTGATTAAAGATTATTATTTCAGAACTTTCGTTCTTTGTTCCTTCTAGCTTTAGCATGTAGTTGCTTAGCTCTTAGGCCTAGGTTTATTGTCATTCAAGGTCATCACCCTTGTCTTCGTGGTACATTCGACCTTGATACTTTTGGTTCCTACCTCTTTATAGCTAGTGGGTCAAAGTCCGTTCCATCCAGGTTTTGTTGATTTGATTTTGTTGCCTTGGTTTCTAGACGTATTGTTGTAGGGTCGCATCCCACAGTTGTTGTCGGTTCACATCAGCCTGACGAGATTACTCGAAGGATTTCATATTGGAAATCCAAGTGTTTGTCTTATGCAGGTAAATTGCAATTTATTGACTCTGTTATTGGAGGAATCCTTCAATATTGTCTTTCAATTTATAATCTTCTGAAGAAACTTATGGATGATATAGAGATAGTGTGTAACAAGTTCTTGTGAGGGAAGTTAGAAAGTGGAAGAGTTAAACTTGTGTGGAAGCATCTTGCAATACCTAAAGTAGAGGGTCGTGCAGGGATAAAGGATATTAGAAGTTGGAATATGGAAAATGCTGTTTGGCACCTTTGGAATATTTTTATTCATGGAGGATCGCTATGGGTTGCTTGGATTAGAAAGTATCGATTGAAGAGCAAATCTTTATGGGAGGTAAAAGACAGTTATGGTTCTTGGGTCTGGAAAAGAGTGTTAATACTTAGAGCTGTTGTGCATGATTATATGTCTGAAATGTTGATGGAGCCTTATGTTGGAATGATAAACCTTTGTTAAAGTTTAAGCCCTCAATTGTGTTGGAGGACATACGAGAGAAGAGGCAGGTAGTCTGTTGGTGTGGTTTGATTTGGTTGGGATATATTATCCCTCGCCTGAATTTTGTTGCCTTGCTTATTATGAATGGGAGAGTTGTAACACTGGACAAGGTAAGAAATTGGGATGAAACGCTTGATGTTACTTGTGTCTTATGTCACAGGGATGCAGAAAGTAGAGACCATCTGTTCTTTGATTGCTGTGTGTCTCAAGAAGGTTGTCAGATATATGTAGGTACGAGCATTTCCTATGGAAAACAGTTAGATCTAAGATTGATGGATTATATTATGCAGTTTGGAAATAAGATCAGCAGTGCTAAACCAATTAAGATTAATCGGATTTGAGGTCAGTCACATGCAGAAGTAGAGCCACTTTGATGTGTTAAGCAATTTTGTAGGTAGATAAGCATTTTAGTCTCCTGGAACACAACATGTGATTATGATTTGAATGTCATTTGGAGAACAAGATGTTCTATCATTTTTGGAGGAAGCAATCAATTGCTTATGAGATGTCTGATTGAATTCTTGAGGATATCAAGTTATTTGCTGAAGGAAGAGCTGATGAGCGTCTTACTTTAGATAGTGTATAGACACCTACGTTTTTAGACGTATATAGTTTTAGTTCTCTTCTTAGTATGTACACACAACTGTTTTTTATGAAATGCAACCACTTATTCATAAAAAAAATATGCCTAGTTAAATTTGACTTACTCGGTCAATACCCTCAATTTTTAAATAGTAAATGATTTGTAACTCACTTTACTTATGATCAGACACTCGTGACCTCACTAGTTGGTTCTTACTAAAGTACATTCTTAGTTCTTCAATTTACTCTAGCTCAATAATTCATAAAAAAAATCTATAGTTCATTAGATATATCATATATTAATTGACAAATACTTCTCTTAAATATTCATAATTTTTAAATTTATGCAACCCGAATACATCTTTTAAACAAACTTTTCAAATGAATGATGTCTTCTAAACCAATATAACTTAAAAAAATTAACCAAATATTTGATTTACCAACAAAAGTAAGTTCGAGACAAACAGAAAATGAAATTGCAGCTCTCTTAAAACATTTGCAAACAAATAAAGTAGAGGACACTAAAAACTCAACATTGTCCAAAAATATCATTTCGAGTAATGAAACATCAATTGACCCGTTAAAACTTAGAAGAATATGAAAATAAGGATCATATTACATGGATATATTTAGGTTTGATGAAATATTCTCAATACAACCTTACTCAACCCGATCAATACTATGAATTTGTTAATAGTATATGACTTTTAACCCACTTTCCCATGATTAATACTATTACACAGTTGTAACCTCACTAGTCATTGCTCTTATTAAGGTATAATCTTATTTCTTCAATTTCTCTAGCTCAATAGATATATTAATTGACAAATACTTCTCTTAACTATTCATAATTTTTTAAATTTATGCAACTGAATTTTTTCAGTTTATACTTCTTTTAAACAAACTTTTCAAATTAATGATGTCTTCTTAATCAATATAACTTCAAAAAATTATAACAAAATATTTGATTTACCAACGAAAGTAAGTCCGAGACAAAAAGAAAACGAAATTGCAACTCTCTCAAAACATTTGCAAACAAATAAAGTGGAGACTAGAAACCCAACATTGTATATAAAAATTATTTCGAGAAATGAAACCTCAGTTGACCCGTTAAAACTTAGAAGAATATGAAAATAAGGATCATGTTACATGAATATATCTATGTTTGATGAAATATGCACAATCCAACCTACCTTAGTTCGATCAATTATGAAATTTTTAATAGTAAATCACTTGTAGCCCGCTTTACTTATATTCCCATAACTAATACTATTACACACTTGTGACCTCATTGGTCATTGCTCTTATTAAGGTACAATCTTATTTCTCCAATTTTCCCTAACTCAATAGATATATAAATTGACAAATACTTCTCTTAAATATTCATAATTTTTTAAATTTATGCAACTCAATTTTTTAAAATTATTACTTCTCTTAAACAAATTTTCAAATGAGTGATGTCTTCTAAACCAATATGAATTAAAAAATTGTAACAAAATATTTGATTTACCAACAAAAGTAAGTTCAAGGAAAATAGAAAACGAAATTGCAATTCTCTTGAAATATTTGCAAAAAAATAAAGTCGAGACTAAAAAAACCAGCACTATCCGAAAATAATAATTTTGATAAATGAAACCTTAAAATTGGTATGTTAAAACTTGAAGACTATGGTAAAGATCATTTTATGAATATATTTAGGTTTCATAAATATGCTCATTTCAAACTAACTCAACCTATTAACACTATGGGGTTATAAAAAAAAATTAACACTCTGAATTTGTTAATAGTAAATGACTTATAACCTGTTTTACTTAAGATCTCATGACTCGCACTATTACACACTCTCGACCTCAATGACTGATGGGCCCTATGGCTAGGACCGCCCTCGGACTCAAGCAGCGGACTCATAGTATCGCCTCGAGACCCTTACACTCCCAAGGCCATACTAGGGGGCAATTGATGAGCCCTAGGGCCAGACCACCCTTAGGGCTCAAGCGGCGGACCACCCTCCCCGTTGATTTAGTTAGTCTATCAGCCAACAACATCGTGGTGCGATGCCGATTCTGAATTCACTCACACAAAAAGCTTGGTTAAAGTTAGAAGACCTTAGGAACAACAGGAGTGGCTCGAGGATTAACACCAATGTCGCTTGGAAAGCAGCCCCCTGGCCTAAGTACACGTTAAGATGGTTCTGTTATCACCACTGGCAAAGCTTCGAGAGGTGGCTGTTTGAGAGATGGATTCGGTAAAGTGGTTGATGCTTTCTCAGCCTACCTCGGTATTTGTTCCATTACGTGAGCCGAAATCACAAGCGTGATCATGGGATTAGAAAGGGCTTGGGCTGCAGGGATAAGAGAAGTGGAAGGTCAAACTAACTCAATCTGCGTTACCAAATTGCTCTCGAAGGATCATCCTCTCAACCATTAGCACGCTACCACGGTGGATGGTGGACTTCACTCATATCTATAGGGAGGCAAATTTCCTCACTAACCATCTTGCCAACAAGGGACATGAATTACCCTTGGGTTCTCATACTAACTGATAGAGGAGTCGGTTACTGGGCTCACTATGATCTTGTTGGAGGCTCTGAAAATCCCTTAGTACTGTTGAGTTGAGTTGTGTTCTATTTACTACTTACCAAAAAAACTATACTTTATACTTATTGATGGCCCCCGGCCCAAGAACCCTCTAACCCCTCGAACAGAAGTTGATGGATCCTCGAGGGAGGCAAATAAGAAACTAATAGCCCAGGTAGATTAGATAACCCGTCGCTCAACCCGTGTTAGGGGGGCATGCAATTGATGGGCCCCTAACCAAGAATCTTCTGGCCCAACATACCAGATGACGAGGCCCTCACCGAGGGCCATTTACCCGTCATGGAGGACCTATCCCCAGAGTCACAGTCTGTGTGAAGGCGCCACGCCCTGGCACCATGCCACCAACCACCTCATGTCCAATCAAAGCCACGTCGCCGTCATGGCAGGGACGACTCCCCCGTGACAGTGGCCATGCTTCTGATGCGAAGGGGTCCATCCAAGGCCCCCTCTTCCACCTCACCTGTTGCTCGGCAGGATGGTGACACGTGGAGAAACATCTCTGGCCACAAGAGCTGTATAAATAGGAAGTCCCCCCTTACAATAGACGACACGACGCGTATAGACCATACGCCTGATACTGCACGCCCTCACGCTGCACGTTAAAGGTTGTGGTCATCTGCCATATTCTAGGGCACACGCCACTGTACTTCTCTGTTACCTGTATCTCTCTTCATACCATATTCATATACTCCTTCACTTACCCTAACGTCTTTTCGTCACCTTGGAAGGACCACCCATTCCTGACCAGGGTGCCACCAAGATGTACTAGTTCAATCAATAATCAATACTGAGTTTTGCCCCGCTCTTTATAATATAAATAACGGACAATACTTTGCTGCCCCCCAGGAGCAGCCTTCCTTACTACATAATGATGCGTGTATTGATTAGTGGATCATTAATTCAATTTTTGTTTAAGAAACCTTTTATGGACGGAAAATTTGAGAAACAAATGTAGTTAGAAATATAATGTAACAACAATCATTTAAAAAGAAGTAGAAAAATTTATGTAATTTCTCCAAAATAATATTGAATTTTCATTCACAAAATCACATTCGACTTTTCCTCTATCAAAACCTGTGTTTGTTTTAGACAAAGGATTTTGCAACGCTCATCAATGCAAACATAGTAACTTCTTAATTGATTTATTAGCATCAATATCATAAAATTTGTTCATAACCAATTAAAATGTGCATAAAGAGATGACAATGATAAATTATTATGGTTATCTAGTCAAATTCATATAGGTCAATAATCTAAAACCCAAGTTGATTAAGCTATTTTTAGGATATGGATAATCTCGCAAAATTGTTATGGGCAGGTACGGACGGGTATGGATATTAAAGTGTTTGGACCGAACCGAAAAATATAATTTCTATAAAAATATTTTTATGATGATATATTTTATGTTTATAATAAGTAATTATAAATTTTTCATGTTAAAAAATATAGAGTTTTTTTTGTTTGTAAAATCTGAAGGTTTTTTTAGTTATGGTTATAACAAAAAACTATCGAGCGTGACATGTGCGTATGGTATGAACTTTGCTACCCAAAAGGCTAATTATGGTGTTATTATCCAAACTTATAACTATAATGAGTGAGGATTGATGAGTGCATATCAACTGTCTAGACCCAAATCGACCTATTGTCAAAGATATTAAAAGATATTATAATATTTGTATAATATTGTGTTAATAGATCAATATGCTTTATTTATTGATTTATAATTTTTTTATGAATAATAATTTTGAATCTATGTTTGACAAATACTTTGATATATGTACCCTATGCATATCCGCATGTGCAATAATATATTTTCGTATTCTAATAATATCCAATCATTAAAAGAGATTTACATGTTTTAACTAATTCGATTCAAATGTGATCATTTCGGGGTCGTTTGGATTGTTGATTTGGGATTCCCGGGAATTGAAAGAATCCTGGGAATTGAATTACTAAGAATTGAATTCCCATTGAGATTTCAAATTCCTTGTTTGATTAGGAGTATGAGGTAATTAATTAGGATTTGTTGGATGATGAATTACTCATCTACCCTTCACTTAAAAACATAATTACTACTACAACATTAATCACCCATCACCACCTGCTGCATTCAAACAGTAGCAACAACATCAATATTAAATAGCAGCAGCAATATTAAATAGCAGCAGCAGCTTCCACAAATTCAAAATAACACAAGTACAAGTCTCATTCAAAATAGCAGCAGTACAACTTAATGATAATAATCCCAACAATCTCAAAACAACATAAGTGTCACTCCAAAAGTATCCACCATCTAATAACATGTTCTCAATGAATCAAACGTAAGACAAACCTCGTCTTTGCTGCATCCGATTTCAACTTGTAAAACAGTCGCAATTTCCATTCATCGTTCACAAGAATGAGAGCTGCATCAACAACTTGATCTTCGGTGAGGCCTTCAAGCTTTTCCAATTCTTCCATTATTGCATCCTTCTGACTAGTTTCCACTACAACCTCTTCTGCTAGTATGTTTCCAAGAGACTCAGTTGTCTTGTTGATTATAGGTTCAAACCTCGCAGCTAACTTACTTGTTATATCATCAGCAAATGAATCATCTTGCACTTTATGCTTCTTCTTAGATTGAGTACTATCACCCGATGGAGTAGCCTTTTCCTTGCGTTTGTCAGCATTGTCAGCATTTGATAATCCTCAATAAGAACATCTTCCACCGCTACATTCATCCCCCTCGGAGTGGATTCTTGTGCAAATGACTCACTAGCAATGCTTTCAGACGAAGGTTCGGGAATAGGATTTATTTGCTTCACACCATCACCTGTAGCACGAGTTTTTCCAAATAGATAATGCAAATCATCATAAAGGGGAAATGGCACTCGATTGAGTTTGGCACACTTAGGGTGTAGCTGCAAACAAAAAAGCAATATGGCAATAAGGCTATATCCGGGCAAAAAAGCACTCATTTTTATAAACTTTATAAAGATAAGGATATATAGCAATAGTTAACGTATATAGAAGATCCATGTACACCTTAACAAAGTCATTTTATATACCCTCCTCAATATCCGGGCACTTCATTTCATCATTCCACCCATATCCGCTTTGTGACTTCAGTAGTTGTACGGCTATGTATTTCTTCTTCAGTGTCTTATGTCTAGACCTTAAATGTGGATCAGCTTTGATCCCGGCCTTAGGAGCAAAACCTTCCATCATCTTCTCCATCTGTGGATACGCTCCAGGCTTGAAATTACCATTCACCATCTGCCCATTATCAACCATCTCCTTCATAACCTTGATGAATAAGGTGTCCAACTGCATAGTCCATTCTTTGTATCCTCGACCATCCTTATCTTTCCTCTTCATTGCTGAAAAATATCATAAACATTAATAGCCAATTTATGACCAAAACTAGTCAACAAAAATGCAGAAATGCAATTCAGAAATGCAGAAATGCAGAAATGCAAAAATGCAGAAATGTAGAAATGCAAAAATGCAGCTACATCAGTTAGTGGCAAAGAACAGATCATCCTTCTGCATATTACCAAGGCCGTATAAAACGAAAAGAAAGAACAGAGAATGAATAAACGAGAGCAAGAAAGCAACAACACAAATTACGAATGAAATCAAACAATGGCTTGTTCGCCTCCAATCGAATGAAACCAAACTATAAGATCAACAACATTTTGAATTCTCAGACCATAAAGCTAAATGCAACAACAAACCTACCAACTTCATCCTTTCTTCTGTTTTCTAAGCCGATAAAAACAACAAACTACTCTTTCCCTACTAAATTGTTCATTGTCTAGTCCTATTTTGCCACATTTCTTGTGATTTGGCATTCCTAAATTGGGCCCACTCAGGAGTAGGTTGTATCGATGAAATTGACTCAACATCTTCAACAATGTTTGTTGTGTTCACCCGTTCAGCCTCTATGTCTTCAAATTCATTTGAACCCTTTTCGCGCTCGATGAAGTTATGCAACAAGCAACATGCATTCACGATATCGGCAACGACATCCGGGGGAAACCAAGTCGTATCCCTTAAAAGTGCCCATCTGTTCTTCAATGCTGCGAATGCCCTCTCTATGACATTCCTAGCTTTAGCGTGTTTCATGTTGTAGTACTCTTCAGGTGTGTTTGGTTGGTTAGTACCCCACTCTGAGAGATGGTATCGTTTCCCTCTAAATGGTGTCAAAAACACTTCGGAGTTTGCATACCCAGCATCACACAAGTAATAGTTTCCTAACATAATACAAGTATGTGCATTAGAGGTAACTTAATATGCAAATTAGATTTTTAAACAAAATCAACTCTTTGTCCTTATAGACTTGTACCTTGTGGGACCCTAAACCCATTAGGTCTAGACAATGCATCACGAAGAACTCGTCCATCATGAGCAGAGCCTTCCCAACCCGCTGAACAATAGATGATTCCATGTTGGGGTTGCAAACCACCAATACATTAATTGATAGGTCACCCTTTCTGTCTCGATATCTAGGTTGATCCTCTCTTCTTACACGAACTTTGATATGTGTTCCATCTAGGGCTCCTAAGCAATTCTACAAAATTCAATATATAAAAATTACTCAAATTAGGACATGTGAGTTAATTGTATATACATTTTGTGAATAAAAATATTTTAAGTAGTAGAAAGTTACCTTAAAGTGTTTCCAACGAAAGTCATCAGAGTTTTCTAGTATAGGCTCAGGTTTACAGAGTAAGATAGGGTGTAATCTAAGAATAGCACGAAGGACACGATGTAGGTGTCTACCGATGGTTTCACCTGACCTACAAAAATGCTCTTGCAATACCCTATTTTTCGCATTATGTTCTATTGTGTGCAAGAACATTACTAGCATCTCTTGAGTCCACCTTTAGAAACTAGAAGTTCAAGCAACTTCTTAAACAGCCTACGGTTCATCCGAATGAGTTTGAAGCTAGATGCATCAGAATCTTTAGTGGCTGATTTAATGAATTTGACCCTTTTTCATAACGTTGGAATATACTACGAAAGGGTACAAATCTATTTCTTGTAGTTGCGGACATCTTTTGTATCAATAGCTCACAAAATTGAGCTATGAACATGATGTATGCAATCAATAGCTGCAAAAACACAACAACCACCGCGACTATTTTTCGTTTACGGGCCAAAGGAAATCTCTTCAACCTAGCCATCCCTATGGAAGAAAAGAAAAAAGATGTACACATTAAGTCAAGGCAATTGCCAAAAAGAATGGTGGTTTAATTTGTGGACATCCTTTAACTGCAAAATAGATATTAGGTCCGAGTAGAAGTTAAGTACTATAACTGTCCCATATGAAGCCTAAACTCTTACTCAATGATATCATCTAGTAGGAAACCCACATAAGGTGATTGTGAATATGAAACAATATGTCTGAGATTGTTGGAAGACTTGCTACAATAGGTAGTTGGTAAGCTTCAGAAATCACTGCCCTAGCCCAAATCCAGGAGAGCACACTCAAAGCCAACATTCCACATATATATATATTATATATAATATTATGATTTTGTCCCTAGCCCAAATCATGGCGGCTTACACTCGGATTTAGGTAATGAACACCAACACCACATGCACAATAAACACAGTAACATACACCTAAACACTATGCAGAAGATTCAACAACTTAGGAAAATGAATGAAGGTACACTACGATAATCAAAACTGACAATCAAATAAATTATACCTCAGCTGCAGTTTTAGTTTAATTTGGAGTTCCACTTGACAGTTACGTAGGCTTAAATTATTCCCTGAAATTGACAAAAGTGAATTAATAAAGTTAGACAATATCATAATCCAAGTTTCATACAATCCAAGACTAATATTCCAAGACTAAATGTGAATGAGATGTATAAATATAAAATCAACCCATGTCCAACAATCTATACAACAAGCAGAATCAAGAAGCTCTCCCCCACCCCAAACAAAATCGAAAAATAGACTACAACTCACTATACACATCCCAACCTGCAGCAAAAATATACGTTGGAGAGGCTGCCCAAGAACCTGTCAACAAGTAACCCCCAAAAGAACAAACCCTCTTTCAAAAAACGCCTGTAACCTTTATACCCAACCCATAAAACCAACCCCACCCACTAACAAAACAGATACAGGGGCAGCAGTCAATTGCCTCAAACCGACCACGATTCTTCAGAATAAATAAACGTTATATACATGGGCAGCAACCAACAACAACAACACCCTATTTAAACCAAGCAGCAGCAACACTAGGATATTGACCCCTCTAGGTTGTCCATTTGCACTGCATTTGGCTATCTTAACATCCCACAAAGATGAAATGTCAATATCCAACACCCTATTTGAGTCCTTTATTTCAACTCACTGCATGATAAATTTGAAAGAAATCATTTGAATCAAAGAATAGTCCACGCAAAGGGAAAGTTGTTTTCAAATTTTCAGATGCTTCATCATCACCAATTATGTTCACGTCTCATGTCATTCAATTTATAATAACTCTTGAGATATCTGGGTCTACCCTACCCATTACCTAACTTATGGACAATAATGGACACCCCACATCACCAACTATTTGATTATGACCTCAAACTGAAGGAAGAACACAACTGCATACTATTACTAACTAGTAGGCCACAGGTTACCCTCATACCCTTCTTGCTGACTTGCATAGAGAACTGTTAGACCAACATAAGGAGTGAATCTGAGTTCAGCCAACTAGTTTATTCTACACATTGTAAGTCAATCTATACTGTAAGGATGTTGAACCCACAAGTCTGTAATTGTAAGGATGCAAAACAGATAGAAATGCTCCCCTGTAACTACTAAACCCACAAGTTTTACTCCTTCAGTGGCTCAATACATGAAACAAAACACATTGACGTTCAGGCATTTCATCGAACGGGTAAAAGGCATGGAGTTCGCCCACACTCTCACAAAACAGTGAATGCATCAAATCACAAGCAGTGAATAAAAAATCAGAAGATGGAAGGAAGAAAGACCATTCAATTTGTTATCATGCTAAACTGAAGAGTGAAAATCATCCTAAACTAGACGAATGAATATTTGGCAAGTGCAGAAGAAGAACTTACTCCTGAAGTACAGAGGGGTGCGGAGAAGAAGGGGATACGTCGCTGGAGATGTGGAGTCTCGACTGGAGGAGTCGCGGCCGGATGGAACTATTGGAACGAAGAAGTCAAGTCATGATGGAACGAAGAAGTCACGGCCGGAGGAGTGGTTTCTCGATCTGAAAATTGAGAAGAGACTAGGGACATACATGGAAATTTTCTTGCTCACTTCAAAATCCCAGCCCAAAGATAAGGAATCATGATTCCCATTTTAGTGGGATTTAAATTGATCTTCAATTCCTGAAGTCCAATTCCCTGGGCCTTTTTGATACAATCCAAACAGGGATTTGGGCCAATTCTGATTGGGCTGGGAATTTCAACCCAAATCTCAATCCTAAATCATTCATCCAGTTGGCCCCTTCATCTCTAAGTTTGATTCTCGCAGAAGAACTAGTGTGCCATGCTTAAAGGCATAAACAAACCTACTTGTAACTTAATATTTATAAAGTATATAATCAAAACTACAAGAATAGTACCTCCCATTTTTTTTACAAGAAACAGCTCCCACAAGTCTATTATACTAAAACTTTTTTTCTTCCAGAGAGAACTCCCGCAGGAGAAAAGGAGGTAACCATACATCAGAAAGCATTAAGTACCTGCCCAAGCCGTTAGGTTTACCACTCCTCGGCTTGGGAGGCATCTAAGACCATGGCGAGCCACACAATGGGCTGCCGTGTTTGACTGTCTCAGAACAGTCTGAAGTCTGACTTGGGGAAGCTTGTCTAGGAAATTCCATATATCCACCACTAGGGACCGCCATCCCGGCAAAAAACTGGCCTGTTTGAGATTGAAAGTTGTACTTGAGTTGTGTCGCCTTCGATGTCCACCGCTCCCCATCTCATCGAAATACAAAGCGCACATGCATTTCTGACAGCCAATAACTCCAAAATAAAAGGATTGGTTAACCAGGGTAAGATATACATGTTGCGAAGAGGAGGCCTCCGGAAGAGTCCCTAACCACCAAGCCTACTGCACCTCCCGATCCCGAAGCGATTGCACCATCTACATTAATCTTCAGACGAGGATGTCGAGGAGGGAACCAAATGGTGGGATGAGGAAGAGGGGCAAAGGGAGGAGGAGTTGGGAGAGGGAGCAGGGATAGTTTATCTCGGTCGAAAGTGTATTGTCTGTGGAGAGCAGAGATGGACGTTTGAAATTTTTCAAAAACTACCCAGTTCCTCGATTTCCAGAGACGCCACCAAGCCAGTACCCACAAACTAGCATCTTGAGGGCAACTAGCTAAAATCCATCGCCAAGCTATTGTCGGGTGGGTGTGAGGAATGGCGTTAAGATTTAAGGAAGTTGTTGCAAAGAAACGGCGAGTTATTGTGCACTTGAAAAGAAGATATTCCAAAGGCTCATCTTGCGCAGGCAAATTGGACATAAGGGAGGGAGCTCCATCCCTCGTTTGTTTAGTCCATCAATGGTAGGAAGAATTCTGTGACATAGACGCCAAAGGAAGAACCTAAGCTTTGGTTGGATCCTGAGAGACCATACCGCACGCCAGACTGAGGGATCCATTGGAGCCACAACATAGGTTGGGTCCTTTTTAGGTTTCGATCGCAAGGCTAAGGCATAGCCCGAGGAGGTGGAGTATTGCCCACTAGCAGAGAAGAACCAAATTAGCTTGTCCTCTTGCGGGGTAATTGGGAGGGGGATGCTTAGAATTGATTGGACTGAGTTCATCTCAAACAGACTATGAAGAAGAGCACTATTCTAGGAACCTTCATGAAGAAGGGAAGTAATTTGAAGATGGCGGATCTGGTTTGGGGGAACCCGTGGTACTGGCAGAGAGGGTCCAGAACTACCTGGGACCCATGCCCTCTGGAAGATGGGCATTCGCGAGTTATAGCCGAGTTGAACCAGAAGACCCGGTAAGAGGAGATCTCGTCCATGCAGGATGCCTTGCCACCCACATGATGGGCGAGAACGTTTCTTAGCCGACAAAAAGTTTGAAGAGTGGAAATATTTCCCTTTATAAAGCCTTGAGATTAAGAGGTTAGGTTGAGTTATGATGCGCCAGCTTTGCTTGGCTAGCAAGGCTTGATTGAAGGCTTGCAAACTACGAAACCCCAAACCTCCATCTTCTTGACTCATACATAATTTCTCCCAGCTTCTCCAGCGGATCCGACGCCGGTCCCCAACCTCTCCCCACCAGCATTTGACCATAAGAGAGTCCATGGCAGGACAAACAGTGTTCGACACTCTGTAGCAAGACATGATGTGCACCGGAAGTCTTGAAATCACTGATGTTAGAAGAGTGTGTACCCTAGCTGAGGATAAGGAAATGCATTTCCAACTACGGAGGCGGACTGTTATTTTTTCCTCCAAGAAAGAGAAAGTAGCCTTTTTGGATCTCATAACGACACAAGGGGCACCCAGATAATTTGGAGAAGGATTTTGACCATCCATCCCTAAAAAGTCAGAATATTCGCGTTTGATACGAGCTGGCACATTTTTGCTAAAGATGACTGAAGATTTAGCATAATTAATGCGTTGCCCACTCAAAAGCTGATACCTATTAAACAAAGACCGTAATTCCACCAAGGAACATCGGGATACGCGAAGGAACAACATAGTATCATCCGCAAACATTAAATGAGTGATCATTGGGCAATGTGCATTTAGCTTAATCCCGTGTAGAACATTCCGTTGAGCGGCCATGTTCAATAAATGCGAAAGGCCTTCCGTGTAGATTGCAAAAAGGAGGGGAGATAGAGGGTCACCCTGACAAAGTCCTCTAGTCGGGGCAAAGAAGCCATGAGGGGTGCCATTTAGGATGACTTTCATTGTTGCTGAAATGAGGCATTCGTGTACCAAGGAAATCCAAATTGGATCAAATCCAAGAGTGCGAAGGAGCGGGAAAAAGAAATCCCATTCTACCCGATCATAGGCTTTTTCCATGTCAACTTTTAAAGCCATGAAATGTAGTTTTCCCCGGGCATAAGTTTCAAGGTGGTGGATTAATTCATGCGCTATTAGAATATTATCCGTTATACAATGACCTCGAACGAATCCATTATGGGCTGGGTTTATGATATCAGGCAAAATCTCACCTAGTCTGTGGGTGGTTACCTTGGAGATTATCTTGTAGAAAACTGTGCATAATCCAATAGGCCGTACTTGAGACATGGTTTCAACAGTGGATACTTTAGGAATTAGAGCAAGCCAAGTGTGATTCAACGTGCGCAGCAAGTGACCCCGACGGAAGAAGTCTTTGACAGCTGTCACGACATCACTAGAAACAATACTCCAATAACGTTGGAAGAAAAGCCCAGTAAACCCATCCGGCCCAGGGGCTTGGGTCGGTCCAATTGAGAACACAATACGTAGGATTTCTTCTTCCCTCACCTCGGATAACAGAGCGCGGTTCATTGTGGAAGTCACTACTTGACCCATCCCAAGGTCAAAGATGGATTCTAGGGATCCATCGTGCTCTGTCGAGAATAGACGTTGAAAGTAATTAGCTGCGATGAGGTGATGACACTCGATTTGACGTGATTATCAGCCTCATTTAAGCGACATTTCCTTGCTTAAGACATGGTTTTTAGGGTAGAATGACGAATATTCAATCAATTGCCCTATCTCGTGCCATTTGTGTTACCTTGGCCCGTTTCGGGTCTATTTGATGGTTTTCTAGTGTTTTTATGATAGCACAGGTTTTTGCCGTCAAATAAGGTAGCCAAGGATGTGTCTAAGGCGTTGGAACCTCGAGGAATCGCACCGGAATCAATCCAAGGAGCCAACCAAATCAACCAAATTCCTGCCCCGGTTTATAAAGGAGTTTTCGCTGAAAATCCCTTAGTATTTTCGGCAAAAATGCAAGAACAAAATCACTGTTGTCAACTGAAGGATATTTTCGGCGAAAACACTAAGTTTTCGCCAAGAAGTGTTGGACCGAAAATCACAGAAGAAACAGCCGGTGGTCATCCACATTTGCAAAGGAATTTTTGGCGAAAATTCCTTCATATTTTCGCCGAAAATCCTAGTTAAAATCCGGTGGTTTAGGGTTAAGTATAAATACTTAACCGGTGGCCCAAATTCAAGATACTTTTCATACCAATCATAATACACTTTTCATAATCAGAGTTTCGAGGATTCTATGAGAGTTCTGAAGGAGAGTTTAGAGTTCAAAGAGCCGGAAAGAGATCGTGACGCCATCCCTTCCATCTCGAGGACTCGGAGCTAGGATTGCATTCTACCGGAAGATCGAAGTTCTGCCGGAGTCGTCTTAATTAGGTTTTTCAGATACTTTTCTGTTCTTCCTTTGTATGATGAACTCTTTCTTTATCTTCGATTCTTTTGTGATGAACATGAGTAGCTAAACTCTTAGAGCTTAAACTAGATGAACCCTAAGTGACCCAGGGCTTTAAAGCGGTCACGGATCGGCGGTGATTAGATTCAAAGTTCAATCAGTTTCTCTTTCATGTTTGGTTTGTTCGTCGTTGTTTATGTTTCTTGTCTGGATTGATCACCTAGATTAGATTCTGGTTAAGCTAAGGATAGAAGAGAACGCTCGCCTTACTTTAAAACATCAAACTGAACAATTAACCTTATAATTGGAGTGTGCCTTTCGTAGGAACCGGTTAGGGTTAATCCACTGCAAGAGTAACTCATGAATCGTTAGTAATTCCACCAGTTAAGTTAAGTCGTTGCGAGAGGCGACCGTAACCCGGCGGCTAATTAATCTTGGTAGCTAGAACGGATAGAGCGAACGTTCGCCGGTCTTAAACCTAAGGGTTAGGACTTATGGTGGTGTCTTAGAATTGATTGAATGAGAATTGAAATCTGCAGATCTGTTGATTGCCTATGCTCTGGTGAACGAAGGGGGATTCGAAGTCTAAGTTTGTCTGTCATCTCTGTTTTCAACCCTAATTTCCAATCTGTTTTAGTTTCAATTTTCAATTTCTCTGCATTTCTTAGAATTAGAAGTTGTGGAACTCACACGACGCACGAAGTGTTTAATTTGAGTAATTTGCTAGCTTATTTGAGTAGTCGATCATTAGAAGGCCGGTGGAATACGATCTGCTTAGCTTTTGTGCTTTGTAGTATTTGATCACTGTTCTGCAGCTCATCATGAGGCCTTTCTCATCTTCTGATGAAATAATATTTCCTTCCGCATCTCGGAGGTCTCCAATATAGTTTCGTTTACGCGAAGCCGAGACAATACGGTGGAAAAATTTAGTGTTCCTATCCCCCGAGGTAAGCCAATTGATCTGAGCCTTTTGTTTCCAATAAATGTCTTCTTGTTGTCTAACATTTGATCTTAGTAGTTCCAAGCGACGGATTTCCATCCAATTTCTGGAGGGTAGAGAGTATTCAAGCACCAGAGCGCTATCAACATCTTTCAATATTCTGGAAGAGTTAGAAGTCCCGCCCCTGCACCAGTCAAACAGAATGTGACGAAGTCGTTTTAGCTTATCTGCTAAATGGAACATGGGGCTCCCATCTTTACATGGCTCTCCCCATGAGTGTGAGACGAGATTTGAAATTTCTGGGTTATCTACCCAACGACAATCAAACCGAAATAGTTTTTTAGAAGTCGGAGAAGGAGGTTGGGTTCTTAAAAGAATCGGACTGTGATCCGAGTAACGAGGATCTAAGTGTAGAACTGACGATTCCGGGAATTGCTCCAACCATTGATCAATAAGGAGGAATCGGTCTAGGCGTTCATCAATTACTGTGTGGTCTTGATGATGGTTAGACCAAGTGAAATCCGGGCCCATATAACCAATGTCAATTAAGTGAAGGTCGTTAGTAAGGTTTAGTAGCGGAGATAGAGCACTTCGATCTTAGGGGATACCCCCACGTTTTTCTGTGTAAGAAAGCATGCAATTGAAGTCCCCAAAAATAGCCATAGGGTCCGAAATGATCTCCAATTGGGCTTTCAAATCACGTAGTTGTGAAGAACGAGTAGACGAGTGGTTGGATAAATAAACACCCGTTAAGTGAACATAGTTATTAGCTTCAAATTCCCAAGCTAAACCGATTGAATAATATTAGAAAATATTACACGCGAGGGATGATCAGGGGACCACGTAAAGGCAATACCGCCTCCAGAATTAGAACTAGGGACATGTAAATAAGATAAAAAAACCACATTTATTTAATATGGTGGATAATTCTACAGTGGTTACACGAGTTTTAGACAAAAATAAAAAAGG
Organism: Linum lewisii; assembly: GCA_034768395.1. NCBI lineage: Eukaryota > Viridiplantae > Streptophyta > Magnoliopsida > Malpighiales > Linaceae > Linum > Linum lewisii. The sequence continues at coordinate 24,679,280 of CM068298.1, read as the reverse complement.
AGGTTTGTGCACACTACATAAGCGTTCTAATTCTGAAACAGTATCGAGACCTCCGAGCCCTTTACATTTCCAAGAGAGAATCATCATGGTGACTTGGCGACTAACTTCAGGCTGGCTTGCTGAGAACGGAAGAGGGGTTGAACTTCAAGGAATTAATCTGTTGTTTTCTGTTTGCATTCAGACCTCGAGCGACTATAGGAACTAGAATTACTGAAACTTGCCTTCAACGGACAACTGACTTCCTGCACAATCAGATTGGAGCAAGAAGTAATTAAGTTTTGGGAGATCACTCTGGGGAAGCACTACGATTACTCAAATCAGACTACTAAACCAATCTTAGTTGGTTGAATCGGGGATCTATTTATGCAGCACATAGAGTGCAAAGTACGAATAAACCGTAACAACCCACAAATGGAACTACTTGCAGTTTCCTGCCAATTAAACAATTGATTGGTAGAAATGAAACTCAGAAATCAAAAGCCAAGCCAGCGATCATAGGATCGATAATACGAAAACAAGTCTGAACACCCAAGAACACCTTGGGATTTGAATTGATCGTAAGGACAACCACCGATAAATCAATTGTCCACCCTCATCACAACTACTGTGACAACCGACAACGTTGGAGGAAATAGGAAAAAGCTAAAGGACAGGGATGTGGGGCCGGCTACGGTAACTGTCAAGGGAAGGAAAATGACGAAACACGACACTGCTTAGTAACAAAAAAACTTGCTCCCAACACAACCGCCGCACGAAGATGGTATACCCCGAGGCAATCCCAACTTGCCCTTTCAATCCAAAGTCACTCTTAAACAGAGGAGATAGTGATGAATATTGAGGAAGAACCCCTGCGAATAAACCGCATAAAAAAGAGACAGATTAACCGCTCAAGCCCCTGAAATCAACTGTCGAAAGATCAACAGCGATAAGGGGATGGAAAAGACTAGAAGAGAACTTGAAGAAAGAAGCACCGAGAGCAGAAGGGGTTGTTGCCGGAAGAAACGGGAACCAACCGTTGGTGAGGAACCACCGACAGATGAGGGAATATAGAGATAACTCATACCAACTTTTCACTTTCGGTTCTTAGAATTAGGTCTAAGCAGATTACAAATTTGATTAATTGGATTGGTAGAAAAATGAAATGAGTTTCTAATTACTAAAGAAAAGCAACCAAGGAGTGATAGCTACTGTTCTTCTTCCAGATCTCCGAGATATTATTATTATACTAAAACTTTTCATCTACAAGAAAAAAGTGAAAAACTGTTTAATAAGTTTCTCTCATGAATTCACCATTCAGAAGTTGCCAACTTATTAATAGTAGGGAAGGCCGATCCCCTTAGGAGGAGCAAAGTATTGGGAACAACGAAGTATTGTCGAAAATAATATAGGGTCCTCATTTCCAAACTTCTTTGGCTCTCATCCAATAAAAATATCCATTTATTAATTATTCATTACTTTAATCATATATGAAAAAAACCGTTTTTACGTATTAGCTGTGTTGAGTTTCTCAATCAACTCCGTCAAGCTCTCAATCGTTTGATGATGCGAGGAAGACGTTTGTCTGAGGAAGTCGACTTGGGTATGAACGAAGTATTGTCTTCTTGCAACGGGCCAGCAGGTTTAGTTGAGTGAAGTTGGGCCTTTTCAACTTCTAAGGCCCAGTATACTAAGATTGGAACAAGGCAACTGAGCAGTGTTAGTTACTGCTCTGTTCTTCAACTGAAACTCTGCAATAGTCTGCAGATTTTGCTGTATCTGGGCAATTTCTTGTTCAACCGATTAAGAACCAAGAAAGGTAGTAAAAGAAAATAAGAGACAGTGACACAGGGGTTTTTAACGTGGTTCGGTCGGTGTGACCTACTCCACGTCCCAAGGGATAACCCTTGAGACTTGTGATTCGAAACTTCGAATCGACAGAACTTCGAACTTGCTTGTGTACACCCAGACTTCTCCCCAAAGTCTATTTTAGTTCCATCTACCAGTTCCCAACTGAAGATAAACTATACTGTATCTACTCAAGACAACAATTTGAATACTTGGTCGCTTTCTCTCTATTTCTCCCCGATAACAGAGTGTTAATTTGACAAGATTATTCTGTGTTGTTGCAGCTCTTTAAGTAGTGCCAATAGAACTAGCCGCTGTGAATAAGATTTGCTTAATTGATTTCCTTGTTCTTGAAATGGTAAAGTCATAGCTTGATTGCAGGATCATGAGAGCAATCCATTCATTCTTGAATCAAATGATTTGGACTGATTAAGGGAAAGTAGAAGACTTTCCATTTCAGCTTCTTCTTGATTTGTCTTTGTGACTTCTACTGACCTGTCTCTACACGTGACTTCTGCTGATCTGTCTCTACACACAATCAACGCACTTGATCAAGTGTAGCAGTGTTGTTTTGAACTTGAGCCGAACAAAACTATTTCTTTCAACAATCCCCCCTTTAGTTTGTTGGTGAGTAATTGATTCTTTAAGACAGTGTTCTTTGTAAACGAAAAGAAAAAGATTTCATTTAAAAAGGAAGGAGCTGACATTTACTGAAAAGCAGAAACATCACACGAAATCAAGAATGCAGAACAGACAGTAAACAACAGAAACAAAAACAAGCAGAAACAAAAACAAATTATCTGCTCCCCCTCAACAAAAGCGACATGTTTCTAAACCAAACCACTCCCCCTCAATCAATGTCCGCTACTAGAAATCCATGTCCGGATCGGAGGCATACTCAGATGCAGTCGGATAGGGACACCATGAGTTGGTGGGATATTCTCCCCGTCAGAGTCGGATTCCTCATCCGAGTCTATGCGTGAGGTGAATGCCCAACTAGCTGGTGTCCAGAGAATGTGGCGTAGAAAATGCTAAGCCCGAAGTTGCACGATGACATTGTCTTCAGTGAGCTTGAGATGAAAGTAAAGACCGAGGCGAAAGAGCAGAGTGGTGATCATCGGAGCAAACAGAAGATTACCCCTTGAGAAGTCGGTGGCTGCTCTTATCATATGAGTAAACATAAGATGAGCGTAACTTATTTGCAGGCGATTTTCTGCATGATGTTGAATCCAGGCATCAAGAGCAGTGATCACTTCTCTGATTGTAGTTTGAGGAAAGAACAGCCGAGTGATCAGAAAGTGTAGAACACGGAGATGGGCAGGCAGTTGGAAGGTGTTTGGAGGTCGATCTTCAGGAAAGCGATCTCCAGTAGGATTGTTGGTGAGAGTTTGAACAGCAGTGATTGGCTCAAAGTCGAAGATAGGAAATTCCTCGTCAGAACTCAATTGTAATCCTTGATTAGGAACACCAAGAACCTGATTAAGCAGCTCAGGAGTAATGAAAAGTAGATACCCGTCAACGTGTGTTGAGAAGCATCCAGGAGGAAGAGTATGGTCTACCTTTAGGTTAGCATAGAACTGATAGACTGCATCCGGATACACCATGGTGTTGGGAGGATCCCTTGAGCGAAACATGGACATCCATCCGATGCCTCCCAGAAACGGAGAGAGATTGATGCCGTACTTGTTTAGATCATCAATCGGCACTGAGAAAGAGGGAATCAGCTCCTTTTGTCTGATCAGAAGCTGATAGTGTCCTCTATGACTCATGTCTCGGAACAGCAGGTTCGAGGCAAACACATGCCTTGCAATGAAGTTGGAAGCAGAGGGATCGAAGCGAATAAGAGCAGACATGACTAGGTTATGTTTGCTTGAAGGAGAAGAGGTGGTGAGTGAGTGGAGAGGCGGAGAGAGGCTTATAAAGGGTTAATACTAGAAGATTAAGGAAAGGAAATATATTAATTTCCAAGAGTAGAAAAGTCAGGAAAATCAATTAGGATCTGTCAACCAAATCCTGAGCATCTAAAAGGGTAATTAAGCCAAGTTCTCTTCGAAGAAAGGAAAACCTATCAATGCTTAAAGGTTTAGTAAATATATCGGCTAATTGAAGATCTGTGGGAATATATTCGAGACAAAATGCCTCATTTTGCACAAGATCACGAATGAAATGATGCTTAATATCTATATGTTTAGTTCGTGAGTGCAGAATAGGGTTTTTGGTCATGTTTATTGTGCTAGTATTGTCACATAGGAGAGGGGTAGTTCTAAGGTCGAGTCCATAATCTCTTAGTTGGGCTTTCATCTAGACTAATTGAGCACACCCACGGCCCACAGCCAGGTATTCAGCCTCGACAGTGGAAAGGGCTACACAGGCATGTTTTTTACTGAACCATGAAATGAGAGAGTTCCCTAAAAATTGACAAGTACCTGATGTACTTTTACGATCTGTAAGACTTCTAGCAAAGTCAGAATCAGAGTAGCCTAAAAGAATAGGAGAAGAACAGGCAGAGTACCAAAGCCCTAATTTAGAAGTTCCTGAAAGGTATCTAAAAATCCGTTTTGCGGCAGTTAAGTGACTGGCTTTAGGACTACACTGAAAACGTGCACAAACTCCTACACTAAATGCAATATCTAGGCGACTTGCAGTGAGATAGAGTAAAGAGCCGATCATGCTTTTGTACAGTTTCTCATCTACTGTAGTGCCAGAAGGATCTGTGTCAAGTTTTACAGAGGTGCTCATGGGAGTGGCACTTGATTTCAAGGAGTTGAGTTTAAATTTTGAAAGCATATTTTTGCCGTATTTTGACTGAGAGATGAACGTTCCTAAAGAGAGTTGACGAATTTGCAGTCCAAGAAAATAAGTTAATTCTCCCATCATACTCATTTCAAACTTAGATTGCATGGAGGACCTAAACTCCTCACATAAGGCAAGATTTGATGAACCAAAGATTATATCATCCACGTAGACTTGCACCAGAAGAATATCACTCCCTTTATGTTTCAAAAACAATGTTTTATCGACACTACCTCTGTGGAAGTTTTGATTACTTAGAAAGGAACTAAGCTTATCATACCAAGCTCTAGGAACTTGTTTTAATCCATAAAGAGCTTTGTTTAAGAGAAAGACATGATCCGGAAAGGAGGAGTCTTCAAACCCTGGAGGTTGATTAACAAAGACTTCTTCCTTAAGATCTCCATTCAAAAAGGCACTTTTAACATCCATTTGAAACAACTTGAACCCATTTAAACAAGAAAATGCACAAAGCATTCTAATAGCCTCAAGCCTAGCAACAGGTGCAAAAGTTTCATCAAAATCTATGCCTTCTTCTTAACAGTACCCTTGAGCTACAAGCCTAGCTTTATTTCTAGAAACATTACCATTTTCATCAGTTTTGTTTCTAAAAACCCACTTTGTTCCTATAATAGTCCTATCTATAGGTCCAGGAACAAGTTTCCGAACATTCGATCTTTGAAATTGATTTAAAGAGTAGGAGCTCCTCGGCGGCTATGAGGTGGCGATCTTTCTCTGGCGCAAAAAACAAAGAAAGACGCCACACGTAATGAATAAATCGAAAGAAAGGGTGAGAGACCTTACTGATATAGTTCTTGTTCGTGGACTTGACACCCGGTTGTCCAGTGATGTAGCTCTAGAGGGCATCAAAGATCGAGCCCGTCACCTTGTTGCTCTCCCAGCCTCGGTGGTGGTGAGTGTAGTGCTCGGTCGGGATGCCGATGATGTTGGCGAACTCATTGTATGTGAGCTCATGGTACCGGTCGGCGAGGCGGAAGGTGATCACCTTCGAGCTCTGTCTGCTCTTATGGGTGTCGAGCTCAAATGTACTCCAGAACTCCTGGAGGACGACGTGCCGATAGTCGTCGGTGATGGTGGTGAGCTCTAGGAGTCCTGCCGCGGTGAGGGACTGGTGGACGGTGTTGTGCCAATCCTCATTGTGCTCCTGGAGAGACTGCATGGAGAGGGGTCGCAGGTCGACTGGAGGAATCTCCCGGATCCTCCAGTAGCGCTCGGAGTAGTGGTCGGGGAGGTGTGCAAGGAAATATTGAATCCCTCGACGGTCGGGGTTGACTGGAGGAGGACCGGTGAGAATGGTAGTGATAAGAGCCAGGGTACTGGCACCAGCTTTGGTGCCTAGAGTGGCGGAGGTCGATCCTGGACCGCTAACAGCTGCTCTCGGTCTCTTACCCCTGTTCCTAAAAGATATCAAAATTCGAAAACCATATTAGTCAAACCGACATCTTACCCCACACTTGGTAAAAAAACTCAATTTCACAAAAAAATGAGGAAAATCGAGTGGGGATAAACTAATTCAAACAATAATTGATCCAAAAACATGCATAGGGACTGTCCGGGCAGAAAATACAAATCAATCATTCAAAGTCAAACTAACAAACATGAAAAGTCAACAGCCAACGAATTTGGCAATTAAGCATAGCAAACTTAGTTCAATCATTATTAACTCATGGCACAATGTTCCCTAATCAGTCTAGATCATCTAAGTTCAAACAATTAAGCACAAATCACACCGAAACAGCAGACACGCAAATCAAGGTAGACGAAAAGTCAACCGAAATCAAGTTCAACAAAATTCAACAATTAATATGTCAAAAGATTCGAAACTGAAAACCCAACAACTAACCTTGAAGACATGACTGCAGAAAATGGACGGAACACGAAGAAATCGGCAAAAACTTGAAAAACTTGTTTCGGGCGGAACTGAAGCTCTAGAGCTCCGATTCGGACGATCTAGGTGGTGGTCTGACCGGAGAAGGGCGGGGAATCGAGCGGTGGCGGCTAAAAATTGGTGGCGAACGGAAAAAATGAATGGCGGCGGCGGGGTTGGGAGTTTGTTTCGATGAGAATAGTTTGAAAATGGAGTGCTGTCGCAAAAACGAAAGGATAAGGGGGATTTCAAAAAAATTTACTGCAGTTCTCGTCAAAAACTTGTTTAAAAAGAGACTCAAAACGCACGGGTTTAAGAAAAGTTCTCGCCAAAAACTTTGAAAATTTTTGGCGAGGAGTTTGTCGAAATTGGAGAAAGGAGGCAGTGGGTTTTAAAAACCAAAGTTCTCGCCGAAAACTGTGAAAGTTTTCGTCGAGATCTTTTGACCTGGACAGTTAAAAATGATTTTCTGAAAACACTGGCAACGCATCTTTGAAAATTCAAAACAAAAACAACAAAAATCGGAAAAATCCCAAATAAATCGGAATTGAACTGAGAACACACAACACATACAAGAAAAAACCACAAATGACACTTTTGGCTCCCCCGAACCAACTCTAGACACGAAACTGACTCCAGCCGTGGGTTGCCTCCCACGAAGCACTCTTGCTTAACGTCCTTGAGCTGGACGATACGTGGTTGGCGATCAAGAGGTATCCCAATTCATAATTTCCTTCACGCTCGCGTCGGAATTAATGAAGTACAACTTTGGCTTACCTCAATCGAGTAAGAACTGCTTCCCACTGATATGCGTCAATTGGGTTCATCCGTCGGGAAGGTAGCCGATGACTTCAAATGGCCTGAAGAGGTCTCTCGAAGGATCATTCTTCTCTGGTGGTCTGGTAAAAGGTGGCGAAGTGATTGGCTCAGTAGAGGGTGGTGGAGTGATTGGCTTCCACACCATCTTCGGCTTCTTTGAACTTTTTATTCATTTAGCCAGGATCTTTAAGTTGCAGCGATTTAGAAGAAGACACCTTTGGTTCCTCCTTCTTTGGCTTCTATGCCGGAGGCTTTCTCTTCTAGTCGCTCCCCTGTTTAGCACCTGTAGCAGCTATCTTCGAAGAAACACTGGGAATGACATTAATAACGGAGTTGACCGAGGCCAACTCCACAGTCTCAACAGATAAACAGTTTGCTTCTCCCTTAGGAATGTACTTCATACCGTCCTTGAGACGGAATGTTACACTATCCTTTCCAACCCTTAATGTCAATGATCCGTTAGGCTCATTAATTGTCATACCGAACGTTGCCATAAAAGGTCGGCCTAGGAGAAGAGTAACATCGTCCTCTCGGGTATCCATGACTACGAAATCAGCTAAGAAAATGAACGGGCCACAATGAACAAGCACATCTTTGACCAATCCCTAGGTGCTTTCATTGATCTATCAGCAAAAACCAGTTGCATGCTAATCAGTTTTAAGTCAGCTAAGTTCAGTTTCTCATAAACACACACAGGCATGACATTTATGGATGCACCTAGATCAACCAAACTACGTTCAACCTCAATGTCATTAATGATGCAAGGCAATGTAAAAGACCAGGATCGGAAGACTTAGCTGGGATCGGTATGGGCGGCGAACGAGAAGGGATGGCCGAGCATTCTTCCTTGGAGGGAGTGGAAGATGCTTCATTCTTCTTCTTTGAGCTAGTCAACTCGCTTCCCGTAGCTAGTACACCCTTGGGGAACGAGATTCTTGGCTGATACGGAGCAAGAGGCGGCTCCGGTGCTCGTGTAGTTCTTCGTGAAGCAGCCTTCTCTTCTTCGTCTTTGATCTCTGGTATATCAATAGCCACAACGTCAGGAGTCATGACCAGATCGAGAGATGTAGTAGCAGTTGAGCTCTTGCAACTTCGAGTGGAGACAGTCTTAACAAGCTCATTCTTTGGATTTGATTCTGTCTGGCTTGGTAGCTTACCGAAGGGGCGACCACTAGAGAGCATGTTAGCGATGTTGTTCACTTGGCTCTCCAATCTATGGCCCTGTTCAATCTGCTCTTGGTTCAAAATGGCTTGAGCTTTGAATTGACTGTCGTGATCATCAAGCCTACAGATGATATGGTTGATCTTCTTGTCCAATTCACTATCCTTGTTGTCTTGAGGAGTGGGTCGTTGAGGCTGTTGTCCTCCGGTGAATCTAGGAGGGCCTTGATAATTGTTGTTCAGGTACTGATTCTGGCGGTTGCCAGGTGTTGTACCGTAGTTGCCTTGATTCCTGTGCGACGGCTAGTAAACTCCTCCAGACTGGGTGTTCGGCTTCTGCTCTTGGTACGACCTAGATGGTCGGCTATTCTAGTTCTGGTTCTGATTGGAGCCGGAGTTGTAGGGAGGTCGCTATTGGAAGCTTCCCTGTTGTTGAGCTGGCATGTAGTTGCGGTAGTTGGCATAACCTTATTGGTTATTAGGGAAACCATGGGTAATGAAGCTCGCCTCATCTACAGACTAGACGTCTGCTTTCCCAAAATTCTGGCATCTTCCTCCGTTATGAGCACAGGCTCCACACCAGTCACAGTCAGCTACATAGATAAAGGCTGATGGAGGGTTGACTAGCACAGTAGACTTCTTCAGATGCTTCTCGATTTCTGCTTTAACTTGCTCTTCAATGTTGAGCTTGCTTCTGGCTCCTTCTGATTGTCTCTCCCAGTTTCTTGACTTGGAAGCATAGTCATCAAGAGCATAGCGGCTTCTGCCGTAAGAGCAGTGCAATCTCCTTCAGCTAAGGAGTTAACCCGTTTGGATGACTCCTCGTTCATACCCCGAGCAAAGATTTCAGCTAGTTGCCTCTGCTCGAAGCCATGATGAGGGCAGTTGTAGATTAGCTCTTGGAATTCATTCCAACCGTCGTACAAGCTCATTCCTTCCTTCTGTCTGAACCTGGCGATTTTATCCTTGTAGGATGTTGTTCTTGAAGGAGGAAAGTATTCCTCTACAAACTCTTGAGCCAGCTTATCCCAGCTTTTGTAGTGACCGGGAGGCTTACTATTGAGCCATCTCTTTGAGGGGCCCTTGAGAGAGAATGGAAGCGCTCGCAAGCGCAAGGTGTTGTTGTCGAGGGTTCCACTCTTGAAAGTTTCACACAGAGCAATGAAGTCCGCAAGTGTGTGCAAGGATTATTGTGCGGCTTTTCCTTCAAACTGCACGTCCCTAGAGATCATTCCTAGGAAGGAGATCTTGATCTCATAGTCAGGATCAGCTTCATTACGAGGCACAACAATGGAGGATCGAACGCTAGTCACGCTCGGCTTGTTGTAGTCCGCAAGGCTCTTCTGAGCAGCCATTGCGGTGGGAGAGGGTGGCGGCGAGTTTTATGAAGTAGATGAAGCGGATGAAGACGAGGAGCTCTCCTCCGGCTCCTCAATCTTAAGTGGGGTAAAGGATGGGGGCGGGGCGGTAGTAGATTGCTTCAGAATTCGCGGTTGCTTAGGCGGAGCAGAACTACCTGGCTTGTCTGAAGTAGAAGACTTGATAGACTTAGACTGAGAACGAGTGAACGGGCGGTGATGCATAAAATTGTGAACAACCTGCAAAAAACAAAAACAAACACAACGGTGTAAAATTGAAGTGTGATGGAAAAATGAAAGATGGAAAGGTAGAAGAATAAAATGCAAACTCTTCTTTCAAATAGTTAGAAGAGTCCCTGGCAACAGCGCCAATTTGATGATACGGCATTTTCACGCTGTCGTCAAATACTACCTTACACAAAGTAAGATAGATCGTATCTCTCGAGGTTTCTTCCAACTGACTACTCAAATGAGTCGGCAAATTACTCAGGTTAAACAAGTTTGCATGGTGTGAGTTCCACGACTTCTAAGCTATAAAGCAAGAAATTTGAAATGAAAACGGAAAGAAATTGAAAGGTTGATTGACTTAACAAGACGACAGACAAGCTTAGATTTTGAATCCCCCTAAGATCACCAGAACATTGGCGATCACAAGACCAGTGGTGTTCAATCCCGATTCATTCAGTTCTCAGACACCACCATAACTCCTGACCCTTAGGTTTAAGACTGGCGAACGTTCACTCTATCCGATCTAACTCCCAAGATTAATTACCGCCCGTGCGTTCGCTTCTGCGACGAAAAACTAACTGGCGCGATTACTAGTGATTAATGAGTTACTCTAGCAGTGGATTAACCCTAACTGGTTCCTACGAAAGGCACACTCCAATGAATAGGTTAATTGTTGATTTGATGTTTTAAAGTGAGGCAAACGTTTGCTACTATCCTCAGCTTAACAAGAATCTAGTCTAGGTGATCAAACTAGAAAAGAAACACTGGCAACGAAGAACAAACCAAACATGCTAGAGAAACTGACCGAATCTGAATTTAATTACCGCCGAACCGTGACCGCTATAAAGCCCCGGGTCACTTAGGGTTCATCTAATCTAAGCTCTATGAGTTTAGCTACTCATATTCAATACAAAAGAACTTTGAGAGTTCTCGCCAGAACTTCTTTGGTGACACCTCCTGTGTTTTGTGAGTTCAAACTCATCGGTGAGAACTATGAAAGTTCTCACCAAACTCCATTGTAAGCAGGGGGCAGATTTTTCTTTTGACTTGTGTGGTTTCTGGATCGACTCTGGGCGATTCCTTGAGGTCGCTTCGCTTCCCGACCACGCCTGTGGCTACGTTATTGATGGCAAAAACCTGTGCTATCACAAAAGCATTAGAAAACACATCAAATTGACCCATAACGGGCCAAAGTAACCAAAACGGTAGGAAATAGAGCAATCGAGTGAAAACACCCTAAACTACCCCAAAAATCGTGTTTCAAGCAAGGAAATGTAGCTTAAATGAGGCTGATAATCACGTAAAATCGAGTGTCATCAACCCTAAACTTGGGTGACAGCAAATGTATTTATCCCCAAGATCTAGAGACTCTAACATCTACGGCTGGAGATTTTCAACTAGAGGTAGCTGAAGTTAAAGTCCCCTTAAAGTTCAGCTTGATAATGTTGATAATGATAACTGTCATGATCAACCACCAGCCATGTAATTTTCTCTGATTCGGTCATTCGGAAAGGCTTGACAGAGTCGTGCAACACTAACGAGGAAACCTAAAAGTTTGCGAAATCTATGAAGTATGCACACAATCAAAATTGGATGAAGTATATCAATGATGTCATGAATTATATCGTTGTATATAGTGTTTAAATTGATCTTTTAACAACTAATTTTGATGATTTAGTTTCTGTTGAATTTAATTCCTTAAATTCAATCATTAAGCTTTGCCACACATTTGACATAATATTTTAGTGTTATAAATGATGTTTAGGTCACAAAATTATAGAGGGATGAAATGAGACTCCAATGGTACAAACCAGAGCTAAATCCAAGCGAAGAAGTTACGACCAAAATAGGATTGACCAATCATCAGCATAGAAGCCAACTTGGACATGCCACCCAACAACGATCATCGTGTCGTATATTATGGTCGCGCCATCTGGTCGCAGCGCGGCCAGTCATGGTGACAGAGCGACTCAAAATTTAATTCTCCAGCTGGAAAATTTAATTCTCCAGTTGAGTGACCGGAACCCATCCCCCTTCATACTTCTTTGCACACTTCGTTGTACCTATAAATTGGAGGTGTTTTTCAAAGCTAAGGACACCATTTTTTCGTAGAACACTCATATGTCTAGTTTTTGTATTCATTCGGGTGCGAAATTTTTCCCACTAGTCATGAAGAAATGGCTATCTCAACATACTGACACTCAATTCAGTCATCCACTCAAAACCACCTTTCGCGAAAGCAACCCTGCTAGGTCAACATCAAAACCATGTATTTATCTATTCTCATTATGTTTATAACAGTAGTTTTGATGTGTAACTAAACTCCATTTTGTAATGATTCGATGAAACTTTGAGTTAATGATTATTGTTTGTGTTGAAACTATGATCGAAATTATGCTATCTGAATTTTGACTATATTGCATGACATTTACTATTGTCGTAAGGTTCCAGTTGATAGTATTTATTTTGGGAATCAGTTTCATTGTGCAAGCGCGGCTATTCCTACAAACATCGGGATTAAGATTTTTTTGATAAAAAAAAAAAGATATTCTGATTTCGCCACACTCAAGAGAGGGGCGAACATCGAATCGCTATTCAAATTTTTTTTTTTCATTTTGTTCCTTATCTAATTTCATGCACTTAGTATTAATCCTGATTAGTCTCGAAATAATTTGTGGTAGCATTTCTTAATGTTAGATTTGGGTTTGTGTTTGATTATCTAGACTTTAGGTGGATTCTTATTCGAATAACCTTGTCAAAACCAATTTACGATTATTGAAACAATAGCGTTTTTATAATTTCATTCGAAAACTTTATTGAGAATCAAAAAATATTCATAGTCTCGTTCCCATACCGCCTTTCATTTTATTTCATAACACTTTCCTGAGTAATAGACGAACTAAAACCCTTTGGAATACGACATCGATTTTATCGAGTTTATCTTTGTGACCCGTCGTCAATGAAGATCAAACAACAACACATTTGAGCTGGTGAAGTTGCCGAAAGTTAAGAAGGTTTGATGAACAATTGGGTATTCAAGGTGAAACACAAAAAACCGTCAATCATGATTCAAAGAAGACTAACAAGTTTTAGTCAAAGAAAGAGCATAACCTTGATGAGTTTATATTGTCACCGGTTGTGAAAATAACATCCATTTATACTATGTTGGGGCTAGCATCAACTCTCAACCTGGTGGTGGAGCAAATGGATGTAAAGACCATATTTCCCACATAGATTTGGACGAGGAGGTATACATGGAAAAATTGTAAGGCTTCAAGGAGAAGAAGAAAAAAGGACTTAATTTGCACGCTCAACAAAAGCTTATACAGGTTGAAGCAGACACCACCATGTCAATTGTACAAGAAGTTTTGAGTCATTTATGGGAGAGCAATGCTACAAGAATACCTTTAGACCTCCGTCGAGTAAGTCTTTTACCATGAAAGCAAATTCTTAGCATGACGATTGCACAAGACAGAGTTTCTAAAAAGATTTGGTTGTTGCGAGAGAAGTACTTTGAGAAAGTGGTTCAAAAGAGATTAGTTCATTAATTTGTCCTATTGCTAATTACTTTCAATTGAGTACCAAATAGTATTTTCATTCACTGGCCAGAAAAGGTGAAGATGGATCAAGTTCCATATATATTTGAATAGTGGGAAACTTCATGTACATAATCAGACATTGTTCGCCCAATTAGAGTTGTCAGCCGATCGGAAAGGACTATTTTAACTGAAAAAATAAGTACAATGAACGGCTCCGGATCCAGATCCAACCTTTAAAGGTTGGACCGGTCCAACCAAAATCACATAAGTCCATATTTCGGTGCTTCGCACTCCCTTTCTCTCCGATCACCACCTCCGATCGACACTCCTGCTTCCCACTACCACAACTGGCGCTCCCCTTCCTCGATGAAGCCCTCGCCGACATTGTCGCTCGAGTCTTCCAGGAGCACACCCAGCAACCGTTGTTGCCGTCTCTGATCCCATGGAGATCTAGGTCAGGAAGGATTTGACAGATCCATTGAGGATCTGGTTTCCACTCCTTATCATCCTCGGATGCTCGCGTTCCTTGACGTCGGAGGCCGTTGTAGATCTTAAACTTGGCAAATCGGAGGCAGGGGAGGAAGCAAGGGTTGTCAAAGGCGGAAGGGGGGGGGGTCGTTGGTAGGGGGAGAGCTGGTTGATCGCTGGCGTAAGCCCGATCGACCGTAGGGACGACGATGAGTCGCTGATGCGGGAGGAAGAAGATGGTGTTTAAGTAATTTTTTCTAATTACATGTTAAGTCACCCAACTTTAGTTTGTGGACAGTTTAATTTTTGTACTATTTTGTAAAAATATAAATATTCTGAATTAATTTGTTAAGTGAGATAACTAGTTAACTTTCGAAATTAAGGTGTTAACTAATTAACGCTTTTAACTGACGGAGTTAACTAGTTAACTGATGAAATTAACTTGTTAACTAATTAACGCCATTAACTGACGGCATTAACTAGTTAACTATCGAAATTAACGTGTTAACTAGTTAACGCTGTTAAACTGACGAAATTAACTAGTTAACTGACAAAATTAATTTGTTAACTGACAGAGTTAACTATTTAACGCCATTAACTGACGGAGTTCACGCAGTTAATGTCGTTAACTGACGGAGTTAATTCTGTTAACTAGTTAACGCCCTTAACTGACAGAGTTAACTAGTTAACGCCTTAACTGACAGAATTAACTAGTTACGCCGCTAACTGACGGAGTTAACTAGTTAACATTGTTAACTGACAGATCCGGATCCGGATCAGATCAACAGTTTGAACAAAATAAAAAATGAATATCAACCGTTAGATGAAATCTTGATTGATCTAACGGTCCTTAAAAGTTGAACCCAAATTCAACCCCTTGGAAGGGTTGAGTCCCGATCCTCCTCCCTAAACATTGAGTTCACCATTTAATAATAATTTGTTCAATTCCTGTCTCTACAATTGCACCAACTTTGAACCAAACTTTTTAACTTTACAACACATTGGGAGTGACTTCTTTAGCCAATGATTACACAACGAGGGCATAATTTACGGTTCACACTCTCTCAGCCTTTCCTTCTCCAAGTATCAACCTCGTTAGCCAACTGGGATCATCCGCCACCTGCTTACAAGAATTTGGCAATATCCCGAGGTCGCTCCCAAACTGTTCATAATCATTCAGGGCTGCTTCCATCTCAGCTTCAACTGAAGCACTGTCCACCACCTCGATTGCATTCATGCGTAGAACATCACTGTAATATTGCTCCAGTTCCGGATCATGGTCAAAGAGTTCCCTCGCAGGTCCCTGATTCGACAATTATGGAGGTTGACACAAAATGGAATCCGAAAACAGCCAAATGAATTGTAGGGGAGTTTTAAATAATTGACTACTACTACCTGACATAATTCGGCATAATGTTTGTATATCTCACTGTTTTCGTCTTGATCAGCCAGTAGTGATCCGCCATACCAGCCTGTGGCTTCATCAACCGAGGTCATTGCGAGGTATCTGATTATGAAAGTTCACAAGTTAGATTCTACTATTTGAATAATGTGGAAATTGCTGTGTCTGAAATGTTAGAATGTTGTTAAATACGCTACTTTTGGAAGATATCTTCTTCATCGGCATCAGTAGAAGAGGAGAGCCAATTTATATCACATATAGCACCAACATCACCATCTTCCTGCCCTCCATTCTCCGTTTCTTTCTGAGCTGTTTTGGCATCAGCATTACTCGATCCATCTTTTCTCTGGCCGAAAAGCCAATTTGGACTCTTCAGCTGGATTTCACTGCAAAAATGGTACCAGAAGAATAGGATGGATGTCACATGAGAAGGAAGATAACTAAAACAAATCTGTAGAAGAAAGAATTGGCCAAAGATACTGCAAATTATGGATCCTTACGCTGCATCAGGTGCCACACCCGAGGTTCCAGCACCATAGCCTGGTCTGTGATCGGTTTCACTAGACAGTCTAACATCCCTTATTGCACTGCAAGTCCGCTCAATCAATTTATCAAAGGATGTTAATTTCATCTTGGAGAAGTCTTCCTTGCATGCAGGAATAGGAGCAAGGGTCAATCCTACTCCAGGCCTCGAATTAGTCGTTTCAATGCTGAATCAGGTTGTACAGTTAGTGTTCCAGAAAACTTTTGAACCCCAATGAACATTAAAACTGTGCAATTTTGATTATAGCTTACCCACTATCAGCAGGGTCATCTCCAACTGCTGCAACATGGAGGTAGTAGTCAGTATCCAACTCCCAGAGAGCAGGTCTCCCTTCTTGTGCTCGGAAGTAACCAAGGAACCTGGTGAAATAGCAAAGGGAAAATTCAAGACTTGCAAAATGAAGAACCAGATTCCAAAAACTAGTTTAGAAGTTCAGAGGAAATCAGGAGTACAAATTTATTGCGTCCTGCTTCTCGCCATCAGTATACGCATTGCTGTAGTATCTCTTGATAGACTTGATAAACTCCCTAGATTGAGTAGTAGCTTTCCATTTACCCTGCCTCTCTGTAAACACCTGAAATATACAATCACAAAATTGAAGGTCAATACACGAAGACACAATTTTTTGCTTCTTCCTCTAGAAAAAAAACATAAATGAAAAGGTCAGATTAAGAAAGGTACAGTATTGTGAGCAGCCGAGCCACCATACTGATGTGCAAGAGCGTCCCCCATACTTTGGTACATATCCATGAGAGCTGCAGCAATTGAGCTATCAGGGTCAACTTTGGGCACATCAGTCAGATTCATTGCATGGAGTTGGCGTCCTAATGCTACTAAACCATAGGCATATTGAGCAACATTGGTGCGATCCAAGCAGTCTATGCAATTAGTACGAAGAACTCCACTTTGGAAACGTGGTCTGTTAGAACTTGAGTTGTCTTCTTTGTCGTGAGGGTGACCGTTCTCTCTGTCTCGGCCAAGAATGGAATTCAATCGATCATTACTGCTTCCAACCCTTACAAGTTCACCTGAGCCACTTCTTATATCTCTAAGTGAAGCATCTCTGCAGAAATTGACGGCGAGGTCATAAAATCATCATTCCTCATCACATAAATGACTATAAAAAAAAAACTGAAAAAACATAGCCTTTTGATTTCAAGGAAACATCAGCATTTCTTAACAGTTGCTCTGTAGATTATCATAATATCAAGAACTACTCAAAATTAAAGCTTTTCCAAGCTGTTGTAATGAGAATGACGAGAAATAATAACAGGTAGCATAAATATAATTTTTGTAGAGTAAAGTGCATCAAGATGCATCCATTTAATATGAATGCTATAGATATTTACCATAATAATGCGACACAAATTAAAATGGTGAAGTTAAATGAAATAGAAAATTTGATTTTAATACTGAAATGCTACTAAACCTAACTTTGAAAATCATATCTGTGTGTGCTCTTGTGGAGTGAGGATAAAAGATTAAAAAAAAAATTGTTCTGCTAACAGGACACGTCTCGGGTTCATCTAGGATTATGTCTACTGTAGACACAGGCCAGAGATTGCGGTTAGAAGCTTGTAGCACCAATCAAGCACATAAAACATCTATACCAGAATGTAACATGTAGTTCTCCCAGAACCAAAATCCCAGATGGAAGGGGCAGAAGAAAAAAAGAGTTAAGATACCTTGCAGTGCTTGTTCGGCTAAGAGCACTGGCTTTCCTCTTAACAACATTAGTTTTTCCACTATAATAGAAACCGGTCAAATCCAGTGCTTCCCTTGCTACGGCACCCAAAACAGCCAAAACATTCGCTGATTTACTTTTGGGAAAGAAAAGAACGAATCAACTAGTCAGATTAAGGACGCAATGAACCAAACAATCAAATTAAGCTTCAAGGATGCATTTATTACCTTTTGGCAAATTTGTGAAAGTCCCAATGTATAAATTTCAAATGGTTTTCTTCTGGAAGAATAGTGTTCAAATATCCAACAGCATTTGCAAACTCCCTCCTAAGCATCATTTCTCTGGGCCTCTTCTCAACAGTCTGCAAATTTTATGCATTATTCTAATGGATTTAGGTATTAATTAAGAAAAACAACCATGCAATGCCTTCCAAATCCCTCCCACCCCAACCCCCCGGATACTAGACTTCTGTCTCACCTTTTCTAAGATGACACAAAAATGATATAAAAGGAATTCTTCATAAATACAAATAGCAAAGAGCGACAAAAGAAAGAAAGTTGCAGAAGTGGAGACTCAAAAGCAAGTATGAAATAACGACCCAAAAGTAAAAATTAGAAGGGATGCTTGAAGTAGCACACAGTAATGCAATTAAACAAAAACTGAGGATTTTTCTTTCTATAACACTAATGGAGGGTTAGACAATACATCTTCAGTTACACTAGTCAACAAGAGCATTAAGTACCTTGATTAAGTTAAGAACAATGATCGGGTTACCATATCTCATCATCAGGTCCTCAAAATGCAGTTTTGTTGCCTCATAAGTTGGATCATACCTTTGTACTATTGCAGAATGAAAACAAGGTAAAATTTCCTTACCAGATGGAGGATGATAAGTAAATATTACAAAAAATGCAAAGACAAACGAAATAGAAAATTAACTACTTACAGACGATGTCTGGCTTTGGACTAAATCTGGAAGCTTCTTGTGACCAGAAAAGGGGAATAGAACCGCGCATCTGCACCACTGAGCTCATTTTACCCTTGCACGACCCAGCCTCTTCATCGATGACAATTTGCTCTGTTTCCACATCATTTGCTACTCTTCCCCAATCATTCAGTCCTCGTTTTAGGTAACTACAATTAAATAATTCAAGCATTGAAAATATAAGTGATCTCAGTTCTAAATATATGCATTCTATTAAAGAGCTCAAGCATGCTTCAAAAAAATACTTTTTCCTAGTAGAAGAAATGGAATATGAATACAAAAGCAATATTTCTCAAGTACAATTAGTTAGGAGTAATAGTCGAATCTAAGGTTACTAACAAAAACATATACGGCCAAGTAATGTAGCAGACAATCCTACTGCAGCACAATCCACAAATGACGATATACAAAGAAAAGGACTATCAAGATAACACATAAGCATTAGCTGTAGCAGCTATCACAAATAAATGTTTGTACATTGCCAGAAGTGTAAGAAGATAAACTATTAGACAGTGGAGGTGACTAAAGATTCTTAACATCGATCCAAACAAATTAACAGACTAAATAAGCTGCAGAGATAAATCAACCAGTAGAAAATGCAAGAATAGCTGACGAAAAGTAAAAAACAAAGAAGAAACAGCATGATATAAGAGAACTTATATGTAGATGGGATCATGAAAGAACACGTGATATAAAAAAATGGTTCAATGATTGTTTGATGGATCATAACCAAAAACAAAATGGTGAAAGGAACATTTTAGAAAAACTAAATATACCGGGTCCCTGCAAAATGGCGAGAGCGTCTTGAAATCAAAGAAACACTGAAGTCCCTGCCAAAGATTGACAGCCTTGTCTGCAGCATGAAGCATAATCCATTGGTAAAAATTCTGAAGCACATATGTTAAAATTCTTGAAATGCAAAGTCATCGGACAACACATATTCAGCACGATAATAATAACACACTACAAAACTTCCACAAGTATACAATAGCTTGCTGGTTTCAAAATTTAGGTGAATAATCTACAAAATATCCTGAATTGTTTCACAACTGAAAATGAATACAAGCCTATGAATTCAAGCTGGAAATGAAACATTCGTGCTATGTCATGTTCAGCAAATCTCTGGGTTCGAAACAGAAAAACATTCAATATTCTTTATACGGTGGATGAAAATTTTAATTATGAAAAAAACATGGTGCGGAATGTAATTATAAGCAGTGTAGTTATTTGACAGAAAGTACCAATTTCTCCAGCTCAAAAAACATAGATTAGTAAACAGACAGAATTAAGAACCTGCTTGAAGTTCCCATGCACCAAAGCTATTGTCCATATAGTATTACCACATCTCATCCGAATAGGCCGTGTTAAGTACTCATTCCACACAAATATGTCATCATATGGCATCTTCACCTCACTAGTAGAAGAGATATTCTTCTGCAAACATTGCATAATTGGATATGTATAGCTGAAGAAGAAATCCTTGGTCAAATCAACACTGGATAACAGCTTCTTATACCTGCACTAGAGTACAAGACCTGTTAGACACTAAATTCCTATAGCTGTCCTGTTCCCCAAGCATATGGTTTATATTGAATGAGAGAAAGAAGGTTTAGAAGAATCGTAGAATTGTATTAGGGCATTAAGCCGGATAGTAGGATTAAATACACAAGCCTACAGGACTCCTACCATAAGTAGGAGTCCTAAATAAGTCAACTTTCTTCTAACATAGGATGTCCGAATACTATTAGGATACTAATAACAAGAACTACCTAAACAGGATCATTATTTCTACACTCCCCCTCGAGCTGGGTGGTGTAAATGTTGTACATTCCCAGCTTGTGAATCAATTCTTCGAAAGTAGCTCTTGGTAAGGACTTAGTGAACACATCTGCAATTTGTTTACTCGTAGGAACATAATCTAGTGACACCGCTCCACTTGAAACTTTCTCAGAAATAAAATGTTTGTCCAACTCCACGTGCTTCGTCCGATCGTGGTGAACTGGGTTTTTTACTAGGCTGATGGCTGATTTGCTGTCACAAAGGACCTGTATGGGATCTGAGGTGCTTATCTTTAGTTCACTAAGAACCCGTTTCAGCCAAATACCCTCCTTGATCCCTGAGGTTACTGCACGGTATTCAGCTTCAGCACTGCTTAGAGAAACAACTTCTTGTTTCTTGCTCCTCCATGTTACCAAGTTTCCCCACACATAAGTGCAATAACCTGTGGTTGATCGTCTCTCAGTCAGCTCGCTTGCCCAGCTTGAGTCAGTGTAGAGATTAATCCCACGTTGATGTGTCCTTTTGAATAATAACCCCTTTCCTGGAGTGAACTTCAGATACTTCAGGATTCGGTAGACCATCTCCATATGTTCTTCGTTTGGACTATGCATGTGTTGACTGACAATTCCCACCGAGTAAGATATATCTGGTCTAGTGTGAGCCAAGTAAATAAGTTTTCCCACCAAGCGTTGGTATGTTCCCTTATCTACTGAGGCTATCCCCTCTTCTCGACTTAGCCGTTCGTTAGGCTCCATGGGAGTTCCCATTGGTTTGCAGTCTAACATACCAGTTTCCTTCAGTAGATCTAGAATGTATTTGCGTTGAGATAGGAAGATTCCCTTGTTTGATCGAGCCACTTCTATTCCCAAAAAATACTTTAATTCTCCAAGATCCTTCAAATCAAACTCGGTAGCAAGAGTGCCTTTTAGCTGCATAATTTCCTTGGTATCATCTCCTGTAATGATGATATCATCAACATAAACTATCAACACAGCAATTTTACCCTCTGTAGAATGTTTTACAAACAAGGTATGATCTGATTGACATTGGTAGTAACCTGCTGATTTTACTGCCTTTGTAAATCGATCAAACCAAGCACTCGGCGACTGTTTGAGACCATACAGAGCCTTTTTCAGTTTGCATACTTTTCCACCTGAATTGATTCCTGGCGGAGGGTTCATATACACTTCTTCTGACAATTCTCCATTCAAAAAAGCATTCTTGACATCAAACTGATTCAGTGTCCAATCCAGATTTGCTGCCAGGCTTAGTAGAACACGAATTGTGTTTTAACTTTGCAACCGGGGCAAAGGTTTCTTCATAATCTATACCGTATGTCTGTGTGAACCCCCGGGCAACCAATCTTGCCTTGAACCGTTCTACAGAACCATCAGTCTTATGTTTGACAGTGAAAATCCACTTGCAATCCACGGTTCGCTTGTCTCGAGGAAGATCGACCATATCCCAAGTCTGGTTCAGTTTCAATGCTCGAAGTTCTTCTTCAACAGCTTTTTTCCACTTAGGACATAGGAGCGCTTCATTTATGTTTCTTGGTATATTAACGCTGTCCAGGCCAGCTATGAAAGTCTTGTACTTTGCACTCAAACCTTCATAGATGATATGATTCCTTATAGGGTGACGAGTACAACTTCGCACCCCTTTTCGGATAGCAATAGGAATATCCAAGTCTGTATCAGTCTGAGGAACAACCTCTTCAACAGTTGACTGAGATTCCTCTGCCTGAACAATTGGTTCTGTTGGATGTTTGCTTCGTCGAGTATAAACCTGTAGCTCCGGTCGAGGCTGCTCCCCCTGGACGTGACGTTCTTCAGTATGCATCTGCTCTGGGGTTGTTGCCTCATTGTTGGAGTCAGCTGGATCGGTAACTGAAGTTGGAATTGCTTCAGTGTCAATAGTGATCAAATCCCACAACTGAGTTTCAGAAGTAGTCTCCCCTTGAAACTCTGTGCTCTTAAAATATGGCTGTGACTCAAAAAATGTAACATCTTTTGTGTGATACATTTGACGGGTTACAGGCGAAAAACACTTATAGCCTCTCTGGTGGGTGGAGTAGCCAACAAGCACACACTTGTGAGCTCGAGGATCCAGTTTTGACCTTTGATTAGGGTTGATATGAACAAACATTGTGCAACCAAAGATCTTAGGAGGCAGATTTGATGATATGCTGATCATCTGAGGATACTGACTGAGAAGCAGTTTCCGAGGAGGCTGATACTTCAGCACTCTACTAGGCATTCGGTTGATCAAGTATGTAGCTGTTAGCACTGCTTCTCCCCATAGATATTGTGGCACATGTCTAGCAAACATACATGCCCTGGCAACCTCTAACAGATGTCGGTTTTTTCTCTCAGCTATCCCGTTCTGCTGTGGTGTCTCAACACATGAACTGATGTGAACGACTCCTTTTTCCAGCAGAAAAGTGCTAAGGATGTTATTGAAGTAATCCTTGGCATTGTCAGTTTTCAGGACTTGAATTTTGGTTTGGAATTGGGTCTCAACCATAGTATAGAAGTGCTGGAATATAGACTTAGTTTCAGCTTTCTCCTTCATAAGATAAGTCCATGTGTGACGGGAATGATCGTCAATGAATGTCACAAACCACCTTGCTCCATTGACATTTTTAATTTTCATAGGACCCCAAATGTCACTATGAATGATCGAGAATGGATGAGTAGGGCGATAACCAATACCAAGATAGACAGCTCGAGTATGTTTAGCCAATTGACAAACCTCACATTGATAAAACTTTGACCTTTTATTGATAAATAACTTGGGAAACATATGTTCGAGATAAGTAAAACTAGGGTGGCCAAGCCTGTAGTGCCATAACATAACTTCATCACTACTACTATCTGAACAGGAAACTTTATTAGCGGACTTCTGATCGTCCTTATGAGTAAGTTCTCCTTGTGTGTCATCCTTGAAGATGTAGAGACCGTCGGAGACCTCAGCAACCCCAATCATCTTCCCAGATCCCATCTCCTGTAAGTGACAACCAGTAGACAGAAATTTAGCTTCACAATTCAGATATGAGGTTAACTGTCGAATGGAAAGAAGGTTGCAAGTTAATTCTGGGACGTAAAGGACAGGAGACAAGGTGATATTCTGAGATAGTCTAATCCAGCCAATGCCAGTAACTGGGGCTAGACTTCCATCGGCCACACGTACCCCAGCCTTCCTAGGATACGGTTGAAGATCATTGATCAAATCTCGACACCCAGTCATAGAATCAGATGCACCGGAATCTAGAATCCAGGCGTTTGAATTACAGGACTTAAGAGAGTAAGCCTTAAGAGAGTTACCTTGTGCAAAATGTCCTGAGAAAAAATCAGCAGGGCTGCTGTTGGAAGGTTGTCCAGTTTGAAGAACCTCGGAGAACATGTTCTTGAGTGCATCAAGTTGCCCCTTTGAAAATTGAGTTTCATCTCCTGTCACGGTATTGGTGGCAGTATTAGCTCGTGAGTTTTGACCACGGCGTTCAGCAAGACGTTCTGACCGAGGCTTCCAATCGGCTGGTTTACCACCATTGAGAAACCAGCACTGGGCTTTTGTGTGCCAAGGCTTCTTACAGTGATCACAATACAAAGTTGGAGCAGCACCCTCTTTTTCTTTTTGTTTCGGGTTGTTGTTGGTTTGTTTGTTGCTGAGTAATGCAGTAGCTGAGTTATCGGCTTTTAGAGCTGATCCTTCTGTCACAGGTTTGAAATCTGGCAACATGACCTGACGACGATGTTCCTCACGACGGATTTCTGCAACTGCCTCTTCCAGGTCTGGGAATGGCTTTGTGGCCATAACTCTCCCTTTAGCTGCATCCAGGTCCTGATTTAGACCTAACAGGAATTGAAGGGTTCGTTTTTTCTCCACGAACTTCCTGAAGGTTTCTGCATCAGCTGCTGATGACCATTCTTGAGCTTCGAATTGGTCCAACTGCAGCCAGTTGCGATTAAGAGCATTGTAGTATTCATTAGTACTCATGTTTCCCTGTTTGAGATTATAGAGTTTGGTTTCAATCTCTAACAGGGCCGACGTATTATCAGTCGTTGAGTAAGTCTTCTTCGCGTGATCCCAGATAGACTTAGCTGACGAATGAAGGAGATAGTTTTCTCCAATTTTAGGCTGCATTGTGGAGATTAACCATCCTCGGACAAGATTGTCTTCATTATTCCACTGCTCGTATTTGGCTTCGGTTTTAGTAGGCTTCTCTGTTGTTCCATGGAGATAGCCGGCTTTGCCACGTCCTGTTATGAATATCAGAACAGACTGCGACCAGTGGAGATAATTAGAGCCATCAAGTTTGTAGATGACTGCTTGTCCGGGGTACGAGTCTGAGCTAGAGTTGATGGACATCGTACCCTGAGGTTGAGAGTTGGAGTCGGAGGTGACGGAGCTATCTGTCATGATGGCAGATTAGGGTTTTCAGATTTGGCGGAAGCAAGTATCGAGCAACAGCTCTGATACCATATTGAATGAGAGAAAGAAGGTTTAGAAGAATCGTAGAATTGTATTAGGGCATTAAGCCGGATAGTAGGATTAAATACACAAGCCTACAGGACTCCTACCATAAGTAGGAGTCCTAAATAAGTCAACTTTCTTCTAACATAGGATGTCCGAATACTATTAGGATACTAATAACAAGAACTACCTAAACAGGATCATTATTTCTACAGTTTACTCTTTTTACAGAAACATTAGACATACAAAGCTTAAGCATAGGAAAAATGAGCAAGAGATAGTAAGTACCTTAGCTCGGTTTTAGAATGTGCAGCATCAGTCTGAATAGAAACATGAGGGACAGCAATGAATTGAGTCTCATCTATACCATATACAGCATGGCCACATATACAACCTATTTGCCGACGCCTCGTAACTAAAATCAAATAATATGACTCCAGAAACTTGATACAACCTAAAAAAACAACAGTAAGATCACAATAATCATGTCACAAAACATGTATTAAGACATAGGTGCAGAGGGGAACCTGCAATTCCATAAACCTTCGCCACAAAAGTCAGTCCACCAGTTGAGCGATTTCCTTCAGAAATCCGCTGAAGCAAACTTTTAATTTCTTGAGGAGAATAAACTACGGGATCTTCACTGATATTAAGATCAGATGGCTCTGAACGGTCAATCTTTAACACACGGAAGAACCTTTTGTTCCTATCGCTCCCGATTAAGTAAAACCTCTGCTCAAATAAACATAAAGAAGGCAGATTACTTAATCTGCTGAAATAAACATAAAAAGGCAGATTACTTAATCTGCTCAAATAAACATAAAAAATGGCAGATTGAAAACCTTTACTGAATTGTAGCCCTGAAAAATGAGTATCCATATCATAACCATTAATATCAAGTATCGTTAACCAATTAGTTCATCTCTGTTGACAGGAAAACCAGTTCGAGAATCAGAAGAACAGAACAACAAACTACGATGATCCGTGGAAAAATAGTGTCTTGAAACCAACTATAATCCTATCAAATGGAAGCACCTAGTAGTTCCTTGCAATTTCGTTCACAACATTTCCCCCAAAAACATACTACTCCGATCTCAACACAACCAGACTACTAGAAGCAGCTTATCTCCACTTTTAAATATTACCTTATCCAGCACCACATGCCAGTTTCATTCTTCCTAATCCTTCTAATTCTCATCCTCCCATCCATAATCAACAAATTGATCTCAAAATTTATAAGACCAAAACGTGAAGAAAGCGGGAACTTATATCAAACCTGTCTGGTCTCGTAGAGCTTGAACTTCTCAATGGAGTGATCGAGTGGATTGATTTCGAATTCATTGGAGGGGTGGATTTTAGCGGCGGTACCTCCCGCGGGGTTGTTGGATTTTGAACTCTCCGATTTAGACATGGATTTCACCAGAAGAAAGAATATAATCCAGAAGGAACACAATATTAAAGGAGAAAGAAAGAGGAAGTGCTGTTAGTACAAACAGTGATCGTCTTAAATCGCCGGTGGTTGTTTGGCCCGATAATATAGCGGCGGAGAGAGAAAATGTGAGAATCGGGATTCGGAAGGCAACCGTTGAAAAGAGAAGGATTTCGGGGCAAAGGATCAGTCTCCAACCTTTACAAAGGGTTGGAAACTTCCAACCTTCATCTCCACCATTAGATCACCCTTTGACCTTTTGACCAATTCAATGGTCTAGATTATTAGGGGTATTTAAGACTTTACACACATAATTTATTTTTTATATTTAAATTCAATAAACAATATTATTTTTTATATTTAAATTAAAGAATTAATTTTTTCAGCGATCGGCGACCGGTGCGGTCTTCTCCGACGACCGGCTACCATCTCCGGCGACCGCCGCCGTCGCCGACGAGACTCCGGCGACTTTTTTTTTTGAAATTTTTTTTTCAATAATTTTTTTTTACTTAAAAAAATACTAGTTAACACTTTTTTTTGCTGTTAACTAGTTAACAATGCTTTTTTAACTGATAACTAGTTAACATCGTTTTTTGTTTGATAACTTATTAACAGATTTTAACCTGATAACTAGTTAACGAATAATCATATAATCAAAATTTTAACGAGATTTTTTGTTAACAGGTTAACTAACCGAGTTAACTAGTTATCAAGTTGTTAACTAGTTAACCAACCGAGTTAACTAGTTAACATATCAAGTTGTTAACTAGTTAACTAATCGAGTTAACTTGTTAACAAATTTTTTACTCGATAACAGTTATTTTTGTTAACTAGTTAACAATCCGAGTTAACTAGTTATCAAGTTGTTAACTAGTTAACAATCCGAGTTAACTAGTTATCAAGTTGTTAACTAGTTAACAATCCATAACTATTATCAGTTACTGTTAACACTAGTTATCAAGTTGTTAACTAGTTAACCAACCGAGTTAATTAGTTAACTTATCAAGTTGTTAACTAATTAACCAACCGAGTTAACTAGTTAACTAATCGAGTTAACTAGTTAACCAACCGAGTTAACTAGTTAACCAATCGGGTTAACTAGTTATCCAATCGTGTTAACTAGTTAACCAACCGAGTTAACTAGTTAACCTCCCAGCTTAGAGTCAAAATTGAGGAGCAGATTACAATCAAAAGTTATTCAAAATAAGCTCAGAAGAACCAATGAACAAAATTAGGGTTCTGGGTTTTGACAAATGAATCTGCATTAGAAACCATTGATATTTGAACTACAGATTGTTCAACAACCATGGATAAGAAGAAGCACAACAACAATAACAAAACATCACCAAATCACACATTAGCCAAAAATCAACCAACCCTAACTATGAAATCAACACATAGATTCAGTGATTCACAGTCAAAAGGATAATGTATCTGTCTTTACACTCAGAGCAAAGAATCACATTCATTTGAGCTTAGGCAATTGAATGCAGTAAATGAAAGCAAGTAACAATGAAGCAATGTTCAGTAAGCATAGAGGCAGAACAAACATATAAACTCCTGAAAATGGTTGCTTAGATGCAGTCAGTAATGGCATAACATGTCCTCCAATTCCTACCAGTCCAAACCCAACAATGGCTAACAGATAATCAAGAACAAAACCCTTTGTTCCCACAAATAAAAAGAAGCACATTGCTTGGAAAATTGGTGCTTGAGTACAAATCAAAAGCACGTAGCAAGGTAGCAACAAAGCATTGACTCAAGATCATCAAAAGATCATTTCATATAAGCTTAAACCTAACCACAAACATACAAGTTTACACTGCCATTGCAAGTTCAGTATAAACCATTGAAACAAACTGAACACAGTGCAAATCATGTGCATTGGGTAACAGCTATAATATCATCCAATCACTACTATAGAAGTTCACCAATTCTCCCCACATTGTCTCTCCCACTAACAGCATCCCTAACATCACCACCATAATCAAACCCACCATCAAAGAATTTCCCCAATTCCTTAAACTCCACATCTCCTGCAACTCCCACAAACTGCCTCAGATCCCACATTGGACGGCGACGGCTTTGGAACTTTGGAGAAGCCGAGACGGTTCATAGGATTGAAAAAACAGAGGGAAAAGAAGGGATATTAGTCCAAGGCAAGGATCGAACCCGGAGGAAAGCATCCATCACGTCAAACGACTTGTACCACCTCCAGCGGATTCCTCTCCAACTCCTCGGAGACGTAGACCTGAAACCTCGGCCACAGATGCAGCTTCCTTATGTAGAGCACCTTCATGATCCTCTCCATCTTCGCGAATCCGGCAACCATCGAAGGCAGCCTGTCGGTGAACACGCGGACGTAGACTGACCGACTTAGGGTTTCACGATCGGGACGATAAAAGCTTCGATCGAGGTCTCGGATAGCAGCCGCCGACTGCCGATGTGACGAGGATTGGGGATGAGGATGGTGCTTTTTTTTTCAGTTTTGTAATTTGTTGATTTGGAAGGTAATAGAAAAGTGGGATAGCAGCGGTGAAGAAGATGAACAGAGGAAGGATAGGGTTATTTTTTCAAAATACCGAAATTATCCCTCCGGGTATTGGGGTTGGACCGGTCCAACCTTTGGAGGTTGGGTCCGGATCCAGAGCCGGATTTCGGTCTTCTGCGATGGAAAAAAAATACTTTTTTGGATTATGGTGCTTTAACTTTATTCTATACTCGTTTTAAGTCCTCCAATTATTACCTTACAAAAAAAAAGTCCTCAAATTAATCTTGTAGCCTTTTTTTTTTGGCTTTGGCAATATTAACTCTTACCTTATGGATTTACTACCATCGGTACATTCTTAGTGTCCTCATATCAGGACACCGAACTAGATCTAATGAACTAGATTAAAATGGACAAAATAATCATTTGGAACTGATATATATAATATTAGAGTTTCACCACAAACCCTAAAATTATACAATCAACCGCTAAAAAAACCTCTCTATTAACCCTAATAGCCGCAGCCTGTCGTCCCAGAAACCTCTTCGGTCCGTCTCACTCCGCCACACTAGCACCAGCACGAGTTGCAGCACCAACACGCCATTGACTAAGAGTCGTCGGTGTGCCACCTCACGCGGACCTCGTGGATCTCGTGAATCTGGACGATCAGTGAGCATGGTCTCATCTCCCGAATCTAGCCGATCAGTGAGCGTGGAACAAGCACCGCTCCACGCCCTTATCGTCCCCACCGTTGAACGCCCTCGTTGGGGCGGCCGCCGCTGTGCAACCTCCCTCCAGCGTCACATTTTGGAGAAGGAGTCATCGTTTTCTTCATCTTCTATTTGAGATGTCGTCTTTTCCGGTACGATTTACTTAGATCTGCCGTCAGTGATAGGCAGGGTACTAAGTCAAGGACTCGAGTTCTTCCTGGGGATTTTTGATCTTCGGACTTGGTCATCGCGACGGGGATCTACACTAAACAGTCATCTACCTTCCTTCCCTACTTTTGTTCATTTAATTGGATTATATATATAGTCTTCGAAGATTATACACAAAGATGGAACATGGGTTGTGTTTAGATTATTGGTAGAAGCTATCAAACTTGTGCTTTCTATGGGTTGAATTGTCAGATTGCGTGTTCCTTAAAATTACGGTAGGTACAACCTTTGAATTGGGTTATTGAGTTTATTAATTTTTGGAATTGGCATGTTCTTCCTGGAATCGTCACTTTATGAATCAGATCTGGGATTTGGTAACAAGTTGTTCAGGTTGATGATTTAGAAACATATATTTTGATCAATGTTCCAAAAATCGAGATTAAGTGCCCGCCTAGGTGTGATTAAGCGCTAGGCGGGGCTTCAGCGCCTTGATTTTTCCAAAATTGGTACAAAAATTGATTTAATGCGCTTAATCAGCGCTTTTGATGATTAATCAACGCTTTTATACGCTTAATAGGGTTTAATAATAATAAAATCCAGTCTGAAATGTTGTGTTGCACAAGTCAAAAAATTGGGGACACAAGTCAAAAACCCTAACAATCCGGCGGCTCTTTTTCTCTGCTTCAATTGAAATCAGTTTCGCCATTTTTTCCTTCTTCTCTGCTTCTTCTTCAAGCAGATGGCTGGTTCTTCTTCTTCTTCAGTTCGACGGCTTCTTCTTCTTCCTCCTCCTCTTCTTCTTCCTCCGACCTGTATGGTTGTACCTCTTCTTCCGCCGGCTGTTCCACTTTGCACTTCTCAACCAGTCACCATTCACACCCAGCCATCCGCCAACATGTTCCTCTTCTTCTGCTGACCTGGTATTTTCCTCATTCCACCCTCTTTCCATTTTTGTTGCATTGTTGGCTTGCTGCTGCCATGGTTGCTCTGCCTCTGCCGAATTAAGTTGTTGTCATGGTTGTTGTTGTCATGGTTGTTGCTGCCATGGATAGGTTGTTGAAGGATATAGGAGATAGGTTGTTAACATGATTTATTTTTTTCGCTGACACATGAGATAGGATGTTATGGACGAGGAAATGAGTTTAGTGGCAGCGACAAATGTCGAGGGTAAGACTAACACCGTTGCCCTTAAACGAAAGTCGTCTGATATAGGGTGGCAATATGGTACATTGGATGATCCTCTAAACAGCAAGGAAAAGATAAAGTGTATTTTTTGCAGGCATATTAGCTCTGGAGATATTTTCCAATTCAAGCAACATATTGTCGGCAATAACAGTAATGTGTCTAAATGCACTGGCGCAACAAAGGAAGCTCGTGAAGCATGCTTGAAGACATTTGAAGAGACAACAGAGGAGAAGAAGGGGAAGATGTCTAGGGAGCTAGGTGTGTGAGAAAATATCTTTGTTTCTTCTAAAGTCGGACAAGAAAAAGAAGCTACTTGTATTGGTAGCTCGGAGCCTCACAAGTTAGAGCCTCTTGACAAGTGGACACGTAGAATTGATCCTAAATTGTCTTCATCAAAATCACTACAAGTCTGCAACAACAAAGGATCCATAAAGTCTTATGGGCTGAAAAAACACCAAGTGCAACAATACATTGCAAGATGGGTGTATACTCATGGTAAGCACTAGTATATGCACTTCCACGTGACTGAATGTGCACAATGTTACTTGCTAGTTGCTAATTTGTTACATAACTTATATTGTAGTTGTGGCGTTCAATGCGATCGACAATGACGAGTTCAAGAAAATGGTTGAGGCTATTTGTAACATCCCGACCCAATCGAACGGTTTGGAACTCAAGTTCGGGTGATTGAGGTATTGGAAACAATGTTCTTGAGGTCCCATCGAAGTCCGGGATGTCCGTAATTGATTCAGGTTAAAGTTACAAATGAACACGTTGAACAGTGTGGAGTACACGCCGTGTATCTATGATACACGTGCTCTTTTTCTAGCAAAGTTCGTCGAGGATGGCAGAATGAAACACACGGCCCGTGTGTCTATAGTACACGCCGTGTATCATAGTACATGTCGTGTGTTTTGATCTGACTATAAAAGACAGGTTTCAACAACTTCCAACTCTTTCTCTTTCCACGAAAACTCTTTTGACAAACCAAACTTCGGACAAGCTTCGAAGGTTGATTCCGGGAGCTACGGGTGTCTGATCGAGGATTCGTTTTCTCCTGTGCGTTCCTGGCGATGAGAGGAAGAGATTGCACATATCGGTTTCTAAATTTGTGGAGTAAGGCGCTGTCAGTGAGAGTAGGAAGAAGCTTCATTTTTGGAGAAGGAGAGTTTGTTCGTTGGGATTTCTAAAAGTTGTTTAGAGCCTCATCTTCTTGTCGGGTAAGGGTTTAAGGTATAATAGGTAGTGTTGGGCGATGTGAGGATTTGTAATATGACCTAAATGAAATTAGGGATTGCATGAAAATGGGAGAGAATAAAATATGATCACTATTCTGTGATTAATTGTTGATTGATTGATGATGACTGTCGACTGAGGGGTTGTTGATGTATGATTGATTGTTGTGATGATATGTTGTTGGGATTGGGGTAAGCGAGTAATATTGATGATTAACGGATCAAAATTAGAAGTGGGTGTTAGGAACGACGGATTTGGGTGATCATGTTGAAATTACATATTCTGTTATTGTGAGTTGTGGTTGCAGGAGGATGGCCCAACCAATGTGGGATCGTCCTATTAATGATGGACATGAGGGTAACCCTAGACTCATGACATGGCTATCCCTATACTTGCAGGTGGAGGTGGCCGGTGAACTAGTTGTTTACCCTTGACTTGGTTGTGGTCTGTGGAATGTGGATTGGAAATGATTGAAATGTAAACGTGGAATTGGATGGATTATGATGGGATTAATGAGGGAATTGATGATGACTTGATGGTTGGATTGTGATGGATTTGATGGGAAATTGATGGATGGTTTTGTTAGATGAATTCGAGGGATGGATTAACTGTTGTGATTACTTGGAATGATAAAATCAGAAGGAGGCAATGTTACCCCAAGAAAATGTGATTGAGTCAGGTCTACATGGGTAGATCACCTTGGTTGGATATCGAGGATTAGTTTCAAGTCGGGTCTACATTGGTAGATCACCTTGGTCAAGTACTGAGGATTAGTTGCTAACTCCTGAGGGAGAGATTGTGATTGTCCATGGAAAAATGATCCGTTGAGGATGCGTCGTGTTGTGATGGCCGGCAGGATAGCGGGGCAACAACTCCTTATGGCGCCTAATGCACTTAGCTAATTGAATTGAGAAATGTGGTGTATGTGAATGTGTGTGTGTGTGTGTATTTGATGTTGATTGCGAGATGACTTGTGATATGATGCTGAGTTGTATGTATGATGTTTCCCCATTATATATTGTTGTGGATGTGAATGGTGAATGTTGAACCGAGAACTGCACTTATTTGATCGCCTAGACTGTTTCAGGGAATTAAAATTGGTAAAGGCTGAGTCTGGTCCCATTGTTAGTGTTTCGTGAGGAGTTTGGAATCACTTCTTTTGGATAGGTTCGGCGCATATTTAAACCCAGTATGTTCACTCAATTTCATTAGGAAATTGATCCCCCCTCTTCCCCTTTCAGGTTCACGTGGTTAGTAAGAGTGAGTTGAGGTTCGGGTGTTCCGGGCAAGTTCAGAGCAGTTGCCGGTTGGAGGTATGAGGTGAAGATTGGTGATCTACATTGGAGTTGATTGTTTTTTTTATGAATATTAGTAATTTTTACCGTTGGAGATTTTGTAATTGTTTTGAGGATTGAAATTCAGATTTTCGTTATCAGTTTGTACTCGGATTTAATGTTTAGGAGACCTCCTTTCAGATTTTGATTGTTAATAAGAATTTCATTCTTTTCCTTTTTTCATTTTGCTCTTTTCGTTTAGATTGTACTTTGAGTAATGCTCATTACCGGTTCAACCACGAGTCTACCCGGGTCGATTCGAGATGGATGTTACAGGGGTATCAGATCCGGATCAGTTGCTGCTTGGTGCTTCATCTTTTTCTTCTAAGATGAGTAATTAACCTTATAAGGGAAAAGAATGAAGTTTCAACACAGTACCAACTTTCTAGGAATTTTCAAATAATTTTGAAATGGGTGGGAAGTTTGGAAAGGAAAAGTATTTTGAATTGCAATGTCGGTTTCTGAAATAGTCAACTGAAACGTTTTCGTGTCCTCCTGTAGTGAAGCAAGTCAATCGATGGAGAACCACCCTACTGGTAACTCTTAGCATGAAGTAGCCGCCCGTCTGTTCCAAACGTTTGATCTGAAGTGCTGGAACTTTAGCGAGTTTAGTGGAGAGGTAACTAATCCTGCTATTGTCGAGCAGTGGATCAAAGAGTGTAACTTTAAGTTTCTGAGAGCTGGGTCTGAGGGTGAGTTGAAGTTGCAAGCCATGAGTTTTCTGCTTAAGGCTCATGCGTTAGATTGGTGGGAGTCGTTGCCTCAGAGTCATGTGTACCCGCCCGACATGGAGTTCGAGGAATTCCGTAACCAGTTATGTCCGAACATTTGGCGCGAGGCAAAGGCCAAGGAGTTCATGGAGCTAGTACAGGGTGACAAGTCGGTGCTAGAGTATTACATGGAGTTCACCAACCTCTCTAAGTGGTTTGATGAACAGGCTAATCGGGAGTAGAAACTGATTCACCGAGTTAAGAGAGGTTTGAGGTGGGAGATTCAGGAGGGTGTCACGTCTAGTGACATGAGGAGCTTAGTGTCAGTTAAGTTGGCTATCTTAGAGAGAGAGTTGCTAGAGCGAGGGAAGAAGGAAGATAAGAAAAGGAAGGCAACTGCCTCGCCCTCTCATTCAACTGCGCACAGCCATCCGGCTAAGCGTACTCAGTCATTTGACTCGAGTTTCAGGAGTGCTCAGTCAGCCCCTCAGTGGAGAGTCATAACTTGTTACACTTGTGATGTGAACCGCTGCAACCGTGGGCAGATGACCCTAACCACCGCAATTTGGACACCGTGCAACGAGGTAGAAACCTTCAGGAACCGGGGCGGAAAAGTACTTTGACCCATCGGCTATATAACAGCCGGGAACCAGAAGTGTCCAGTCGAAGACGCCACGCCAAGAGATGGATGCTCTTGATGATAAGTCGATCCTTCAGTATCGCGTCATGCAGATACAATAAGGGTTTCAGAACAGAGTTCTTCAAAGGGGGTTTATTTCATAAAAGTCTCAGTACAAAGGGAGGCCGGCGGCCTCTATATATAGGTGAGGGAACAAGCTCTCCTCCCTAAACACTACTTCTAAATAATAATAAAATAAAGAGTCCTATTCCTAAATAGTCTCATAAATCCCCTAAATAATCCTACTAAAAAGGAATAAACATAAAATAATAGTTGTAGTCTTTAAAGCAGAATAAAAGACCTAAATTAGGTCAAAAACCCTAATTCGGCCACGGTTGGGCTGCTCGGGCCAATTGGGCCATGGTGGCGGTCGTGGGCCTGACCGGCCGGGCACCGGGCTTGCTTCGGGCGGCGGTTGCGGGCTTCGTGCTCCGGGCTGCTTCAGTGGCGAGGTCCTTGTCCATAAGTCATGTTCTTCGTGATCGGCTCCATAGAACTCATTTGATCGGCCCGGCTGCCGGTTTAGGGCTTGGGACTGTTCTCTCCTTGGACCTTCTTCCTTTCCGCTCGGGCCTTCTTCTTTAAGCTTCAAGTAGGCCTCCGAGTATCTCCTGGTGTAGCTCTCCGGGGGTTGAGCCGGTCTAAGTGTCACATCTCGGGACCTTGTGATATGACCCGGCTCCACCGCCCCGGGCCACAAAGGTATACCTACACCCCACCAAGGTACCCCGTAGAAGGCAGCACTCCAGGTCCATACAAAAAGCGCCTAGAACTAAGGACTGGCTACCTACAAGCTCTCAAGCCTAGAAATGAGCTCAAGAACAAGCTCAGGTCTGCCCCACAGGGAAGGAAGACACCCCGAGATGGAAGGGAGTTCCAGGCCATGTTACTGGCCGAGAACCTAAGTCCTAGATCGAGCACTGAGTCTCAGTCTTGCCCCAACCTCTCCTCAATGATCCCTCAAGTCAAGCACACGTCAAAGACCATCTGGAGAGAGTTCTGGCGTACGGAAGACCAGAAGATTCGAGAATATGTGGCCAAGACTGGTTGGCTTCCCAAGGACACTGCCCGGCCCCGGCGGATACGGCCAACCAGCCCCTGCCTCGGCTAACCCTTCTCCACACTCAGAACCTGGCGGACAAGTTGAAGCCAGAAGACTCAGGAGGTCCAAAGACTTGGGAGGAACCTCACTTGTCCGAGGAAATGTCCAGAAAGAAGCCAGAACCGCCCGGCATCACCAAAACCCTAGCATCGGGTCCGGAGCACTTGATGCCGAGCCGGTCACCAGCACCGAAGGACGCCACCCGACCGCCCGGTCACCCGGAACCCGCGGTAATTACAGAAATGCCACCGCGCGGGTTCCGGGCACTCTTCCTAGCCGCGTCCGGAATCCAGCCCGCGCCCGGAGGGTTTTCCTAAGCCCGATCGGACACGGACACCCGGCGTGCCCTAATCCGCCCGGATTAGGGTTTTGTGCAATTTTTGCCGGTTTTAGAATTTCACTCTCGGACAACTTTGTGTATTTTAATATTTTCTTCGGCCTATCTTTTAGGATTATTTTAGTCTTACCTTATTAGAGTTGGAGACGGCTTAGGCCACCCTTGTGCTATAAATAGAGGCCTCGGCCATCATTGTAAGACACGTTAAGTCATAATTGAAATTTCAGAACTTTTTCTTTTTCCTTCAAGTCTTTGCTCGTTGTTGCTTAGCTTAAGGTTTGGTTTATCATCAAAGGTTATCACCCTTTGTTTGTGGCACCAATTCGACTGAATACCTTGGGGTTCCTAAGTCTATACTTAGTGGATTTCAAGTATTCCCCGCGGTTTTCAAAAGTTAGGATTCGTGAAGCTGGTAATATAGTTTTGGGTGTTGAGTCGATCCCTTCATTGAGGAGCGGTTCGCATCAGCTGGTATCAGAGCGCGGTTCAACTCTTGGACCAACAATCTATCCCAGTTTTCAGGTTCTTTTACTTGAATTCATATCCTTTAGTTTTCGTTGTTTTCAGTTTCAGAAAAACCCTAAAAAAATAGCTTCATTGTGTTTGTTCTATTCTTCTACCTTTCTTTAAGTTTTTGTTGTGAGAAAAAGCTGTGGCCGATCAAAGAAAAGAAAAAGAAAAGAAAAGAAAAGAAAAATCATAGGTCTAGAAAAATTGACCTATCTAAAAAAAAAAAAGCAAGGCCACGTTCACTATCAAGGTAGTAGACTAAGTTCAAGAAGAGGGGTTTTTCATAAGTTAGCTACTAGCTTTCGCACTACTAGCTTTCTTGGTAGAACACCCAAATTTGTATGTCTTGTCATCCCACGCCCTAACTCAAGATTCTGGCCCCTAGAAATCCGAAACCCTAGGTATAAGGTCTTGTTAGTGTCATTGGTAGACTTAGACTGCATAGCTTCGAAGAAACTTGCAACTACTTGAATTGAGATTGCCTTTGTTTTGAAAATTTCAAAGAAAACCCTAATTTGAGTGACTTGAAAAATTCATACACGAGTGGTAAGAACAAGAGTGTGTGAGGTTCATTAGAGAGATTTTGTGAGGCCTATTGTTCGTGATTAACCATGGCAGATGAGAGATTCAACGCTTTTGATGCCCGGCTGACCGCCATGGCTGAAAACATGGCCCGAATCGCCGAGCAGTTCGGAGCCACGAATGGAGATGGCCCCCGGCGGCCAAGGAGGAATGAGCAGGAAGAAGATGATGATGTGAGCAGCCTGAAGCTCAGTGTGCCTAAATTCACTGGCAAAACCAATCCCGACGACTACATCGATTGGGAGAGAGCCATGGAGGATTTCTTTGAATGCCACAACTATTCCGAGAGGAAAAAGGTAACCCTAGCCACACTAGAGTTTACTGACTATGCTGCCTTGTGGTGGTCCCAACTCAGGAATCTGATCAGGAAAGAAGAAGAGGACCCCGTCCTTACTTGGAGGAGTCTTAAAAGAAAGATGA
The DNA here is from genome assembly GCA_034768395.1 of Linum lewisii. Taxonomy (NCBI): domain Eukaryota; kingdom Viridiplantae; phylum Streptophyta; class Magnoliopsida; order Malpighiales; family Linaceae; genus Linum; species Linum lewisii. Next base: position 24,641,448 of record CM068298.1, on the reverse strand, counting down.
GAAGGAAGTTTGTACCGAGTAGCTACAACCGAGACTTGCACACCAAGCTTCGATCCTTGAAGCAAGGGAGCATGACGGTTGAGGAATACAACAAAGAGATGGAGATCCTGGTTGCACGGCTTGATCTGAGTGAGGATGAAGATGCCAAGATAGCCCGTTTCACCGGAGGGTTGCAAAGAGAGATTCTGCATCAAGTCAACATTCTCAACTTTGCTGACTATGATGACTTGATCAACGTGGCTACTAGGGTTGAGAGGGAGCTGAAAAACGGCCTTGGAAGAAGGACTACCCCGCCGCCACCGATCAGTGCCCCGGTGAGAGGAGACCGAAGCGCCGGCCACACCCCATACCGGCCAAACCCTAACCGGAGCGCCGGATCGCGACCAAACCCTAACCAAGGGTCGGCACCACGGGTAAACCCTAATCTTGGTTCAAAAATCCCTACTACTAACGCTCGGCCAAGTGCCATTGTGTGTTTTAAATGTCAAGGTAGGGGTCACATGGCAAGGAATGCCCTAACACCCGAACCATGGTGCTTAGAGAGGGAGAAGTCGTGACAGACGACGAGGAGGAACCAATTGCTGAAGAATTGGAGGGAGAATCGAGTGAAGGAGAAGAAGTTGAGGTAGAAGGCTTGGAAAAATTTTCAGCCTTCAGCAGTCGAGTGATCACCCCGGCACCGCCCCAGCACAGCGCCTGGCACTGCCCCGGCCCCGCGCCCAGCACTGCCCCAGTACTGCCCCAGCACTGCCCCAGCACAGCGCCCGGCACTGCCCCGGCCCAGCGCCCACACTGCCCCAGCACAGCGCCCAGCACTGCCCCGGCCCAGCGCCCAGCACTGCCCCGGCCCTGCACCCCGCGCTGCCCCGGCACAGGCCCCAGTACTGCCCCGGCCTGGCACCGGCCCTGCCCCGGCCTAGCATCACGACTGCTCCAGACATCCTGTCCGCGCCGGATGATGTCAATCGGTCCACCCCGGTTCTTTTGAACATTCCTTCGGCCAATCTTGACCAGAAGGAAGCCGGAGGGATCTTTGACGACCTGAAGCCGAGCGCCGGCCCCGACGGCCACCCGGCGCCCCCGACGGTCATGAATCCGACGGCCACCCGTCCCGAGATTCAATGGGAAGTCATCTCCCGGCGGATTTTAAAAGCTGCCCCTAGCGAAGAAGATCCAGAAGCAGACTCGGATGAGGAAATGAGTGAAGAACCCTCCCCCAGCAGCTCCCCGAGCCTTAACATTACTGTTAATGGCATTTACGAAGTGGAAGACATGGAGACTGAAGGAGAAGACACTGAAGAGTCCGAGACATTGTCCAGTACCGACTCAAATGACACCCCTAGTGCTACTGATGAGGATGAATCTGTCCCGGCCGTAGCCCACAAGATTGCTGAAGTTTGGAAAAGAGTGATGGGTTCTAGGAAGGATGCCGAGGTGGATTTGGGGACAAATCCCCATCAAGAAGAGGGGGATGATATGACCCGGCTCCACCGCCCCGGGCCACAAAGGTATACCTACACCCCACCAAGGTACCCCGTAGAAGGCAGCACTCCAGGTCCATACAAAAAGCGCCTAGAACTAAGGACTGGCTACCTACAAGCTCTCAAGCCTAGAAATGAGCTCAAGAACAAGCTCAGGTCTGCCCCACAGGGAAGGAAGACACCCCGAGATGGAAGGGAGTTCCAGGCCATGTTACTGGCCGAGAACCTAAGTCCTAGATCGAGCACTGAGTCTCAGTCTTGCCCCAACCTCTCCTCAATGATCCCTCAAGTCAAGCACACGTCAAAGACCATCTGGAGAGAGTTCTGGCGTACGGAAGACCAGAAGATTCGAGAATATGTGGCCAAGACTGGTTGGCTTCCCAAGGACACTGCCCGGGCCCCGGCGGATACGGCCAACCAGCCCCTGCCTCGGCTAACCCTTCTCCACACTCAGAACCTGGCGACAAGTTGAAGCCAGAAGACTCAGGAGGTCCAAAGACTTGGGAGGAACCTCACTTGTCCGAGGAAATGTCCAGAAAGAAGCCAGAACCGCCCGGCATCACCAAAACCCTAGCATCGGGTCCGGAGCACTTGATGCCGAGCCGGTCACCAGCACCGAAGGACGCCACCCGACCGCCCGGTCACCCGGAACCCGCGGTAATTACAGAAATGCCACCGCGCGGGTTCCGGGCACTCTTCCTAGCCGCGTCCGGAATCCAGCCCGCGCCCGGAGGGTTTTCCTAAGCCCGATCGGACACGGACACCCGGCGTGCCCTAATCCGCCCGGATTAGGGTTTTGTGCAATTTTTGCCGGTTTTAGAATTTCACTCTCGGACAACTTTGTGTATTTTAATATTTTCTTCGGCCTATCTTTTAGGATTATTTTAGTCTTACCTTATTAGAGTTGGAGACGGCTTAGGCCACCCTTGTGCTATAAATAGAGGCCTCGGCCATCATTGTAAGACACGTTAAGTCATAATTGAAATTTCAGAACTTTGTTCTTTTTCCTTCAAGTCTTTGCTCGTTGTTGCTTAGCTTAAGGTTTGGTTTATCATCAAAGGTTATCACCCTTTGTTTGTGGCACCAATTCGACTGAATACCTTGGGGTTCCTAAGTCTATACTTAGTGGATTTCAAGTATTCCCCGCGGTTTTCAAAAGTTAGGATTCGTGAAGCTGGTAATATAGTTTTGGGTGTTGAGTCGATCCCTTCATTGAGGAGCGGTTCGCATCACCTTGGACTCCAATTCTTCTCATGGTTCGGCTCAGGGTCTTTCCTTGGAAGCTCTCCTCTCCAGGCCAGGTATTCTCGGGCTCTCTTCCTCCTATACTCAAGAAATGCTTCCAGAGGGTCACTCAAAGGGCCTACTTCTTCTTCAGGTCTCCTGGAGGTCAGGCTAAGAGCAGGTTGAGGTTGTTCTTCTTTGCTAGGGTTTAGATCCTTGGCCAGCAGCATGGCCTGGAATAACATTCCATCTCGTGGAGCCTTTCTACCTGCAAGGGATGGGCTTAGTTTATATTTCAGAGCATACCTTGGCTTTAGGGCTTGAAGATGGCCTATCCGAGGCTCTTTATGCCTTGTGTGAGGTCCTAGGGCCTTATCTCTGCCTGGTGACCCTGGTGGGGTGTAGGAGTACCGGTTGGCATCAGGGCAGCATTGTTGGATCTCATCATTCCCCTCTTCTTGCCTTGGATTTATCCTCAAATCCATCTCGGGGCCTCTTCTAGCAGTCATCACCCTCTCCCAAACTTCAGCGATCTTGTTGGCCACGGTGGGGGATGATTCAGCAGCATCTTTAGACTTAGGAGTGTCACTTGAGTTAGTAACGCACCAAGGCTCGGGTCCTTCAGCGCTTTCTCCATCGGTCTCCATAGCTCCCTCTCTCATTTCTATATCCGGTCAGCATCCAGATCTTCTTCACTCGGGGCAGCCCCTAAAATCCGTCGGGAGGTGATCTCCCATTGAATCTTGGGTGCACAGGGGACCGACGGTGAAGCGTCGGGTCGGGGCACTGGGTGCCGGAGGCGCCGGGGGTCGGCCAGGCTGCGCCGGACAGGGCGGCGGGTTCGGGAAGTGGGGTGGCGGCGGCGGCGGGCAGTGGGAAGTTGGCGGCGGCGGGCAGTGGAGAGCCGGCGGCGATGGGCAGTGGGAAGCCGGCGGCGGCAGGCAGAGGTGCGCCGGGCAGGTCGGGGGCATCGGGCATCTTCGCGTCGGAAACGTCGGGCAGGTGCTCATCGGGAGGGTCAGGTAGTGGCACGTCGGGGCCGGCTAGGGCCACGCCGAAACGTCGGGCAGTTGTTGCGTCGAGGGGGCGTCGGGTGGCGACGGGCTGGGGCCAAGCAAGGTTGCGTCATGGTCGGGCAGTGGGACACCGGGGCCAGGTGCTGCGGCGTCAGGGCTGCACAGGGCCTTGTCGGGGGCGTCAGGGCCGGGCAGTGGTGCGTCGGGGCGGAGTGCTGGGGCGCCGAGGCCGTGTCGGGTAGCGACTGGGCGGGGTGCTGGAACGCCGGGGGCCGGTCGGGCATCGTCAGAGCGGGGCACTGGGGTGCCGGGGACGCCGAGGGCGAGCCGGGCAGCGTCGGGAAGGGGGTGGACAGGGCGGCATCGAGGTCAGGCGGTGTCGGGCCGGGGTCAGTCAGGACGGCGCCGGGGTCATGGGGCCCGTCGGGTGCTGGTGCCGGGCGCGGAGGCGCCGGGGCTGGGTCTGGCGTCGGGCGCTGGTCGGGCATCGGTGGCTGGTCGGGCGCTGGTCGGGCGCCGGGCGTGGTCGGGCGCCGGGGAATGGTCGGGCGCTGGGGGCCGCTCGGCCGCTGGGCGCTGGTGGCGCCGTGGCTGGGCGCTGGGGCGCCGGTGCTGGGCGCTCGGGCGCTGGGGCTGGGCGCTGGGGCGCCGGTGCTGGGCGTTGCTCGGGCGGTGGTGGCGCCGTGAATGGGGCGCGGGGCCTGGTCGGGCAGTGCTGGGGCTGGGGCCGAGCGCTGGGGCGCTAGGACCTGGGGCAGCGCCGAGGCTGTGGCCGTGCGCTGGGGTGCTAAGGCCTGGGGCAGCGCCGAGGCGGGGGTCAAGCGCTGGGGCGCTAGGGCCTGGGGCAGTGCCGAGGCTGGGGCCGAGCGCTGGGGCGCTAGGGCATAGGGCAGCCCCGAGGCTGGGGCCGAGCGCTGGGCCAGCGCCGAAGCTGGGGCCGAGCGCTGGGGCGCTAGGGCCTGGGGCAGCGCCGAGGCTGGGGCCGAGCGCTGGGGCGCTAGGGCCTGGGGTAGCGCTGGGGCTGGGGCCGAGCGCTGGGGCGCTGAGGTCTGGGGCAGCGCCGGGGCTGGGGCCGAGCGCTGGGCGCTGGGTACTGGTGCCGGGGCTGGTGCCAGGGCTGGGGCCGGGGCTGGTGCCTTGGAGCCAGGGGCTCCTCTTCCACTAATCGGGCGAAGTTCGCCTGTAACTGTTGCATGATTCGGGAAGCATTCCCCATCAGAGCTTCTATCTTGGCTAGTTTCTCGTCTGCCATGGTTAGTACTTGCAAACGGAAGCAAATTTTCTATCCCCTCTTCTTAGAAATAAACTTACAACGAAAGGAAATAACGTGGCAAGGTGACCTAGCTTTCTTTTCTTTTTCTTATAACTCGAAACTTAAAACAAGAATTGAAATAGAAGGGAATTTTTGAATCTATTTTCTAAGAAAGCAATAAAAAGGATATGAATCCAGGTGAACCTGGAGACTGGGATAGATTGTGGTCCGTGTGTTTGAACCGTGCTCTGATACCAACTGATGTGAACCGCTGCAACCGTGGGCAGACAACCCTAACCACCGCAAGTTGGACACCGTGCAACGAGGTAGAAACCTTCGGGAACTGGGGCGGAAAAGTACTTTGACCCGTCAGCTATATAACAGCCGGGAACCAGAAGTGTCCAGTCGAAGATGCCACGCCAAGAGATGGATGCTCTTGATGATAAGTCGATCCTTCAGTATCGCGTCATGCAGATACAATAAGGGTTTCAGAACAGAGTTCTTCAAAGGGGGTTTATTTCATAAAAGTCTCAGTACAAAGGGAGGCCGGCGGCCTCTATATATAGGTGAGGGAACAAGCTCTCCTCCCTAAACACTACTTCTAAATAATAATAAAATGAAGAGTCCTATTCCTAAATAGTCTCATAAATCCCCTAAATAATCCTACTAAAAAGGAATAAACATAAAATAATAGTTGTAGTCTTTAAAGCAGAATAAAAGACCTAAATTAGGTCAAAAACCCTAATTCGGCCACGGTTGGGCTGCTCGGGCCAATTGGGCCATGGTGGCGGTCGTGGGCCTGACCGGCCGGGCGCCGGGCTTGCTTCGGGCGGCGGTTGCGGGCTTCGTGCTCCGGGCTGCTTCAGTGGCGAGGTCCTTGTCCATAAGTCATGTTCTTCGTGATCGGCTCCATAGAACTCATTTGATCGGCCCGGCTGCCGGTTTAGGGCTTGGGACTGTTCTCTCCTTGGACCTTCTTCCTTTCCGCTCGGGCCTTCTTCTTTAAGCTTCAAGTAGGCCTCCGAGTATCTCCTGGTGTAGCTCTCCGGGGGTTGAGCCGGTCTAAGTGTCACATCTCGGGACCTTGGACTCCAATTCTTCTCATGGTTCGGCTCAGGGTCTTTCCTTGGAAGCTCTCCTCTCCAGGCCAGGTATTCTCGGGCTCTCTTCCTCCTATACTCCAGAAATGCTTCCAGAGGGTCACTCAAAGGGCCTACTTCTTCTTCAAGTGTCCTGGAGGTCAGGCTAAGAGCAGGTTGAGGTTGTTCTTCTTTGCTAGGGTTTAGATCCTTGGCCAGCAGCATGGCCTGGAATAACATTCCATCTCGTGGAGCCTTTCTACCTGCAAGGGATGGGCTTAGTTTATATTTCAGAGCATACCTTGGCTTTAGGGCTTGAAGATGGCTTATCCGAGGCTCTTTATGCCTTGTGTGAGGTCCTAGGGCCTTATCTCTGCCTGGTGACCCTGGTGGGGTGTAGGAGTACCGGTTGGCATCAGGGCAGCATTGTTGGATCTCATCATTCCCCTCTTCTTGCCTTGGATTTGTCCTCAAATCCATCTCGGGGCCTCTTCTAGCAGTCATCACCCTCTCCCAAACTTCAGCGATCTTGTTGGCCACGGTGGGGGATGATTCAGCAGCATCTTTAGACTCAGGAGTGTCACTTGAGTTAGTAACGCACCAAGGCTCGGGTCCTTCAGCGCTTTCTCCATCGGTCTCCATAGCTCCCTCTCTCATTTCTATATCCGGGTCAGCATCTAGATCTTCTTCACTCGGGGCAGCCCCTAAAATCCGTCGGGAGGTGATCTCCCATTGAATCTTGGGTGCACAGGGGACCGACGGTGAAGCGTCGGGTCGGGGCACTGGGGTGCCGGAGGCGCCGGGGGTCGGCCAGGCTGCGCCAGACAGGGCGGCGGGTTCGGGCAGTGGAGAGCCGGCGGCGACGGGCAGTGGGAAGCGCGGCGGCGGGCAGAGGTGCGCCGGGCAGGTCGGGGGCATCGGGCATCTTCGTGTCGGAAACGTCGGGCAGGTGCTCATCGGGAGGGTCAGGTAGTGGCACGTCGGGGCCGGCTAGGGCCGCGCCGAAACGTCGGGCAGTGTTGCGTCGAGGGGGCGTCGGGTGGCGACGGGCTGGGGCCAAGCAAGGTTGCGTCATGGTCGGGCAGTGGGACACCGGGGCCAGGTGCTGCGGCGTCAGGGCTGCACAGGGCCTTGTCGGGGGCGTCAGGGCCGGGCAGTGGTGCGTCGGGGCGGAGTGCTGGGGCGCCGAGGCCGTGTCGGGCAGCGACTGGGTGGGGTGCTGGAACGCTGGGGGCGGTCGGGGCCGGTCGGGCATCGTCGGAGCGGGGCACTGGGGTGCCGGGGACGCCGAGGGCGAGCCGGGCAGCGTCGGGAAGGGGGTGGACAGGTGGCATCGAGGTCAGGCGGTGTCGGGCCGGGGTCAGTCAGGACGGTGCCGGGGTCATGGGGCCCGTCGGGTGCTGGTGCCGGGCGCGGAGGCGCCGGGGCTGGGTCTGGCGTCGGGCGCTGGTCGGGCATCGGGCTGGTCGGGCGCGGGCGCTGGTCGGGCGCTGGGGAATGGTCGGGCGCCGGGGGCCGCTCGGCCGCTGGGCGCCGGTCGGGCACTGGTGGCGCCGTGGCTGGGCGCTGGGGCGCCGGTGCTGGGCGCTCGGGCGCTAGGGCTGGGCGCTGGGGCGCTGGGCGCTGGGGCGCCGGTGCTGGGCGTTGCTCGGGCGGTGGTGGCGCCGTGAATGGGCGCTGGGGCGCCGGGGCCTGGTCGGGCAGCGCTGGGGCTGGGGCCGAGCGCTGGGGCGCTAGGACCTGGGCAGCGCCGAGGCTGTGGCCGTGCGCTGGGGTGCTAAGGCCTGGGGCAGCGCCGAGGCGGGGGTCAAGCGCTGGGGCGCTAGGGCCTGGGGCAGTGCCGAGGCTGGGGCCGAGCGCTGGGGCGCTAGGGCATAGGGCAGCCCCGAGGCTGGGGCCGAGCGCTGGGCCAGCGCCGAAGCTGGGGCCGAGCGCTGGGGCGCTAGGGCCTGGGGCAGCGCCGAGGCTGGGGCCGAGCGCTGGGGCGCTAGGGCCTGGGGTAGCGCTGGGGCTGGGGCCGAGCACTGGGGCGCTGAGGTCTGGGGCAGCGCCAGGGCTGGGGCCGAGCGCTGGGGCGCTGGGTACTGGTGCCAGGGCTGGGGCCGGGGCTGGTGCCTTGGAGCCAGGGGCTCCTCTTCCACTAATCGGGCGAAGTTCGCCTGTAACTGTTGCATGATTCGGGAAGCATTCCCCATCAGAGCTTCTATCTTGGCTAGTTTCTCGTCTGCCATGGTTAGTACTTGCAAACGGAAGCAAATTTTCTATCCCCTCTTCTTAGAAATAAACTTACAACGAAAGGAAATAACGTGGCAAGGTGGCCTAGCTTTCTTTTCTTTTTCTTATAACTCGAAACTTAAAACAAGAATTGAAATAGAAGGGAATTTTCGAATCTATTTTCTAAGAAAGCAATAAAAAGGATAGGAATCCAGGTGAACCTGGAGACTGGGATAGATTGTGGTCCGTGTGTTTGAACCGTGCTCTGATACCAACTGATGTGAACCGCTGCAACCGTGGGCAGACGACCCTAACCACCGCAAGTTGGACACCGTGCAACGAGGTAGAAACCTTCGGGAACTGGGGCGGAAAAGTACTTTGACCCGTCAGCTATATAACAGCCGGGAACCAGAAGTGTCCAGTCGAAGATGCCACGCCAAGAGATGGATGCTCTTGATGATAAGTCGATCCTTCAGTATCGCGTCATGCAGATACAATAAGGGTTTCAGAACAGAGTTCTTCAAAGGGGGTTTATTTCATAAAAGTCTCAGTACAAAGGGAGGCCGGCGGCCTCTATATATAGGTGAGGGAACAAGCTCTCCTCCCTAAACACTACTTCTAAATAATAATAAAATAAAGAGTCCTATTCCTAAATAGTCTCATAAATCCCCTAAATAATCCTACTAAAAAGGAATAAACATAAAATAATAGTTGTAGTCTTTAAAGCAGAATAAAAGACCTAAATTAGGTCAAAAACCCTAATTCGGCCACGGTTGAGCTGCTCGGGCCAATTGGGCCATGGTGGCGGTCGTGGGCCTGACCGGCCGGGCACCGGGCTTCCTTCGGGCGGCGGTTGCGGGCTTCGTGCTCCGGGCTGCTTCAGTGGCGAGGTCCTTGTCCATAAGTCATGTTCTTCGTGATCGGCTCCATAGAACTCATTTGATCGGCCCGGCTGCCGGTTTAGGGCTTGGGACTGTTCTCTCCTTGGACCTTCTTCCTTTCCACTCGGGCCTTCTTCTTTAAGCTTCAAGTAGGCCTCCGAGTATCTCCTGGTGTAGCTCTCCGGGGTTGAGCCGGTCTAAGTGTCACATCTCGGGACCTTGGACTCCAATTCTTCTCATGGTTCGGCTCAGGGTCTTTCCTTGGAAGCTCTCCTCTCCAGGCCAGGTATTCTCGGGCTCTCTTCCTCCTATACTCCAGAAATGCTTCCAGAGGGTCACTCAAAGGGCCTACTTCTTCTTCAGGTCTCCTGGAGGCCAGGCTAAGAGCAGGTTGAGGTTGTTCTTCTTTGCTAGGGTTTAGATCCTTGGCCAGCAGCATGGCCTGGAATAACATTCCATCTCGTGGAGCCTTTCTACCTGCAAGGGATGGGCTTAGTTTATATTTCAGAGCGTACCTTGGCTTTAGGGCTTGAAGATGGCCTATCCAAGGCTCTTTATGCCTTGTGTGAGGTCCTAGGGCCTTATCTCTGCCTGGTGACCCTGGTGGGGTGTAGGAGTACCGGTTGGCATCATGGCAGCATTGTTGGATCTCATCAACTTGTGGCCAACCTGGCCATAAGAGTAACATGTGTGGAGCAAGGAGTGTTGGGATGACCCGGTGTGGTGGAGCGTCGTCGGGTTTGCTTGTCTGTAATACTTGTGGGAAGCCTCATTTTGGGGAGTGTCACATGTTGAGGACTGCACCAATGACTTGCTTTACTTGTGGCCAGCCCGGTCATTCAAGCACATACTATCTGAGTAGGGGAGTAGCTCCAACTCAGTCGGTGGGTTCGGTGCAAGGACATAGGGCTCCGTCTGGGAGCTATGGAGGTTGAGGAGGAGGTATTTTTGGTCATGGTGCTGCGAGTGCTGGGAGAGGGACTGGAGCTAATGCTACTAATGAACGCGTTTTCACGCGCGTGTAGTCAAATAACTATCAAGCACAAAGCAAGATAGATCATATTCCACAGGGTTTCTTCTAATCGTCTACTCAAATGTACTGGCAAATTACTCATAGTTTAAACAAGTTGCGCGGGGTGTGAGTTCCACGACTTATAAACTATGGAGCAGAGAAATTAAAAAGGAAATAAGACAAAAGACAAATTGAAAGGTTGTTTGACTTAACAAGACGACAGACAAGCTTAGATTTCGAATCCCCTAAGATCTCCATAACAAATATGATCACAAGACGAGCGGTATTCAATCCTGATTCATTCAGTTCTCAGACACCACCATAACTCCTGACCCTTAGGATTAAGACTGGCGAACGTTCTCTCTATCCGATCTAACTACCAAGATTAATTCATCGCCCGTGCGTTCGCTTCTACAACGGAAAACTAACTGGTGCGATTACTAGTGATTCATGAGTTACTCTAGCAGCGGATTAACCCTAACTGGTTCCTACAAAGAGAAATTGGTCCAATGAATAGGTTAACTGTTGAATTGGTATTTTGAAGTGAGGCAAACGTTTGCTACTATCCTCAGCTTAACTAGAATCTTAACTAGGTGATCAAGCTAGAAAAGAAACACAAAAGAAATTAAGAACAAACCAAACATGCAAGAGAAACTGATTGAAACTGAATTTAATTACCGCCGATCCATGACCGCTTTAAAGCCTCGGGTCACTTAGGGTTCATCTAATCTAAGCTCTATGAGTTTAGCTACTCATATCCAATGCAAAAGAATCAAAGACAAACAAAGAATACATCTTCAAACAGGGAGAATAGAGAAGAACTGTAAAACCTAATTTCGGATGAATCTGTGAAGCTTCAATCTCCTGAATCTTCAACTCCTAGCACCGAGCTCTTCGAGATGGAAGGATGGTGTCATGATCTCTTCCCGGCTCCTCGAACTCTCTAAACTCTCTCTCGAACTCTTAAGTGTGGAATTTAATCCAAGGAATAGGTATATCTTGATTGTGGCCGCCTAGGGTTTCGGAAACCCAGCCGGAAAAGGAATTACTTTTCGGCGAAAACTTAAGAGTTTTCGTCGAAGACTTTAGTGGGAATCTCGGCTGGATTCTCCTGTCTTCGACTGTGCATTTCTTCATTTAGTTTTTGGCGAAGACTTTGGACTTCTCGCCGAAAACTCTAGTTAAGACCAGGGCAGTGTTTTCTTCTGGCTTGGTTGACTTCTGGATTGATCTCGGGCCATTCCTTAAGGTTTCCTTTGCTTCACGAGCTCGTCTATGGCTACGTATTTAACGACAAAAACCTGTGTAATCTCAAAAACACTAGAAAACCATCAAATAGACCCATAACGGGCCAAAGTAACCAAAACGACAAGAATTAAAGCTAGTAAGTGAAAACAACCTAAACTACCCTAAAACCTAAGATTCAAGCAAGGAAATGTAGCTTAAATCAGGCTGATAATCACGTAAAATCGAGTGTCATCAGCTACGCTACTTGGAGCTGGAGGAGATTAAGGAGGATTACGGAGGTGTAAAAGAGAATGCGAATGACGGAGTGATTATACGTGATTATCAGCCTCATTTAAGCTACATTTCCTTGCTTGAATCTCGGGTTTTAGGGTAGTTTAGGTTGTTTTCACCTAATTGCTCTAATTCTTCCCTTTTGGTTACTTTGGCCCGTTATGGGTCTATTTGATGGTTTTCTTGTGTTTTTTAGATTACACAAGTTTTTGCCGCCAAATACGCAACCACATACAAGCTCGGGAAGCAAATGAAACCTCAATGAATGGCCCGAGATCAATCCAGAAGTCAACCAAGCCAGAAGAAAGCACTGCCCCGGTCTTAACTAAAGTTTTCGGTGAGAAGTCCAAAGTCTTCGTCAAAAACTAAATGAAGAAGTTCACAGTCGAAGACAGGAGATCCAGATGAGGTTCCCACTGAAGTCTTCGGCGAAAACTCTAAAGTTTTCGCCGAAAACTACTTCCTTTTCCGGCTGGGATTCTGAAACCCTATAAATACTAAACCGGCGGCCACAATCAAGATATATCGATTCCTTGGATTAAATTCCAGACTTAAAAGTTCGAGAGAGAGTTTAGAGAGTTCGAGGAGCCGGGAAGAGATCGTGACGCCATCCTTCCATCTCAGAGAGCTCGGTGCCAGGAGTTGAAGATCTAAGAGATTGAAGCTTCACAGATTCATCTAAAATTAGGTTTTACAGTTCTTCTCTGTTCTCCCTGTTTGAAGATGTATTCTTTGTTTGTCTTTGATTCTTTTGTATTGGATATGAGTAGCTAAACTCATAGAGCTTAGACTAGATGAACCCTAAGTGACCCGAGGCTTTAAAGCGGTCACAGATCGGCGGTAATTAAGTCCAGTTTCAATCAGTTTGGAACTCGAGTTTGGATGGTTGAGACGTTGGAAACAATGTTCTTGAGGCCCCATCGAAGTCCGGGACATTCATAGTTGAGTCGGGTCGAAGATACAAGCGAGTACGCAAAAATTTGTCAAGGTGGGCAGACCACGATACATGGCCGTGTATTACAATACACGCCGTGTATCATGATACACGCCGTGTATCATGGCCTGACTATTAAATGCTGATTTTCACGGAAATTCCCAATTTTCCCCTTTTTCTCTTTCCCCGAGAATCCTTTTGACGAACCAAAAACCCCCTTAGCTTCAATCCTTGATTCCGGGAGTTGTAGAACTCCGATTGGTGATCCGTTTCTTGCTACGCGTTCGTGGAGACAAGAGTAAGAGAACTCACGTCGTGGTTCTGGGTATTTAGAAGTGAGGTGCTGTCAGTGGCAGAAGGAAGAAGCTTCGTTTTTGGTGTTTGAGAGCTTGGCGGTTCGAGTTTTCTAGAGGAGTTTAGAGCCTCGTCTTCTTGTCAGGTGAGGGTTTAGCGTACGATAGGTAGTATTGGTGATGTGAGGAGTTACAACCTTGACTTAGTTGAATATAGGTTATGCATGAAATTGAAAGAGAGTAAAAGGGGAAACTGTACTGCAATTGATTGTTATGTGACTTATGATGATTGTTGCTTGTTGTGTGGTTGCTAATTGATGAATTGATTAATGGTTGTGGGCTGATGTGATGTGCTTGAATTGGGGGAAATGATTAACAATGTTGCTAAATGAACCAGACTTAGTAAGGAGTGTAGGAGGGTTGGGACGTGATGCTTGTATACTGTATCTATATCTTGTGCTATCAGTTGTGGTTGCAGGAGGGTGGTCCTCCCAATGTGGGGTCGCCCTTAAATGATGAACAGGTGGATGACCCTGCCAATGTGGGGTCGTCCTATGAAAGATGGATAGGAGGGTAACCCTGAGACTCACGACATGGCTTCCCTTTACTTGCAGGTGGGGGTGGCTGGTGAGCCAGCCGTTTACCCTTAAACTGTTTGTGGTATATGAAATGATGAACTAAGTGTGATGTGGTTGTGACGGTGAAATTGGATGTTATGATGCCTCGTATGATTGAATGATCGATGTTATGTGTTGTTGAGATATGGGTTGATAATATGACTAGTGTTGTAGAATTATGTCTAAAATGGAGTAATGAAATTGGTACGTGGAATTGGCTAAGGGAATTGGTAGATGGGACTAGTTAATGGAATTAGAACATGGAATTGGATAGAGGACTTGGATAAATTGATTGAATTGCTTGGATGAAATGTGTGGTTGATTGAGTTGTGACTTGTGAACGTGATTCGGAAGTGGTATATTGTTGGGATGGGTTGATGGATTTGATGAGAATTGTGGGTGGATTGATGAGGAGTCTTGATGGATAGTTTGAATGAATAGTTTGATAATTGTACTCGTTGTTGAGTCTAATGGAATTGATAGAATCGGAAGGAGCCTGTACTGCCCCCTAAATTGTCACCCCTTCTGCGGTTGGTGGTGCGGTCACGTCACCTATAAGAGTGGCGTGATGAGGTGTGTTGTGAATGTGAGTTGGCCATGAATCCTTGTGCTGCGGTCCTGGATGCGTCTTGAGAACCCCCTTCTGCGGTTGGGGGTGCGTCAGTGTTGTTAGCTGGTAGGGGTGGTACAGGGCAACTCCTTATGGCGCCTAATGAACTCACATAGATAAATGGTTGTGTCGAGTTTGTAGTAGAGGTGTATGTGTTGTGTATGTGCTCTGTATGTGTTGTGTAATGCGAATGTGTATCAATGTGTGACCTGTGCGTTTGTGTGGGTACAAGATGGACTGTGAGATGACTTGTGATCTGATGCTGAGTGGTATGAACGTTTCCCTAAGGTTGAACTGTATGTGAGATGTTCCTGATGTTGAACCGCATGCTTGATGTATGAGATGTTGGACCGTATATATGATGATGCCTTGTTATATGTTTTTGTGAATCAAGAATGTTGATTTGCACCTATGTGATCACCTAGACTGTTTTAGGGAATTAAAACTAGTAACGGCTGTGTCAGATTCCATTGATGTGTTTGTGCGGAGTTGGGATCACTCTTCAGGTTAGGTTCGGCGCATAGTTAAACCCAGTGGGTTAACTCAATTTCATTAGGAAATTGATCCCCGCCTCTTCCCCTTTCAGGTGCACGTGGTTAGGTTGAGTAGCTTGAGGTTCGGGATTTCAGTCAGGTTTAGAGCAGTCGCCGGGTGGGAGCTATGAGGTGAAGATTTGGCGCACTACATTGGAGTTGACTCTATTTAACTTTTGTTTTCAGTTGACATTTTGGGTTGGGAGATTTGTAAGCGGTTGTTGTTCGGATTTCGATTTATGTTTTCGTTCGGATGTTCGGATTTTGGTATTCTGGATTGTATTTTGGTTTTATTTTAAAGGAGGCCTCCTTCAGTTTGACACTTATTTAAGAGTTGTTTCGGTTTTCTGTTGCCTTTTTACTCGTTGTTTTTATGCTGGTTCTTTGAGTAGCACTCTTACTGGTTCGACCACGGGTAAACCCCGGTCGGTTTGGGACGGGTGTTATAGTTTCTCTTGCATGTTTGGTTTGTTCTTAATTGCTTTTGTGTTTCTTTTCTAGCTTGATCACTTAGTTAAGATTCTAGTTAAGCTGAGGATAGTAGCGAACGTTCGCCTCACTTCAAAACACCAAATCAACAGTTAACCTATTCATTGGAACAATTTTCTTTGTAGGAACCAATTAGGGTTGATCCGCTGCTAGAGTAACTCATTAATTACTAGTAATCGCACCAGTTAGTTTTCCGTTGCAGAAACGAACGCATGGGCGGTCAATTAATCTTGGTTGTTAGATCGGATAGAGCAAACGTTTGCCAGTCTTAAACCTAAGGGTCATGAGTTATGGTGGTGTCTGAGAACTAATAGAATCGGGATTGAAAACCGCTGGTCTTATGATTGCCAATGTTCTGGTGATCTTAGGGGGATTCAAAATCTAAGCTTGTATGTCGTCTTGTTAAGTAAAACAACCTTTCAATTTATCTTTTGTCTTATTTTTTTTTTAATTTCTCTGGTCCATAGTTTAGAAGTCGTGGAACTCACACCACGCGCAACTTGTTTAAACTTGAGTAATTTTCCAGTTCATTTGAGTAGACGATTAGAAGAAACCTTGTGGAATACGATCTATCTTGTTTTGTTCTTGATAGTTATTTGACTACACGCACGCCAAAAGCGTGACATCAAATTAGCGCCGTTGCCGGGGAACTCTTCTAATTGTTTGAAAGAAGAGTCGGCATTTTATTCTTCTACCTTTCCATCTTTCATTTTTCCATCACACTTTGATTTTACACCGGTTGTGTTTGTTTTTGTTCTTTGCAAGTTGTTTTCAGGTTTATGAACCGCCCGAATACTCGTTCTCAGTCTAAGCCTATCAAGTCTTCTACTTCAGACAAGCCGGGTAGTTCTGCTCTACCTAGGCAACCGCGAGTTCCAAAGCAATCTACCACCATCCCGCCTTCATCTTTTACTCCAATTAAGATTGAGAAGCCGAAGGAGAGCTCCTCATCTTCATCTTCATCCGCTTCATTCACCGCATCACTTTCGCCACCACCATCTCCTAGAATGGATGACTATCTACCGCCGGCGCCGGCTCAGAGAAGTCTTGCCGATTATAACAAAACTGAGTGCGACTAGCGTTTGATCCTCTATCTCTGTGCCACGCAATGACGATGATCCCAACTATGAGAGTAAGATCCCCTTCCTGGGAATGATCTCTAGGGACGTGAAGTTTGAAGGAAGGCTGCACGACAATCCTTGCACTCACTTGGCGGACTTCATTGCTCTTTGCGAGACATTCAAGAATGGGAATCGCGACAAGAACACATTGTGCTTGCGGGCCTTTCCATTCTCTCTCGAGGCCCCGCTAAGAGATGGTTAAATAGCAAGCCTCCCGGTTACTACACTGACTGGGACAAGTGATGAACACGTTTTCACGCGCGTGTAGTCAAATAACTATCAAGCACAAAGCAAGATAGATCGTATTCCACGGGTCTCTTCTAATCGTCTACTCAAATATGTTGGCAAATTACTCAAGTTTAAACACTTTGTGTGTGGTGTGAGTTCCACGACTTCTAATCTAATAAAGCAGGAAAGTAAAAGACAGAAAAGATTAAAAGGTTGACTAATGAGAAGATAGACGAGCTAGATTTCGAACCCCCTAAGATCACCAGAGCATTGGCAATCACAAGATCAACGATTTTCAATTCTAATTCATTCAGTTCTCAGACACCACCATAACTCCTTACCCTTAGGTTTAAGACTGGCAAACGTTCGCTCTATCCGATCTAACTACCACGATTAATTAACCGTCCGTGCGTTCACTTCTGCAACGGAGAACTGACTAGGGCAATTGATTAAGTTTGGTGAGTTACTCTTGAAGCGGATTAACCCTAACTGGTTCCTACGAAAGGCACACTCCAGAATAGGTTAATTGGTTGAATTGATGTTTTGAAGTGAGGCAAACGTTCGCTACTATCCTCAGGTTAACTAGAGACTAATCTAGGTGATCAAGAAACACAAGTTTAAATGTTTTAAACCAAGGAAGCTGTCTGGGACTAAGCCTAACTTAACACAAACCTAATCTAGAAGATCAACCAGAAAAGAAACACAGGATCAACGAATCTAATCTAGGCGTCAACTAGACAAGAAACGCAGAAAACCAATGAAGAACAAAACAATCATGTAAGAGAAACTGTCTGAATCAAGATCTAATTACCGCCAATCTGTGACCGCTTTAAATCCCTGGTTCACTTAGGGTTCATCTAATCTAAGCTCTACGAGTTCAGCTACTCATATTCAATACAAGAGAATCGAAGACAATCAAGGAATACATCTCAGGTAGGAAGAACAGAGAAAAATTGTAAAACCTAATTTGACGACTCCGTGAAGCTTCAATCTCCTGGATCTTCAACTCCTAGCTCCGAGCTCTCCGAGATGGAAGGATGGCGTCACGATCTCTTCTCGGCTCTTTGAGCTCTCTCTTTAATTCTCTAAGTGATGGTTGATCTCTCAGAATTCGTATCCCTCCAATCTGGCTTCAAAAAGTATATATATAGCCCTAGAAACCCTTTACAAGTTGGAAAAGGCTGAAAATTAGGGTTTCTGCCGCGGTTTTCAAAGAAGTTTTCGCCAAAAACTTTAGTTAAAAGCTCTTGGGTAGAATTCCAACTTTTTTTGATGATTTTCGCTCCGTTTGAACTCTGATTTGGTCCCCGTTTGAAGCCCTGGACTCGTGAGAGAGTCCTCTATAATGTGGTAACCTGGAGGCTCAACATAAAAACTCACAAACAAGGTAAAAATAGCCAAGAAATGGACAATGTACGCACTAGGAGCCGATAATCACAAAATTAACACATTTGCACCAAATACTCATCAAAATTGCACCAAAGGGTATGAAATGTTGCTTAAATTGGGCTGATAATCATGTTAATTTGAGTGTCATCAACACTGATGTGAACCGCCGCAACCGTGGGCAGACGACCCGAACCACCACAAGCTGATCGTCACAGCAACAAGAAGAAACTGTCGGAATCGGGATGGAAGAGGACTTTGACCCACTAGCTATAAATGAGCTAGGAACCAGAAGTATCAAGTCGAGGGCGCCACTTCAAGAGATGTGTGCTCTTGATGATAAGCCAACCTTAAGCAATGCAACAATGAGCAAAGGCTTGAAGGGAAAATAACATGTGTTCTGAAAATTGTATATTGATTCAAAGGGGGGTTGGTTTACAAGGGTGGCCGGCGGCCTCCTTATATAGGTGAGGGAACAAGCTCTCCTCCCTAATGACTACTACCGAAATAAGAATAAAATAAAGAATCCTAATCCTAATTAGAATCCTAAAACTCCTAAACAACTTGAACTAAAAGGGAATAAAACATAAAATAATAAATGGAGTCTTTGATGTTGAATAAAAGACCTAAATAGGTCAAAACCCTAATCCGGTCGTGATTGGCTGCTTGGGCCGGTTGGGCTACGGTGGGAGCCCGGCGGGCTTGCTCGGTCGGGCGCCAGACTGGGCTTGGCGGAGGCTCCGATTGGCTTGGCCTTGGCCCGGGGCTTTAGTGATCTGTCTTGGGCCATGCTCCGAGTGTGGCTTGGTGTCTTCTTGTATTTCCAGGAGGGTGTAGCCCTCCTTGGCAAATCGATCGGCATCCTCTTCGTGCCCTTCTTTACTCCAGGACTCCATGTAGGTGTTTAGTTTCTCCCGGAAGGCCTTGGTCTGGCTTCGGGTAAAAGGAGGCTCAGGTCGTGTCCAGGGTTTGTTGGGCTCATCATCCCCCTCTTCTTGTGGAGGATTCATCCTCGAATCCTACCTTACATATTCATCATCATAATAAGGGGTTCGGTCAGCCACATTGAAGGTTGCACTTACCCCGTAAGAGTTTGGTTGGTCAAGGACGTAGGCATTGTTGTTGATCCTCTGGAGGACTGTGTAAGGCCCGTCTCCCCTGGGTAGTAGTTTGGACTTCCTCTGCTCTGGAAACCTGTCCTTCCTAAAGTGTATCCACACCTGGTCTCCTGCTTCAAAAATTTTATCTTTTCTTCCTCGGTTGGCATTGCAGAGGTATTGAGCAGTCCTTCTTTCAATATTGGCCTTGGCCTTCTCATGGAGCTGCTTGACATTGGCTGCCTTCTCTTGGCCACCAGCATCTAAAAATTCATGGACAGGTAGTGGTGATAAATCCAGCGGGGTTAGTGGATTAAAACCATAAACAAGTTTAAACGGGGAGTATTGGGTAGCTGAATGCACAACTCGGTTATAGGCAAATTCTACATGTGGTAGACATTCTTCCCAAGTCCGGATGTTACTCTTGATGACTGCCCTCAGCATTTGAGCTAAGGATCGGTTTACAACTTTAGTCTGCCCATCAGTTTGGGGTGCAAGGTGGTGGAGAACATTAGTCGGGTGCCAAGTTTTAGCCCATAAAATCTTCCAAAAGTAGTTTAAGAACTTTGAATCCCTGTCGGAGACTATGGTCTTTGGAACTCCATGCATCCTAACTACCTCCCTAAAGAATAGGTCAGCAATTTGAGAGGCATCATCAGTTTTATGGCAAGCAATGAAGTGAGCCATTTTGGAGAACCTGTCAACAACCACAAATATGGAGTCTTTCCCTTTTCGGGTTCTAGGCAGTCCTAGGACAAAGTCCATAGACAAGTCTACCCAAGGATGCTCAGGTATGGGCAAAGGGGTATACAATCCATGGGGCCTGAGTTTAGATTTAGCTCTTTAGCACTTGGAGCATTGATATATGATCTTCTCGGCATCATGTCTCATCTTGGGCTAGTAGAAGTGCTCTTTGAGGGTGGCCACGGTTTTAGCTACACCAAAGTGTCCCATGAGACCTCCACTGTGGGCCTCTAGGGTTAGGACAGTCCTGCAAGAATGGTTAGGGAGACACAGTTTTGATCCTTTAAATAAGTAACCATCTTGTTGGTAGAACTTACCAAACCCTCCTTGTTGACAAGCTTCAAAGATACTCTTAAAATCAGGGTCAGTGGCATAAAGGTCTTTGATGTGTTCAAAGCCAATGAATTTAGTAGAGAGGACTGAGATTAAAGTGTACCTTCGGGAAAGGGCATCAACCACGATGTTCTCCTTACCTTGCTTGTATTGAATGATGTAAGGGAATGATTCTATGAATTCTACCCACCTAGCATGCCTCTTGTTGAGCTTGTGCTGAGCTTTGAGGTACTTGAGGGATTCGTGATCCGTGTGGATGATGAATTCCTTAGGCCACAGATAGTGTTGCCAAGTCTTTAAAGCTCTTACCAGGGCATAGAGCTTTTTATCATAGGTGGGGTAGTTGAGGGTGGCACCATTGAGTTTTTCACTAAAGTAGGTGATGGGTCTATTCTCTTGCATTAGGACAGCTCCTATCCCTACTTCGTATGCATCACACTCGATCTCAAAGGGTTTGGTGAAGTCGAGCAGCATGGGTAAAGTGGCCTCGCTCAGCCTCCTTTTGAGGGCTTCAAATGCTTCTTGTTGTGGGGCTCTCCACTAGAAGGGGACATCCTTTTTTAGCACGACTGTGAGAGGGGGAAGCAACAGTACTGAAGTCCCTAACAAATCTTCGGTAGAAGCTAGCTAACCCGTGGAAGCTCCTAACATCAGTGATGTTTTGAGGTGTGGGCCAGGATTTGATAGCTTCTATCTTGTCTTCATCAACCCTTATACCTTCTGAGCTCACAACAAAGCCAAGAAAAACAAGATGATCTGTGCAAAAGGTGCACTTGCTCATGTTAGCATAGAGGTGCTCTTTTCTTAGGGTTTCTAGGACAATTTTAGGTGCCCTAAGTGATCTCCTAAGTTTTGGAGTAAATAAGAATATCATCAAAATAGACCACAACTAATTTTCCTATCTAAGCTCTAAGAACTTGGTTCATTAACCTCATGAAGGTACTAGGTGCATTGGTTAAGCCGAAGGGCATGACCATCCACTCCTGCAATCCTAGTTTAGTTTTGAAGGCAGTTTTCCACTCATCACCTTCTTTCATTCGGATTTGATGGTAGCCAGACATAAGATCAATTTTAGAGAAAATGGTGGCACCATGTAACTCATCTAGCATGTCATCTAACCTAGGAATAGGATGGCGATACTTAACTGTTATGTTGTTGATGGCTCGGTAGTTGACACGCATCCTCCATGTGCCCTCCTTTTTGGGGACGAGGATGACCGGGACAGCACAAGGACTCATGCTCTCTCGGACATATCCCTTGTCCATCAACTCCTCCACTTGTGCTTGGATCTCCTTGGTTTCTTCTGGATTGGTACGGTAGGCTGGCTTGTTTGGCAAGGCAGCTCCATTCACCAAGTCTATCTGGTGCTCAATGCCTCTTAGTGGTGGCAGTCCACTAGGAATTTCTTCGGGGAAGACATCTTTAAATTCCTATAAAAGAGAAGTAACAACACTAGGTAGAGAAGTATTAGGGTTAGAAATCAAACACTCCTTGTAGCGGATGACCACAAGGGGCTTCCTAGAAACTAGGGATTGTTTGATCTCACTCGGGGTGGCTAACAGGTTTTCTCTCCTATCAACCTCACTTTTTCTGAGCTCTTGGACCTTTAAGGTCTTGTATTTCTGTTTTTATAGGGTCTCTCGTTTGTTCTCTCTTCTCTCTGTTCTTGAGCTCTCTCTCTCTTTCTTTTCTTTGATGGCTCTTCAATCTATTTGGTCTTGGAGAATCTCAGTAGGTGACATTGGCCTTAGGGTGTACTTAGTATCCCCATGGAAGAGGTTGTACCTGTTGGTTCTTCCGTCATGTGTAGAGTACCTGTCGAATTGCCAAGGTCTTCCTAACAAGATGTGGGCAGCTTCCATAGGAACCACATCACATAGAATATTATCTGCGTACCTTCCAATGTAGAAAGGAACATGAGCTTGTCGGGTGACCCTCAATTCCCAACAGTTACTAAGCTAATGAAGTTTGTAGGGTTTCAGGTGTTTTAGGGTTGGGAGACCAAGTCCCTCAAGCAGCTCATGACTTACAGCATTGGTACAACTTCCTCCATCAATCACCATACTACAAATCTTATTCTGAATCATGCACCTGGTATGAAAGAGGTTGTCTCGTTGCTCCCAGCCTTCCTCCACAATTTGTTCACTAAGAATTCGTCAGGAAACAGAGAGTCAGCGGGCCAACTTGGGTGGTCGGGGTGCACTGGGGTTGTTCACGGGTGAGGGCCGAGGCTTAAGTCGGCCCGAGCTCGGGGTGGGAGTGATAGCCCGGGTCATGGACCGGGTGAGAACTCCGGTCCGGGCTGGTACATGGGGTGCCCCGGTGATGCGAACCGCTCCTCAATGAAGGGATCGACTCAACACCCAAAACTATACTACCAGCTCCACGAATCCTAACCTTTGAAACCGCGGAGAACACTTGAAATCCACTAAGTATAGACTTAGGAACCCCAAGGTATTCAGTCGAATTCGGTGCCACAAACAAAGGATGAATGCCTTTGATGATAAACCGATCTAGACGACAATCAATTCCATGATGGTCGAACAGAGATTAGCAATTCCATGCTAAGAGAAAAACCGAAGTTTTGAGTGTTTATTTCTTTCAAAATTGTCCTTTACAATGAGGCTAGACGCCTCTATTTATAGGTGAGGAAGGGAGAACAGGCTCTCCTTTTCCTCCTATGAATTAGCTAATAAACTAATAAAGAAATACAAAAATAAGGACTGAAACTCGTAGCCTTGTTCACCAAGGAAAAGAGTCATTCCTAAACAAAAACACTAAAAGGGAAAAAGCTGGAAATTCCTAAAAAACAGCTAAACGGGTTCTGGAAGATTCAGCCAAATAAATAGCAAATAAATTCGGAAAATTAAGCCCTTTGGCAGATCACTAGTAGACTTCATGGGCTTCAACTTTCATGTTGGACATCAGTCCAAATTCTGCCTCCAAGTATCCCAAATTCGTCATTCTTTGTCAGACTAGGAATCTGTCCAAAACCGGGAAATCCTAGCTTGATTAGGATTTCTTGCTTGAATGTACTTGGCTTCCTCTCTTCATTTCCCATAGCATGAATGGTCATCAATACCTCCATGGATCAGGCTCAGGTGGTGGCCTGATCGTAGCTCCTATCATGTGCAGCCTCGGATCAGCATCCGAGCTCCACTCCTTGATGCTTAGGCCAAGCATCACTAGGACTTGTTCTAGCCCTATCTCCTTCAATTCTCCTCCAAATTCAGCTCCGTTTGTTGGAGTGTATTCCTGGAGCCATAAGGATTCCAGTGCCTTTGGAAAATCCCAAAAGGCACGGGTCAATCGTTCGCTGGGCCAAAAGTGCTCCTTTGACGGGCGCTGGCATGGGCCTTGTGCCTGTGGCAGGCTTAGCTTGGGGCCTTCTTCAAATCTGTCCAGGCCTTTTGAGTTCTGCTCCGAGCCTTCTTCCAAGAGTTCCTTAGGGATGTCTTCAGGTAGGTCTTTGCTCCGGGGGCCCGTGGGAGTTGGCCTGGGGCCTAGACTTGGTGCTAAGCTCGGTTCGGGGCCCGGGTCGGGGCTTGGTGTCAGCATCAGCTCCCGGGGTGTCATTAATCTGGCTCTGGCTGGAGTAGGAGCTGACATTGGTGCCTGGCTGAGGGTGTCTTCTAGATCCGGGACTTTGGCTCTCCTAGGCTCCGGTGCTGGTGTAGGCTTGGAGCCGGTGTAGTCTTGGCCCGGCATCAATGCTAGGGCCGGATCGGCATCAGCCTCAAGGCTTGATGGTGGGGCTCCTAGTATACGACCTTTCTTTTCCAATAGGGGAAATCCTCTCTGGTTCTCTTCGTTAGTTCCGCCATCAAATGTTAACATGGGGAGGTTCGGGCCTGGCGCTCGTGGTGGCGTGTCCATGTCGGCCTTGGTGACCAGGGTCACGTCACCGGGGTCGGGTGGCGCCGGGGTCATTGGATCTGTCGGGTGCGTCGGCCAGGGTCGTGTTAGGGTCGTCGACTGCGTCGGGCAGGAACGCGTCGGGGGCGTCGGGCCGTGGTGCGTCGGGGCTGTCGGCTGCGTTGGGCAGGGACGCGTCGGGTCACGGCACGTCGGGGTTGGCGGATGCGTCGGGCAGGGGTGAGTTTAGGGCGTCGGGCCGTGCGTTGGGGCCTTCGGGTCGTGGCGCGCCGGGAACGGGAAACTGGGGCGCCGAGGCTATTGAGGACATGCCGGGTAGCGTCAGGGCCGGGTGCTGGGGCGCCGGGGCTGTGCCGGGCAGCATCGGGGCCGGGCGCTGGGGCGTCGGGGCTGTCGAGGATGGGTCGGGCAGCGTCGAGACCGGGCGCCGGGGCTGTCGAGGACGGGCCGGGCGGCGTCAAGGCCGGGCGTTGGGGCGCCGGGGCTGTCGAGGACGGGCCGGGCAGCATCGGGGCCGGGCGCTGGGGCGCCGAGGTTGTCGAGGACGGGCCGGGCAGGGTCGGGGCTGGGCGCCGGGGGTGCGCCGGGCAGGGTGCCGGCCTGCTCCTCTAGTCGGGCTAGGGTAGCCTGGACTTGTTCCATAACTCGGGAAACGTTTCCCAAGGTGGCTTCTAGCTTGGCAAGTCTCCGATCTGCCATGGTTAGTAAATTCACAGGAACAAAAATCTTGGCCTCACAATTCTCCTCACTCACTCTTGATTTTCCCCCTCGTGTTTAACAAATAGTGTCACACTCAAAGATGGTAGAACACACAAAATTCAGCTTCAAGCAGTTGCAAGTTTCTTCAAAGCTTTTGAGGAAAGAGTTACCAGTGTGTGGTAACGAGACTTGAACTCTTAGGGTTTTCCTTGTAGCTAGGGCTAGTGAGCACTCTGTCTTCTCCTTGGGATTCCTTCTTGGCAGCAGGTGAACTCGGGTGTTGGGTCGGGCAACGAAAGCGTACCTTCTATCCCCTCTTCTCAAGCACACTATTACTACGAGAATAAAGAACTTGGCAAGGGTGGCCTTGTTTGATTTTTTTTTTCGAGTATTTTCTATTTTCTGACTCTTTTGATATTTTCTTGATGGATATTGATGGCCACCAGCTTTTCTTTGCCTTACAACTCGAAACTGAATACAAGAATTGAAATAATAGGGATTTTCAAAGCTATTTTCTAAGAATAACAAGAAACAAAAAGGGATATGATGTGATCATATTTAGTGCATTATAAGTCCTCGATTAGCCTAGGGATCCCCCATGTTTGATCTCATTTTGCTATGATTTATAGGCCTTTATGGATGTTTTATGCAAAGTGCCCTTTTGTTGCCCGGTTGCCACTTTGAGGCAAATTCTATGTCTATTGGAGTTGTTTTCTTTGCATTTTCAGGTCTTGGCATTGAAGTACTGGTGACAAGGAGCACGTAGGATCAAACGGGAGGTCAATCGGAGCTAGGACGGAGGAGATATGATCGTTGAAAAATCGAGAAAAATGCACCCTTCAACTGAAGAAGTTTTCGGCGAGAACTCTAAGTTCTCGACCGAAAATTGGATTACAGGAGACAGCCTTCCGATGTATGAAGAAATTTTCGGCGAAAACTCTTCAAAGTTTTCGCCGAAAATCTATGAAGAAATGACAAGCTGCTCAGTGTTTTTCAAGCATATTTTCGGCGAAAATCTTATAGAATTTTCGCCGAAAATCCCAGCTTATTCCATCAGTATATAAAGAAGGCAGCGACGAAAATTGGGGGATAACACATTCTAATTTTTTACACTCGCCGAAACCTCCCTTTTCTCTCAATTGTCAATCATCCCTCTCCATCCTCTCAACCAAATATCATCCTCCCTCAATTGTTGATCAACTTGAAGATCAAGGATCTAAGTGAAGACCTCCATAGCTTGGATTGGAGCTTGAAGAGCCAAGTAGGAAGATCCTCCATGGAAGCAAGGATGGTCTCCTCTACTCAATTTCAGGTTTCTTCCATGGTTATGCTAGGCTAAGCTTAGGTTTAGTTTAGTGGGGGATGGATCAAGCTAGGATAGGTGATTGATTGTATGGATTGAGTTTCTCTTAGACATTTGTGTAAGATGATGATCCTAGACCTTGTGCTTTGTAGCCATTAGAGCTTGATTGTTCTTTTGGTATTGTTTATGTCTTTCAATACATGAGAATGATTGATTGATGTTGATCTAAGGTTGTAGGATTGTAATTGGATGATTTGAGAGATTGGATTATACAATTGCAACCATTTTGAGCTTGTTTTCCTTGTTGTCATTTTATCAAACACTTGGTGTGCATTGAGTTTTCTTTCATTTGAAGGTTGAGAGACCCTTTTGATTGCTAGACTAGTGTTATATGATTGACATGAGAGTGTCTTGCATCATTTACCTTGTGCTAGATGAATGTTAGCTTAGATTTCAAGTTTTTGGCATTTCATTGAGCAAGTTAAGGCACTCCATTACCTTTGTTCACATAGCGAGAGAGTTCTCGACCGAAAACTTCTTCAGTTGAAGCGAGCATTTTTCCCAAACTTGCATCGGCCATATCTTCCCTGTCCTAGCTCCGATTGACCTCCCATTTGATCCTACGTGCTCCTTGTCACCAGTACTACGACGCCAAGACCTGAAAATACCAAGAAAACAACTCCAATAGACATATAATTGGCCTCAAAGTGGCACCCGGACAACAAGATAGCACTTTGCATAAAACTTCAATAAAAGCATATAAATCATAGCAAAATGAGATCAAACATGAGAAATCCTTAGGCTAATCAACGGATTAAAATGCACTAAATAACGTCACATCAAATTCCCCTACGACTAAGCTTTGCTTGTCCTCAAGCAAATGAACTAGAAAACATCCAAGCTCACAAATGACAAGATCGGCCCCATTGAGATTCAAGCAATAACAATTCGGCTTAAACTGTTCCATGAACAAACTTAACCTACACATGCAAGAACGTCAACCAAACAAGTCTAGACCTCACTAATATCTGCACACTTCAAGTAGTGGTTAATTGGGATACAGAAAAACCGACCACGACAACACCAACTCTAATTAGAAGGACTTGAACTCGGGAGATGGAACGGATGAGGCGGGGGTGGAGAATTTTTGAGAGTGATGAGTGATCATGATGCGGCTATCGACTCGACTACATCCGCTTCTAGATCCGCTCTTTACAAACTCGGGCGTAGGATCAAGGGCCACATTCGAGAACTCTTTTTTTTTCTTCTTTTCTTTCCATTTTCATCATTTTTTTTATTCTCTTTTTCTTACTGCATACTAGTGCTCGATCCAACACTTCACTTAGGTGTTGAACCTGCCTAGCTCACAACTTTTGCCTTTGCTAGTGCTCAACCCGACACTTCACTTAGGTGCCGAGCTTGCCTAGCTTTTCTTTTCTTTTGAGCATTTTCTTTCCAAATTAGCCACTTGATCCTTAGGCCCTTACAACTTCAATACAAGATTTCGAATTGGATTCCGTCTAATCTCAAGCCACAGTCACGAGGGAAGTTGAAGAAAAACATGGAAAAGGGGTGAAAATTATGATTGCCTTCATCATCTTAGACCGGTGTTATCGAGTGGTACAAAAACACGTATCAAACCAATCAACCGACATACAAGAGTGATAAAATCTCTGTTCTGGCCTAGACTCATTTGATATTAGCTCTAACATGCTGGTTATAGGTTCTAAGTAGGACAGTCTAAACGTCATTGTGAAAGCTTGAAGTCAATTAAACACCAAAAGTCAAGAACCGAATGATTCTACAATAGAGGAAATTGACATTCAATTAAGATCATGCAACTCATCAAAGCATAGCTTTAGACTTCTACCGACAAATAATTACACCAAACCTCAAACTCCCCTACGACTAACATGAGCATTGTCCTCAATGATCAAGAGAGAGAGGGTAAGGTGGAACGAAGTTACCGCGTTGGTAGAGAGGAGCATAGGACGTAATAGTGGTGAAAAAGTTCCATGATGATCCTTGGTGAAGAGTGATCCCAATTGCTTGCCAAACCTTATTCAAAAAGCTAAACCAACACAAAAACCTCAAACAACAATTAAAAGCAAAAAATTAAAGATAACATGGGGTGCCTCCCAAGAAGCGATTGGTTACCGTCTTAAGCTCGACGATACCTGCGTTATGGTGTCCAACTTAGTACCTCCTTGATGTCAAGTAGCTTCTTCCATGATGAAAGTTGAGCTCCAAGAAACATCTTGGGAGAATGGTAGACTAGCCAATGCACAATGATGCTTGTATAACACTTGGTACCTTGGGGTGGCTTGCTACCTTTGAAATTTGGGACTTGAGGAAGAAAGTATGGTAGGGGGCCACCATTTAACTCCATCGTCTCCAAGTTGGTGATGCCACTCGAAGAGTTTTCTGGTTCAAACATGGGCGACTCCTCTTCCCTTATCACCTTAGGGGGGGTTATGAAGCTTGTGTCCGTCTCTTGACACAAGTAATTCATGATCAAGCAAGAAGATTGAAGAGTACTCACAATCCTTGGTGGGACCACAATAGAGTGGTGTTGTTCACTTTCGTTCTCCACTCTCGGTGTCACCTCTTCTTGAAGCGTCTCCAAATCATATCTCACCTCCTCCAAAAGGTCATCATCCTCAAGTCTCCTTGATTCTTCTATCCTCACATGGTGTTTCCATGGGAAAAACATGCACTTCAATCTCCTCCACTACCAAATCTTCCTCCGTGTCAAGCTCTTCGGATTCACAAGTGTCATCTTCATCATCATAAACATGCTCCAAATGATCGGGATGTCGCTCATTCTCAAGAATCTTCGTGACGAGTCTATGCTTTGGGATAAGCGGTTAACTTGGTTTGCATTATCCTCCGCAATTTGCAAGATCTCTAGCATGAAAGGAGATGGAAGAGGTTTCTCATGACTCACGAATTCCTCTTGGGGAGACTCACTTTCTTCTTCTTCCATGACTAGCACTTCCGGTTCAAGAGTGTCGCAGATGAGCTTCACACTTTGAGTTAAACGATCCAACCGAGCTGCATTATCTTCCGCCATTTGCAACATTGATGAACGTGTCGTTGTGATGCGTTCAAACAAATAACTAACAAAGCTAACAAAAGCTAGGGTAGATCGTATTCCAGGGGTTTCCTCTACTTCCTTACTCAAAGATGTTGGCAATTTAATTCAAGTTTAAACACAAGTTGTGCGTGGTGTGAGTTCCACGACTTCTATACTAAAATGCAAAGATAAGTTGAAATGAGAATTAAAGCGAAGAAAGATTGAAGATTGATTGATTGACTAGAAAGATGACAAACAAGCTTAGACTTCGAATCCCCCTTAGATTACCAGAGCAATAGCAGTCAACAGACCAGTAATTTTTGATTCTAGTTCATTCAGTTCATAGACACCATCATAACTCCTGACCCTTAGGTTTAAGACTGGCGAACGTTCGCTCTATCCAATCTAGCTACCACGATTAATTAGCCGCCCGGGTACGATCGCCTCTCGCAACGACTTAACTTAACTGGTGCAAATTCTAATGATTAATGAGTTACTCTAGCAATGGATCAACCCTAATCAGTTCCTACGAAAGGCACACTCCAATTATAAGGTTGATTGGTCGATTTGGTGTTTTAAAGTAAGGCGAGCGTTCGCTTCTATCCTTTAGCTTAACAAGAATCTAATCTAGGTGGCCAAACCAGACAAGAAACACAGATAACAAAGAACAAATCAAACATGAAAGATGAAACTGAATGAATTTCGAATCTAATCACCGCCGATCCGTGACCGCTTTAAGCCCTGGGTCACTTAGGGTTCATCTAATCTAAGCTACACGAGTTTAGCTACTCATATTCAATACAGAAGAATCGAAGACAAACAAAGAATACATCTCAGGTAGGAAGACAGAGAAGAACTGTAAAACCTAATTTTGATGTTTCCTGGCAGCTTCAATCTGCTGGATCTTCAACTCCTAGCACTGGCTCTCCGAGATGGATGGATGGCGTCACGATCCGTTCCTGGCTCCTCGAACTCTCTCTACTCGTTTTTCTCTCCCTCCTCTTTCTAGCTATGTGTTGTGTGTTGTAAATTGTAAGTGTCCTTTCATTTAGCCGCCGATTTCTGTATTTAAACCTACCCGAGATTTTCTGATTTCCCCTGATATTTTCGCCGAAAATAATAGAGGAATTTCGGCAAAAATTTCTTCTTAATCGGGACAGTGGATTCCTTCTTTCGTTTTCGGCGAAAACCCAAGGGTATTTTCGCCGAAATATATATGTGTAAATGGAGCAGGAGTTTCTTTGACTTGAGTGGTCTCTCCGGTTGATTTATGTGTGATTCTTCGGGGTTCCAACGTCTAAGACACGTCCTTGGCTACTTATTCGATGGCAAAAACTTGTGCTAACGTAAAAACACTAGAAAACCATCAAATAGACCCGAAACGGGCCAAGGTAACACAAATGGCACGAGATAGGGCAATCAATTGAATATTCGTTATTCTACCCTAAAAATCATGTCTTAAGCAAGGAAATGTCGCTTAAATGAGGCTGATAATCACGTCAAAACGAGTGTCATCAAATACCCCACACTTAAGCTTTTGCTTGTCCTCAAACAAACTGAATAGAGACGCTCATGTTCACAAATGATAAGATCGGTTAAATTGGAGTTCAATCAAGCACAATGAATTATTAGACAGCTCGATCCTAGAACAAGAAACCTAACATGCATACAAATCAGCCAAACTACCTGGTCTCACTAATAAACTACACACGACAAGTAATTAGCAACCAATTATGCACGAATTTGACCTGACCGACCAGACTCCTCACACAGGATATAAACAGTACAATGGGAACTCTCACTCTCTGTGTTTAAGGACGTGTTTCTGCTCTCAATCATTTTTTGTTACCGAATTCCGTCATATGTTTGCATTTCGACCACATCTCCACCACTGTGACAACACGAGTATCTAGTCAAGAAGGACTTCCCTGCTAGGACCGTAATGAAATCTACACTACTTGGGTTTATGATGCGATGGATGATGGGAGTGTATGATGATGGCTTGGTGCGGTGTAGCTTTCGACTAACTTTCCTCGAATCTAATCTATGGCTTCCTACCGTCTAACCAAACACGGGTGGAATAATGAACGCTCGTCCTATGATACCCTCAAGCAACCTAGCACTTATTCTTTTTCTTTACACGATTATTTTTTTTTCTTTTGAACTTTTCTTTTGACTTCGTTCTTCCATTCGTAGGGAGAAGAACGTTTTATTGAACTAGAAACTTTGAAACTTTTCTGTTTTTTCTTTTCTTCACTTTTTTTTTGAAAATTTTCTTTCTTTTCTTACTTTACTTTTTTTCTTTTCTTTTTGTGCCGATTTTCTTCTTTTAGTTGCTAGAGGGATTTACACGCCTGGACATATTAGCTAAGACCACCTGTTTAATGGCTATAGGCAGGTTATGATGTGAACCGCTGCAACCGTGGGCAGACGATCCTAACCACCGCAAGTTGGACACCGTGCAACGAGGTAGAAACCTTCGGGAACCGAGGCGGAATAGTACTTTGTCCCGTCGGCTATATAACAGCTGGGAACCAGAAGTGTCCAGTCGAAGATGTCACGCCAAGAGATGGATGCTCTTGATGATAAGTCGATCCTTCAGTATCGCAACATGCAGATACAACAAGGGTTTCAGAACAAAGTTCTATCAAAGGGGGTTTATTTCATAAAAGTTGTGTGTTACAAGGGAGGGCGGCGGCCTCTATTTATAGGGAGGGAACAAGCTCTCCTCCCTAAAGTCTAACTCCTAAATAATAATAAAATAAAGAGTCCTTCTCCTAAAAAGACTCCTAAAACCCCTAAATAATCCTACTAAAAAGGAATAAACATAAAATAATAGTTGTAGTCTTTAAAGCAGAATAAAAGACCTAAATTAGGTAAAAAAACCCTAATTCGGCCACTGTTGGGCTGCTCGGGCCAATTGGGCCATGGTGGCGGTCGTGGGCCTGACCGGCCAGGCGCTGGGCTTGCTTCGGGCGGCGGTTGCGGGCTTCGTGTTCCGGGCTGCTTCAGTGGCGAGGTCCTTCTCCATAAGTCATGTTCTTCGTGATCGGCTCCATAGAAGTCATTTGATCGGCCCGACTGCCGGTTTAGGGCTTGGGACTGTTCTCTCCTTGGACCTTCTTCCTTTCCGCTCGGGCCTTCTTCTTTAAGCTTCAGGTAGGCCTCCGAGTATCTCCTGGTATAGCTCTCCGGGGGTTGAGTCGGTCTAAGTGTCACATCTCGGGGCCTTGGACTCCAATTCTTCTCATGGTTTGGCTCAGGGTCATTCCTTGGAAGCTCTCCTCTCCAGGCCAGGTATTCTCGGGCTCTCTTCCTTCTATACTCCAGAAATGCTTCCAGAGGGTCACTCAAAGGGCCTACTTCTTCTTCAGGGCTCCCGGAGGTCAGGCTAGGAGCAGGTTGAGGTTGTTCTTCCTTGCTAGGGTTTAGATCCTTGGCCAGCAGCATGGCCTGGAATAACATTCCATCTCGTGGAGCCTTTCTACCTGCAAGGGATGGGCTTAGTTTATATTTCAGAGCGTACCTTGGCTTTAGGGCTTGAAGATGGCCTATCCGAGGCTCTTT
Source organism: Linum lewisii (assembly GCA_034768395.1). NCBI lineage: Eukaryota > Viridiplantae > Streptophyta > Magnoliopsida > Malpighiales > Linaceae > Linum > Linum lewisii. The sequence goes on along the minus strand of CM068298.1, from coordinate 24,608,865 downwards.
ATGCCTTGTGTGAGGTCCTAGGGCCTTATCTCTGCCTGGTGACCCTAGTGGGGTGTAGGAGTACCGGTTGGCATCAGGGCAGCATTGTTGGATCTCATCAGGTTACCACAAACCGACTTCCGGTAAGTCAATCTAGAACTACAACCACAGGGGATCAACGGGGAATGAAAGAAATGGGAAATGGTTGTAATGTATTATCGAACTGAAAGAACAGGCCAAGCTCAAGGGTCTAAACCTAGTGGATTTTATCTTTTGGTAGGCTATCTGGTTAGTAGCTGAATCTAGGTGCCCCTATCCTTCTAGAACTCGTGTCATCGTGTGGTCTCAAGTAGGTCTCATGCAAATTCTAACTCATTCAAGCAAACAGAAAACCACTCAGAAAGAATTGAAATTGCAAGTTACGTGCAATGGATCAAAAGCTCACAGTTGGTTTGCTAGTCGGATTCGGTCGTTTTCATGCAATCAAGGCTACAAACTACAAGTGTGATTTAAAAATTTTGTTCCGACCAGGCAATTTAGCATCAAAGTATACAAGTTGGTTCTCAAGTTCTAGGTTAAGCAGTCTAAGCATCATTATGAAGGTTTGAACAACAACTTAACCTCAAAAATAAAAAACTGAGCCATTCTATTGCTAGAGAGACTGGACAAGAATCACGAGGCACACAAGGATATAGGCAATCAAGATCATGCATGGTTCTCTAACACCCTACCCCACACTTAGATTGTTCTGTGTCCTCACAGGACCAAACTAAAGTAGAGAGAAATGAAGAACCTGGAGGGTGAAGGGCGGTGTAGTGGATGAACGCGGAGAGTCCGAGAGCGGAGCGGAGTAGCTACCCAAGATCCTACAAAAACAATAAAAAGATCAAAAGGATGCTAGGACAAGTGTCCTAGATCCACACAGAATAAAGTTGGGGCGAACCCCGAAAAGAAGAAAGAACAGAATTGGAAAAGGATAGAAACAACCTGATCACTGCTCCATGGGAGGGGGTGGAGGTGGGGTGGGAATTGAGGAAATGGCGAAACGCTGCTCCATCTGCTGTCGCCATGCGACATCGTCCGTGTGTCTGGCAAGCTGGTCGGCCATGAACTGCTGGAGAATTGACCAACGCTCGTTCTGAGTCTCCTCGTGTGCTACCCGGTCCTTCTGCCACTGAAGCGAACCAGCCAAGTAGTCTAGCTGCCACTTCTCAATACGCACCAGCCTCTCATTCATCTCCGTGGTGATTTGCGCTCGCGACGGCGGACGCTCAACTGACTGGGGAATGCTCAAAGTCCACCAAAAGGTCGATGCCCCGTGCTATGGCGAGCTTCGCACCTACATGCTCAACCAGGACACGAGGAGTGTCAGGGCCCCATTTGTCACCGAGCTGGAGATTGTCGATCAGAATTGAAATGAAAGGTCCTCCTGGAAGCTCGGAAGGAAGCTTCTTGGCGGTCGTACGCTTGTGAAAGAATCGTGAAAGCCACCATCCGGGATGCAGGTTGGCATCCGCCTCTACAGCGCGGAATAATACGAGCTCCTCCAAAGAAACATGGTGACGGCTCGACTTGCTGCAATAACACAGAGACTGCACCCAAACATAATGCAAGAATTTAAGAATAGGGTGGAAGATGTCACCGACCGTGGGGTTGACGATAGGTGAGATCTCATCTTCGCAGCAGGCCCATCTCCACACGTCTGGGTAAGGAGCACTCGTGATGGAGTATGTGTCCTCGAAGCCAGCTAATGTTGTGTCGAGGTTGACGTGCGGATCCAGCAGGCGGCCGAACTCACGAAGGGACTTCTCATGAAGAACACCACCGAGGCGAAAAAAAACGAATTTCTGCTCACGTATGGGCTTCGGGGTGAGGCGCCGGAATGAACGCCAGAACTCTTGGAGAGCGACGAGCGGATAGGGGGAGCCATGAGCGGTCAGCACTCGCAAACCGGCTTTATGAAGGGCGGTGTCAATGGTGGAGTGCTAAGCCGGATTGTGCGCCTTGAGACTGTCTAGAGAAAGAACTGCCACCTTGGCCGGAGGAATGTCTGTGATCTTCTGAAAGATCTCTAGTTGGTGCGGTTCCAGAGCTGCAATGAAAGGATGGAGGGCCCTATTGGCAGGTGCAGGAATAGATGAGATAGGAGTCACAGGGGTTGGTGTATCCTCGGGGATGATGGCTACTGCCCTCGATGTTTGTACAGCTGGTGCGGGTCATCGGGAGGGTGGTGTCTTGCTCCGACGAGCTGAGGATCGCTGCGCTCTATCTGCACTGGTAGTCTTAAAACGTTTGGGAGCCCTGTAAAAAACACAGCTCAAGAAAGACCAGCATCAGAAAACAATCCTACCCCACACTTAGGTTGACAAGCGGGGGTAAGTTAATAAAATTGAGAGATCATCGAATCGAGATATGGCAGAAAAGAGCTGTCGATCAATTAAGCAGGCATGAGGAATGGAATGATTCATGAACACGAACGCACAGAAAACAAGTTACGAGCCTAAGAAGGTCACAAGGGAATGCCACAACCTAACCAATTGACACCGACAAAGCAATCATGAAAAATCGAGGGAGAACCAAAAAGTCAACCAAAGTCAACCATGCCGAAAACCGAAAGTCAAAAAGCCAAAAGATTCACAATCAAGGGCTGAACAACTAACCATGAAGACATGACTCGAGAAAACGATTGGAGATCCGATGAATTGATGAAAAACTTGAAAACTAGGTCGGCTGGAACCGGAGTTGAAAAGCTCCGATTCTAGGGTTTTGAAACAGGGGCTAGGGAAGGGAGAAGGCTGGCGGCGGCTAAAAGAACGGCGGCGTCGAGCGGTCGGGCGGCGGCGGTTGGTTGGGCGGCGGCGGAACTCAACGCCGGAGAGAGAGAGAGTCGGTTGAAGTTTTCGGGTGGGGGGGTTTATGAACTTTGCGAAAACAAAAACCCAAGGGGCCTTATATACCGGTGCAAAGGGGAAATAATTTTCGGCGAAAAAAAAGGATAGATTTTTGGCGAAAATCCTAGTTTAAATGAAGAAAAGTTTTCGCCGAAAAGATGAGGGTCTCGGTTCGAAAAGTCGGAACAGGAGAAACAGGTCGATTTTAAACACATGTTTTTGGCGAAATTAATGGCACATTTTCGCCGAAAATTTATTTGAAAATGGCGGCTGTGTTTTTTTTTTTTGAAAAGGGGTTTAAAGCAAAAACGATTCAGAACGAAAAATAACTGACTCCAGCCGTGGGTTGCCTCCCACGAAGCGCTCTTGTTTAACGTCCGTGAGCCAGACGATACCTGGAATCGTGTCACGGTTCTGACGTGAAGAAGTGCACGTCGATGGAAGAGACAGCTAACCCTTGCAGATACTTCTTAAGCCTATGCCCGTTGACCACAAACGGCTCTTGATCGTGCAATTTAATGTAGACGCTGCCTAAGGGTGTCTATCGGACCACGGTATAAGGGCCAGACCATCGGGATTTCAACTTACCCGGAAAGAGCTTCAATCGACAGTTATTAAGAGTACTTCTTCTCCGGGATAAAACTGCTTTATCGTCTTCAATTGAGAGTCATGAATTTTCTTTGTGTGCTCTTTGTATAACCTCGTGCTCTCATATGCGTGGAGTCGGTGTTCCTCAAGCTCCGCGATCTGGTTGTGGCGGTTATTACCTGCTACTGCATAGCTCATGTTCAACTCTTTGTTAGCCCAGAATGCCTTATGCTCAAGCTCAACTGGCAAATGACATGACTTGCCATAGACCAGCTGATACGGTGAGGTACCGATGGGGGTCTTGTAGGCAGTCGATATGCCCATAAGGCATCATTGAGCTTAGATGACCAGTCCTTGCGAGACCGGCCAACTGTCCTATCAAGAATCCGCTTGAGCTCACCGTTCGTCACTTCCGCCTGACCATTCGCTTGAGGGTGGTAAGCCGTGGACATTCGGTGGGTGACGCCAAAGCGTTTGCACACTCGGTCGAATTGTCCATGGAAATGGGTACCCCTATCGCTTATGATGAAGCGCGGTGAACCGAAACGCGTGAAAAGACGGGTAAGGAACCGACCCACCACTCTATAATCATTAGTGGGTAAAGCTTCAGCCTCAGCCCACTTAGAAACGTAATCAACGGCTACAAGAATGTACTTGTTTCCGTTGGAGGGTGTGAACGGACCCATAAAATCGATTCCCCAAACATAAAAAATTTCAACAGTTAAAGAAACAATTTGGGGCATCTCATTACGGTTAGAGATGTTACCTGATCGCTGGCATGCATCACAATGTCGAGCAAAAACGTCGCAGTCACTAAAGATTGAAGGCCAATAAAAACCTGTTTCGAGTACCTTTCTTGCCGTGCGGTTTCCTCCAAAGTGTCCTCCGAACTGTCCTTCATGGCACTTACGCATGATGTCAGCTGCTTTGATGTAAGAGATAGACCTCCGGATCATTCCGTCAAGACTGATGCGGTATAAGAAAGGCTCATCCCAGAAGTACGACTTGGCTTCTTTAAAGAGCTTCTTGCGTGCGTTGAAATCCAGCTCAAGAGGTACAATGCCGTGTGAGAGATAGTTAGCCAGAGTTGCATACCAAGGCTCCTCCGAATCAGTGGCATTACTCAGATCTTGAGCGTGAGGGATTGCCCAGGGTTCGATAGCTATGCTGTTAACCTGTTCATATGTTTCAACACGCAACAGCTCGTCAGGGAAAGAATCATTGATAGGGGTAGTAGACTTACCTGTTTGCGATTCCTCCAGTCGGGAAAGATGATCCGCCGCTAGATTCTCTGCTCCCTTCTTATCTTTAATTTCAATGTCGAACTCTTGGAGGAGAAGGATCCATCGGATGAGACGTGGCTTCGAGTCCTGCTTGGCTAATAAATGGCGCAGGGCAGCATGATCTGTGTAGACGATGGTATGTGACATAACCAGATACTGTCTAAACTTATCAAAGGAGAAAACAATCGCCAGGAGCTCTTTCTCCGTAGTAGTGTAGTTTCTCTGAGCATCATTGAGTGTCTTGCTCGCAAAGTAGATAGGATGAAATCTCTTCTCCTTCCTCTGACCAAGAACCGCGCCAACGGCGAAATCACTAGCGTCGCACATAATCTCAAATGGAAGATTCCAATCCGGTGCTGTAAGAATTGGTGCGGTGGTGAGTTGAGTCTTCAAGGTTTCAAAGGCTTCGAGACAGGCTTTATCAAAGATGAAAGGAACATCTTTCTCAAGAAGCTTCGTCATTGGAAGAGTGATCTTGGAGAAATCTCTGATGAATCTTCGGTAAAACCCAGCATGACCCAGGAAACTTCGAACTGTCTTAACTGAGGTCGGCGGTGGTAAGCTGGCAATGGTTTCAAGCTTGGCACGATCGACTTCTATACCTGTCTTAGATATTCTATGGCCAAGAACAATACCTTCTGTAACCATGAAGTGACATTTCTCCCAACTAAGAGCTAGGTTGGTCTCTTCACAACGAGCTAGCACCTTATCCAGATTAGCCAGGCACTTAGAAAATGAGTCTCCATAGACGGAGAAGTCGTCCATGAACACCTCCACCACATTCTCTACCAGATCTCCAAATATTGCAAGCATGCATCTCTGAAAGGTAGCAGGCGCATTACATAACCCAAAAGGAATACGACGATAAGCAAACGTACCAAACGGGCATGTGAAGGTCGTCTTCTCTTGATCATCAAGCTCGATGGGGATCTGAAAGTAACCGGACATCCCGTCTAAGAAGCAGTAGTATTCATGACCAACCAATCGTTCAAGCATCTGATCAATGAACGGCAGTGGAAAGTGATCCTTCTTGGTGGCATCATTTAGTCGTCGATAATCGATGCAGACTCTCCATCCGGTAACTGTTCGGGTAGGAATGAGTTCACCCTTTGGATTAGGGATGACAATGATTCCTCCTTTCTTCGGAACGACTTGAGTCGGGCTGACCCAAGGACTGTCGGTAATAGGATAGATGATACCGGCATCTAGAAGCTTGAGTACTTCTTTCTTTACAACTTCCTGCATCAGAGGGTTAAGTCGGCGTTGGGGTTGTCTAACTGGTTTGAATTCTTCGTCAACAACTATCCGATGTTTGCAAAAGGTTTCAGAGATGCCTCTGATGTCTGCTAGCTGCCAGGCAATAGCTCGGACATGCTTCTTGAGTAGCCTAATCAATTGCTCTTTCTGCTCGGGAGATAGATTCGAGCTGATGATGACTGGTAACTGACAGTCCTTCCCCAGAAATGCGTATTCTAGGTGGTCAGGTAGCTCCTTCAAAGTAAGTTCTGGCGGATTCTCGTATGAGGTAGTAATCCGACTCCATGCTGGCTCAATATGTGTAGGCGCGGTGATGGGTGTGAATGTTGCCTTCTGTTCGTCTAGTTCATCTTGCCATAAGCACTGCTCTGGATCATCTAACGCATTATCAATCCCTGAAAACAAACACATCTCTAGCGGATCACTAGATAAAGCATTAGTAAAGGAGTTGGCCGAGGCCAACTCTAGGGGATCAACAGCATAACATTTATCATCTTGAGCAACAGAATATCTCATGCTATCTTTAATGCAGAATGCGACACTCTCTTGTCCTACACTTAAAGTTAATAGACCTTGTTTGCAGTTAGTATTTACACCAGCAGTTGCTAAGAAAGGTCGACCTAGGATAAGCGTTCCGTCTAACTCACGAGTATCTAAAACAACAAAATCCGCAATTATAGTAAACGGACCGCAACAAACAGCTACATCTTCTATTATACCTCTAGGTAGTTTGACAGACCTATCGGCTAAAATGAGATGCAGAGTAATCGATTTTAATTACCCTAGATTTAGCTTTTCATATAGATAAACAGGCATAACATTAATAGAAGCACCACAATCAACCAGACTGCGATCAATTTTAATGCCGTTAATAATGCACGGTAATGTAAAAGAACCGGGATTAGGACACTTACCTGGGGGTGGTGGCGGCTGTCGAATGGGAGATGGCGCACCGAGAATAGACGCGCATTCATTAGTAAGCGTGACAGAGTATACCTCTCCGTTCTTCACTTTCTTCACTAGGTCTTTAAAGAACTTCCCAAGTGGTGGTATAATCTCTACAGCTTCTGTCACTGGTATCTTGATTTCTGCCATCTTAAGAACATTATACCACTTCTTGTACTGAGTCTCGTGATCCTTAGCCTTGCTCCTTGCAGATTTTGGAAAGGGAATCCGAGGAACATATTGATATGACCCAACCTGACTGCCCAAGTATCCGTAAGTACTCATACACCCCACCAGGGTCACCCGTCCAAGGAAGAACCTTAGGGCCCTACAAGAAGCGAATAGAGCCAAGGGAAGGCCACCTACAAGACCCCAAGCCCAGGTATGAGATAAGGTACAGGCTAAGGCCACCCTCTTCAGGTAGGAAAGCTCAGGAGGAAGAAATGCCACACCAAGCCATGCTGCTGGCCGAGTGTAGCAACCCTAGAGCTGAAGGTAAGCCCCGGCCGGATCCTAACCTCCTCTCCAAGGACCCTGAAGATGAAGCATACTCCAGAGACCCTCTGGAGGAATTCCTGGAGTATAGGAGCAAGAGAGCCCAAGAGTACCTGGCCCAGAAGGGATGGCTACCCAAGACCGACCCGGCGCCAAGTCCTGAGGAGAATTGGAGCACCTGGTTCCAAGGCACCACCCCTGGCCCGACCCTAGCCCATGAGAGTCACGTATGGAGCTATCTGAGGCGATGCCCGAAGCTAGGAGAGGAAGCCCCGAGCAGAAATGAAGAAGTTCCCAAACAGGCCCCGCCCCGAGCCCTAGACCGAGAGTCGGGCCGATCGGGATTATTTTATGGGAATGGACGCCGTGTGGACCAAGCCTTTTGGCAAGGCCCTAGTCCTTGGACCAGCCTGGAGCATCAGGCCCCAAGGCCCGACGAAGGCCCGCCATTGAAGAAGAAGAAGCCCGGAGCCGAGCAAAGGCCCGACCCGAAGACCGGCTGCCCGCCGAGTCCTAGTCCCGCCCGGACTAGGAAACCCTAAAACCGCCGGTTTAGGGTTTTAAGAGTTTTATTCCTATTTAGAGTTGGATTCTTGGATTTAAAGACTATTTAATTGTTTTTTTCCTTTTTAGTAGGACTTGTTTAGGGGTTTTGGGAGTCTTTTAGGAGAGGACTCTTTATTTTATTATTATTTAGGAGTTAGACTATAGGGAGGAGAGCTTGTTCCCTCCCTATAAATAGAGGCCGCCGGCCTCCCTTGTAAGATACAACTTTTATGAAATAAACCCCCTTTGATAGAACTTTGTTCTGAAACCCTTGTTGTATCTGCATGTTGCGATACTGAAGGATCGACTTATCATCAAGAGCATCCATCTCTTGGCGTGGCGTCTTCGACTGGACACTTCTGGTTCCCGGCTGTTATATAGCCGACGGGTCAAAGTACTATTCCGCCCCGGTTCCCGAAGGTTTCTACCTCGTTGCACGTTCCAACTTGCGGTGGTTAGGGTCGTCTACCCACGGTTGCAGCGGTTCACATCAGTTGGTATCAGAGCACGGTTCAAACACAAGGACCACATCTATCCCAGTCTCCAGGTTCTTGATGACACTCAATTTGACGTGATTATCAGCCTCATTTAGGCGACATTTCTGTGCTTAAGACATGGTTTTTAGGGTAGAATAACGAATATTCAATCGATTGCCCTATCTCGTGCCATTTGTGTTACCTTGGCCCGTTTCGGGTCTATTTGATGCTTTTTTAGTGTTTTCATGTTAGCACAGGTTTTTGCAGTCAAATAAAGTAGCCATGGACGTGTCTAAGGCGTTGGAACCTCGAGGAATCAAATTGGAATCGATCCAAGGAGCCAATCAAGTCAAACCGAAAATCTGCCATTCACACTTACAGTTTCGGCGAAACCAGGCCTCCAGTTTCGGCGAAACCAGCAGTTCAAATCAACTGATGCCAAGAGAAGGATGGTTTCGGTGAAACCATTCAACTGCTCGGACCGAAAATAATGAACAGCCGGCGGAGCCCTGAACTCAAGCCAGTTTTGCCGAAACTATCCCTATGGTTTCGGCGAAAATATCAGCTCAGCCCGGCCCAACTAGGGTTAAGTATTTATACTTAATCCGGCGGCCCGAGGGAGGGGGGATTGGAGAGGAGAATCATAATTAATCATAATACAACTTTTCGAGATCAGAATTCTCTGAAGTTCTGGAGCGAGGAGTTGGAGTTCGAAGAGCCGGATAGAGATCGTGACGCCATCCCTTCCACCTCGGAGAACCGGAGTTAGGAGTGTAACTTACCGAAGATCAAAGTCTGCCAGAGTCGTCTGAATTAGGTTTTTCAGATCCTTTTCTGTTCTTCCTTTGAATGATGAACTCTTTCCTTGTCTTTGTTTCTTTTGTAATGATCATGAGTAGCTAAACCCTTTAGAGCTTAGACTAGATGAACCCTAAGTGACCCAGGGCTTTAAAGCGGTCACGGATCGGCGGTGATTAGATTTGAAATTCAATCAGTTCTTTTTCATGTTTGATTCGTTCTTCATTGTTCATGTTTCTTGTCTGGATTGATCACCTAGATTAGATTCTTGTTAAGCTAAGGATAGAAGCGAACGCTCGCCTTACTTTAGAACATCGAATTGAACAATTAACCTTATAATTGAGCGTGCCTTTCGTAGGAACCGGTTAGGGTTAATCCACTGCAAGAGTAACTCATTAATCACTAGTAATTACACCAATTAATTAAGTCGTTGCGAGAGGCGACCGTACCCGGGCGGCTAGTTAATCTTGGTAGTTAGAACGGATAGAGCGAACGTTCGCCGGTCTTAAACCTAAGGGTAAGGAGTTATGGTGGTGTCTTAGTAATTGATTGAATAAGAATCGAAATCCGCTGATCTGTTGATTGCCAATGCTCTGGGGAACGAAGGGGGATTCAAAGTCTAAGTTCGTCTATCATTCTTGTTTCCAAACCCTAATTCCCAATCTGCTTTAGTTTAATCTTTTTAATTTTTCTGCATTTCTTAGAAGTAGAAGTCGTGGAACTCACACCACGCACTAAGTGTTTTTCTTTGAATAATTTGTTAGTTCTGAAGTAGCCAATCATTCGAAGGCCCGTGGAATACGATCTGCTATACGCTTTTTCTTAGCATTAGTAGTTTTTATTTGGTTGAACGCATCACAACGACACGTTCACCAAATTGGCGCCGTTGCCGGGGACTTCTTTTGATTGTTGAAAGAAGAACTGGCAATTTATTCTTCTATTTTCCATCTTTCATTTTTTTTCACCCACTTCGATTTTACGCCGGTATGTTTGCTTTTGTTGCTTGTAGGTTGTTCTACAGGTTCATGAACCGCTCGATTGCTCATTCTCAGTTTAAGCCGGGTAATTCTGCTTCGCCGAAGAAACCGCGAGCTCAGAAGCAAGTCATAACCACACCGCCTACACCACCTATCCGTCAAAAGATTGAGGAGTTGAAGGAGAACTCCTCATCTTCATCCGTTTCATCCACTACTTCAGATTCACCACCACCTTCTCCTCCCGTACTAGCTGCTCAGCGCACCGTGGCGGATTACTGTAGACCAAATGCGGCTTACCTCCGAGCTAGCGTCGTCGTGCCACACAGCGATGACGGCCCCGACGAAAAGATCACAATCTCTTTCCTGAGCATGGTCTCTAAGGATCTTCACTTCGAAGGGAAGCTGCAAGAAAACCCCCGCACACATTTGGCAAACTTCCTGGACATGTGCGAGACGTTTAAAAAAGGGAATCTCTGTAAGAATAATCTTTGCTTACGAGTATTCCCATTCTCTCTTAAAGGCAATGCCAAGATATGGCTCAGCTCAAAACCACCTGGCTATTACACTGACTGGGATAGTCTAGCTCAAGACTTCATAGAAGAATACTATCCCCCTTCAAGAACTACTTTCTACAAGGATAGTATCGCTAGATTCTCTCAGAAGGAAGGAGTAAGTTTACACGACGCGTGGAACGACTTCCAAGCGATTCTCTCTGAATGCCCTCATCACGGATTCAACCAGTGGCAGCTAGCTGAAATCTTTGCCCAAGGGATGAATGAAGAAATAGCTGAATGGGTCAACATCTTAGCTGATGGCGACTGCACAGCACTTGAACCAGAAGCTGCTCTACTTCACTTTGTGGACTGCGCATCCAAGTCCAGAAATAGGGAAAGACAGTTTGGAGCAGCCATGAGTCAACCAAGTTGTGAAGATCAGATTAAGATCGCAGTACAGAAACAAATGGAAGAGATCCTCGGTACAACTAATAACTGGCCTAAAAAGGAAGTCAACTTCATTGATCACAGCTTCACCAGGGATCAAAGAGGCGACCCCGACTACCGTCAGTTTAGAACACCTCCTCAACAACGGGAAGGCTTCTATGAGCGTCCTCCCTACAACTTCCAACTCGACCAGAGCCGAAATCAATACATGGACAATGGTTATCAAGATCCTTCCAGATTGCCTAGAGTACAGCAGCCTCTGAATTTTATATCTGAGGACAATTGGGAGAGGAGAATAGCCAGGAAGTTTGATCTAATTACAGCAAGACTTGATGATCACGAGGAAAGATTCAAAGCGCAAGCTCTTCTCAATCAAGAACAGATAGCATCTGGACAAAGAATTGAGGATATGATAAACAAAATTGCTAGTGCGATGGCTCGTATTCCCATCTTCAATCAGGCTCCGTCTCCAGACAGCTCCACTGTGAAGAACGAGCACGCTAAGGCCATAACAACCAGGAGCAGTGAGCACACCAGCCCGTCGGAGAAGGAAGAAATTCCTGTTTCCAATGAGGGTGAGTGCTCGGCTATCATCCCTCGACCACCACCCATACCTATTCCAGCTGAGTGCCCCGACCCTGGTCCTTTTACTTTACCTTTGAGCATTAATGACATTGAAATCGAGCGTAGCATAATTGACCTAGGTGCTTCTATAAATGTCATGCCTATGTGTTTATATAAGAAACTGAACCTAGGGGAATTACAACCTGCCAACATGAATTTAATGTTCGCTGACAAAACTCTAAGAGAACCTAGAGGAATGATCCAGGATGTAATCACTTGCTGTGGCCCGTTCCGTTTTTTCGTTGATTATATAGTTATGGATACTCAAGAGACATATTCTACCCTTCTCTTGGGTCGGTCATTCATGGCGACAGCCGGAATTAATGTCAATGTTCCTAATGGCTCTCTAACGGTAAGGGTGGGGAAGGATACTGCAACATTCCATCTCAAGGACGGGATGAAATACATTCCTAAGGAAGAATTAAATTGTTTATCTGTAGAGATTGTGGAGTTTGCCCGGTCAACTTCATTTCTAATGTTTCTTCCAGTGTTTCGAGATCAATTGACACTGTAGGTGCTGGACAGGGTACCGAGAAGAAGCAAGAAATATCGGTTCAGAAGCCACCTAAGAAGAAGAAGGAACTACAAGCCTCTTCTAAACCACCGAGCAGCCCTCGAGGAAAGAACAAGAAGACGGAGACCCAAATGGTCTGGAGACCAAAAATTTTGCCGTCTTCCACCGAGCCAGCTGCACCACCAATTCGTTCCGAGAAACCGGCGCCAGGACAAGTATGGAGGGAGAAGCCGAAAGCATCTCCTAAGGAAGTACTAACGATCACCGATCCTGGTGATAACAAGCCGAAGAAGAAAGAAAAAGAGAAACCGACAGTCCTCATTCCTTCCATCATCACACTAAAGAAGGATGACCTCTCTAGAGAGCTATTCGGACCATTCAAGTTCGTTGATCATCTTCCTGACGGACGTACCAAGCTTTTGCATGCGAACGGGAAGAAATTCACATTTACCGGAGAAGTCCCGAAGCTGTACTTCATGAACTCCGATGCGAGCGTGAAGGAGAATCTAAGTTGGGATGTCTCCTAATACCGTCCAGGTATCGTCCAGCTCAAGGACGTTAATAAAAGAGCGCTTCGTGGGAGGCAACCCACGGCTGGAGTCAGTTTTGTTTTGTTTCAACCTTGGTATTTTAGAGTCGGTTCGGGAGAGCCAAAAGTGTCAGTTTGTTTGATTTATTATTTTTCGTGTAAAGTCTGCGTGTCATAGAGTCAGTTGCAAGTTGATTGAGGTCGTTCCGATTTTTGTGGATTTAACTGTGATTTTCTGAAGTTCGCCGATTTACGAACATATTTTCAACCCGAGCAATTCAAAATTTTTGGCGAAGCCACTACCATTTTCGGCGAAACTGATTCTTGATTTTCGAACTCATTCTTCCTGTTTCCTATTTTCGGTTCGAAAATTTTCTGATTTCGACGAAACCATTTCAACTAAGATTTCGGCGAAACCGAGCTTCCATTTTCGGCGAAACCACCTTTTCAAATCGGTCAATCAATGTTAACTTGTAGTTTCGGCGAAACCACCCCCCTACTTTCGCCGAAACTGATTTGAAAAATCACTTAATTATCCCCTTTAAAATCCGGACCTCTCTCTTCTTTATTCCATTTTCGCGCAGCCTACCCGAAACCCCCCTCCTTTTGAAATCGCCGACCACCCTCCACTTTAAAGCCCTAGAACGTTCGAATCGGAGCTTTGCAGCTCCAATTCTCCGAAACCCCAGTTTTCAAGTTTTTCACCGATTCCTCTCACCTCGTTCATTTTTAGCAATCATGACTTCAAGGTAAGTTGTATAACTTTTCAATACGAATCTTTTGACATATAGATTGCTGGATTTCGTCGAGGTTGACTTTCGGTTGCCTTTTCGGTTTGCCTCGTTTTGCGTGCCGACTATTTTGTGTGAACTAGGATTGACTGAACTTATATAACTGTTCTAGGATGCTTAGGGAGTTCCGTGCTTAATCTCCATATCATTTGGTCATGTGTTGCTATGCATACGATTAATTTCTTGTTATGTTGACTTTTGTGAGAAATGTCGGTTTGAGTTTGAACTGCTGTGATCATTTGGCTGTCTGATGTGTTCGTTTTCGTTCATATTTTTGTGCTTGCCATATGAGATCATATTTTACCGTCATTCTCCAAGTTATGATAGTCTTGCCATGATTAGGGTTCGATATGCTTAAATGTTGACTTCCAAAATGTCGGTTTGACTTTTTGAACTCTGATCGTGCTTATCCGCCTCTGGCTGTTCCTAAGTGTGTATTTTACTGTCTATGATTACCGGTTACTCCGCTTTGCTTACCCCACTTAGTTTCCCTCATTTCTTTGTGAAATTGAGTTTTTCTACTAAGTGTGGGGTAAGGTTTTGGTTGACTAATCTGGTTTCGTTCTTGGTTTAGGAACACCTTTGAGCGCAGGACTAAGGCGCGACTTGATGGCGCCTCGAGATCTCGAGTAGCTACTCCGCTCTGCTCCGGGCTATCCGTGTTCATCCCCTACACCGACCCTCACGTCACAGGTTCTTCGTATCTCTCTACTCTAGATTAGTTCTGTGAGGACACAGAACCGTTTAAGTGTGGGGTAGGAGTCTAGGATTATGCATGATCGTGCTTGCTATCTATGATTCTGTGGTTCAAATTTGAAAATTTCTCTTGCATAGAATTGCTCAATTCTTGACTTTTGATGTTAAATTGACTTCAATTTTGAACAATGACGTCTAGACTGTTCCACTTAGAACCTGTAGCCAACGTGTCAGAACTGATATTAAATGAGTCTAGGTCAGAATAGATCATAAATCACTCTTGTAGTTGAACTTGAATTAATTGAATTAATTGGTTTGTTAATAACAAAGCTCGATAACACCGTTCTAAGATGATAGATGCTAGCTTCTCCATGTTTTTCACTTCATATTTGTTCACCTGTGATTGTGGCTTGAGATTAAATGGAAATCCAATTTGAAATCTTGTGTAAAAAGTTATAACTAGCTAGGATTAAGTGGCTAGATGATTAAATCAAGTAATAAGTTGTGCAAATCAATGTAAAGTTCTTTAAAGTGCTGAAAATAAAGCTAGGCAAGCCCGACACCTAAGTGAAGTGTTCGGGTTGAGCACTAGCATAAGCACAAATACTGTGAGCTAGGCAGGTCCAACACCTAAGTGAAGTGTTTGGTATCGAGCACTAGTATGCAGTAAATAAATTGAAGGAAGAAGCTGAAACTTGAAATAACTTGAAATAAATTGTTGTTTAAATCGGTCCTAGCTAGAACATGTAACGCACAGATCTAGAAACGGATGAAGTCGAGTCGATAGCCATGTCACTTTTCCTACCTCCGCATCCACATCATGGCTAGAGCTTAAAGTCTTTTCTCATTAGAATTGGTGTTATCGTAGTCAGTTAATTATGATTAATTGTTTTCCCAAGAAACGTGCTTTGTTAAAACTACTACTTGAAGTGTGCAGAGATAGTGAGATCGAAAACTTATTTGGTTGATGTTCGTGCATGTGTAGGTCACCTTTTCTACGTGGAACAGTCTAAACCAAATTGTTAGAATTGAATCTCAGTTTAATCTCGTGTCATTTGTGAACATGAGCGGTTCTATTCAGTTTGCTTGAGGACAAGCAAAAGCTTAAGTGTGGGGTATTTGATGACACTCGATTTGACGTGATTATCAGCCTCATTTAAGCGACATTTCTGTGCTTAAGACATGGTTTTTAGGGTAGAATAACGAATATTCAATCGATTGCCCTATCTCGTGCCATTTGTGTTACCTTGGCCCGTTTCGGGTCTATTTGATGGTTTTTTAGTGTTTTCATGTTAGCACTTGTTTAGGGGTTTTGGGAGTCTTTTAGGAGAAGGACTCTTTATTTTATTATTATTTAGGAGTTAGACTTTAGGGAGGAGAGCTTGTTCCCTCCCTATAAATAGAGGCCGCCGGCCTCCCTTGTAAGATACAACTTTTATGAAATAAACCCCCTTTGATAGAACTTTGTTCTGAAACCCTTGTTGTATCTGCATGTTGCGATACTGAAGGATCGACTTATCATCAAGAGCATCCATCTCTTGGCGTGGCGTCTTCGACTGGACACTTCTGGTTCCCGCTGTTATATAGCCGACGGGTCAAAGTACTATTCCGCCCCGGTTCCCAAAGGTTTCTACCTCGTTGCACGTTCCAACTTGCGGTGGTTAGGGTCGTCTGCCCACGGTTGCAGCGGTTCACATCAGTTGGTATCAGAGCACGGTTCAAACACAAGGACCACATCTATCCCAGTCTCCAGGTTCTTGATGACACTCAATTTGATGTGATTATCAGCCTCATTTAGGCGACATTTCTGTGCTTAAGACATGGTTTTTAGGGTAGAATAACGAATATTCAATCGATTGCCCTATCTCGTGCCATTTGTGTTACCTTGGCCCGTTTCGGGTCTATTTGATGGTTTTTTAGTGTTTTCATGTTAGCACAGGTTTTTGCCGTCAAATAAAGTAGCCATGGACGTGTCTAAGGCGTTGGAACCTCGAGGAATCAAACTGGAATCGATCCAAGGAGCCAATCAAGTCAAACCGAAAATCTGCCATTCACACTTACAGTTTCGGCGAAACCAGGCCTCCAGTTTCGGCGAAACCAGCAGTTCAAATCAACTGATGCCAAGAGAAGGATGGTTTCGGTGAAACCATTCAACTGCTCGGACCAAAAATAATGAACAGCCGGCGGAGCCCTGAACTCAAGCCAGTTTCGCCGAAACTATCCCTATGGTTTCGGCGAAAATATCAGCTCAGCCCGGCCCAACTAGAGTTAAGTATTTATACTTAATCCGGCGGCCCGAGGGAGGGGGGATTGGAGAGGAGAATCATAATTAATCATAATACAACTTTTCGAGATCAGAATTCTCTGAAGTTCTGGAGCGAGGAGTTGGAGTTCGAAGAGCCGGATAGAGATCGTGACGCCATCCCTTCCACCTCGGAGAACCGGAGCTAGGAGTGTAACTTACCGAAGATCGAAGTCTGCCAGAGTCGTCTGAATTAGGTTTTTCAGATCCTTTTCTGTTCTTCCTTTGAATGATGAACTCTTTCCTTGTCTTTGTTTCTTTTGTAATGATCATGAGTAGCTAAACCCTTTAGAGCTTAGACTAGATGAACCCTAAGTGACCCAGGGCTTTAAAGCGATCACAGATCGGCGGTGATTAGATTTGAAATTCAATCAGTTTTTTTTCATGTTTGATTCGTTCTTCATTGTTCATGTTTCTTGTCTGGATTGATCACCTAGATTAGATTCTTGTTAAGCTAAGGATAGAAGCGAACGCTCGTCTTACTTTAGAACATCGAATTGAACAATTAACCTTATAATTGGAGCGTGCCTTTCGTAGGAACCGGTTAGGGTTAATCCACTGCAAGAGTAACTCATTAATCACTAGTAATTACACCAATTAATTAAGTCGTTGCGAGAGGCGACCGTACCCGGGCGGCTAGTTAATCTTGGTAGTTAGAACGGATAGAGCGAACGTTCGCCGGTCTTAAACCTTAGGGTAAGGAGTTATGGTGGTGTCTTAGTAATTGATTGAATAAGAATCGAAATCCGCTGATCTGTTGATTGCCAATGCTCTGGGGAACGAAGGGGGATTCAAAGTCTAAGTTCGTCTGTCATTCTTGTTTCCAAACCCTAATTCCCAGTCTGCTTTAGTTTAATCTTTTTAATTTTTCTGCATTTCTTAGAAGTAGAAGTCGTGGAACTCACACCATGCACTAAGTGTTTTTCTTTGAATAATTTGTTAGTTCTGAAGTAGCCAATCATTCGAAGGCCCGTGGAATACGATCTGCTATACGCTTTTTCTTAGCATTAGTAGTTTTTATTTGGTTGAACGCATCACAACGACACGTTCACCAGTTCTCCTGGATTCATATCCTTTTATTGCTTTCTTTAGAAAATTGATTCGAAAATCTCCCTTCTATTTCAATTTTAGTTTCGAGTTATAAGAAAAGAAAAAGAAAAGAAAGCAAGGCCACCTTGCCACGTTATTTCCTTTCGTTGTAAGTTTATTTCTAAGAAGAGGGGATAGAAAATTTGCTTCTGTTTGCTAGTACTAACCATGGCAGACGAGAGGTTAGCCAAAATAGAAGACACCCTTCAGAGTCTTAAAGTTACCCTGGCCTACATACACGGAGCCCTGACCCAGCGTGGAAGAGGACGAGGCCGAGACGGCTACACCAGGAGACCCACCCATGACTCATGGAGAGAAGATCCGAGTACAAGCCAAGCTCCATGGAAGCCTGAACAGACCCGAGCCCTCAGCCCACGGCCAAACCCTAACCCTAGGGATTCGGCACCTCCGGTAACACTTGCACCATCTACTTATAAGTTTCAAGGCTCTAACCCACGTTCCAGTGGAATTGTATGTGTCAAATGTCAAGGAAGGGGACATGTCTCAAGGGACTGCCCTAATCAACAAACGAGGGTGATAAGAGAAAGAGAAATCGAGACAGGCGATGAGGAGGATGTGAAGTGACTCCGGGCAACCCACCGGTAGCCAATGCCTACTCCTACACCCCGCCGGGGTCACCCACAAGGGCAAAGGCGTTAGTGCCTTATAAGAAGTGCTCAGAACCTCGCCAGATAAACCCTCGGAGGTTTACCAAGCCCCAACAAGTGGTGAGGTTCAAGCACAGCCCTCCCCGAAGGGCTCAACAAGCATGGATGAGCGTCCGGCCCTAACTTGGGCCCCGACGCTCATGGCAGTCGAGGCACCAAGCTTGCCCGGCCCCTCGGGCAACAAGTCTAAGGACCCAGGAGGTGCTACACAACCCTGGGATCCTCTAGAGGCCTTCCTGGAAGAATGCTGACTGAAGAAAGCCAAGCTCCAGCCTAAGGAAGCACCAACCGGCCCCGGCCCGAGCGCCCCTCCAGCCCTAGCATCAAGGCTAGGCTTCCAAGAGCTCAAGGACCGAATGATGACCTTAAGAGAACCTTTAAGGACCTTCCTAGACAACTGGGATAAACAGGGAAGGCCAGGCCTGAGCATACCCGGAGAAGGCCCGAAGACAGACGGCACCCGAGCGCCAGCCCCGGCCTCAGAAAGCCCCGATCGGGCCCTAACACTCAGCCATCAGGGAACCCGAGCCCTGGGAGGTTTAGCACCTGCCCTCAACTCCATACAAGGCCTAGAGCCAAGCCTAGGAGCTGCCCGCCTAGGAACCACGAAGGAAATGGAGGAAATGAGGAAATGGGAAGACGGCCGAGCAGACAGGCCGAGCAAGAACCCCGGAGGCCGACCGGCATCAGCATCAGACCCGCCGGAGCCCAACTCAAGAAGCCCCGGTCATCACCCAGCCCGAGCAGCCGCCGCCACCGCCAATTCCACGCTCGATAGCAAAGGCGGCGCCGGCTTTCCTAATTTGGCCAGCGCGTGAGCGGAACACCCGACCGGACCCGCCGGATCCGCCGAATTAGGGTTTTAGCCGGCTTTTGTATTATTTTAAGACTTTAAGTATTTTATTCGGATTTTCTTCTTAGTTTTGATTCTTTAGGAACAAGTAAGTCTTATTATATTCTAAATAGGACTTAGGCTATTATTTTATTATTTTAGAGTTATTTTTCGAGTAGGAAACGTGAGCCTGTTCACGATTTCCCTCACCTATAAATAAGAGGCTTCGGCCTCATTGTAAACTCGAACCCCTTTGAATCAATTAATCAAATAAGAACTTTGTTCTCTCAATTCTTAGTTTTATGCTGCGTGCATAGCTTAGAGTCGGTATTATCAACAGAAGTATTCCCCTTCTGTCGTGGAGCCATTCCTAGACACTTAGGGTTCTCAGTCAATCGCGGCCGATGGGTCCAAGTACTTTCCCGTCCCGATGCCAACAGTGATCGAGCGAAGGTTCAAGACTAGCGGTGGTTAGGGTCGTCTGCCCACGGTTGCGGCGGTTCACACCAGTTTTGGTATCAGAGCTTCGGTTCAACTCGAGGAACCAAATCTATCCCAGTCTTCAGGTTTGAAACCCTGGATTCATATCCTTTACTTTTCATTCTTAGAAAATCCTAGAAAAAAAACCCTATCTATCTTTGTTTTCGTGTTATTAGAAAATCAGTTTAGAAAATCCATCTGTTTTTCAATCTTGTTTGAAGCATTGTAAGAAAAAGAAAAGTAAACAAAAAGAAAGGCAATCTACCCTAGGGTTTCTTGTTCATTATAGGTTGATCTTATGAAGAGGGGTAGATAGATATATTTTGCTTCCCTGTTCTATCAACTAACATGGCAGACGAAAGACTCAACCACGTGGAGACCAACGTTCTCAACATCACTCAAGTTCTGAACACGTTACAAGAATCTATGGCCCGGATGGAAAGGATAGCCGCGGAGCAAGGATTTGGGAGGGACAGACCTCGCGGCGACCGAGAGCGGGAGGACAGAAGACCGCCCCAAGATGTTGACGACGATGTGAGCAGTCTCAAGCTCACTGTACCTAAGTTCAACGGAAAGACCAACGCCGACAACTACCTGGATTGGGAAAGAAGCATGGAGGACTTCTTGGATTGCCACAACTACTCCGAAAGAAAGAAGATCAAGGTGGTGACCATAGAATTCACCGACTACGCCGCCTTATGGTGGAGTCAGTACCGGCGACAGATCCTCAGAGAAGAAGAAGAACCCGTGGGAACATGGAGAGAATTGAAGAGAATCATGAGGAAGAAGTTTGTACCGGTTGCCTATACAAGAGACTTGCATATCAAGCTATAAACCCTAAGACAAGGCAGTATGTCCGTGGAGGACTATCACAAAGAAATTGAGATGCTCGTAACACGGCTTGATCTTAAAGAGGATGATGAAGCTAGAATAGCCCGTTTTACCAACGGCCTACAAAGAGATATCATGCATCAAGTCAACATCCTCCACTATGTTGACTACGAAGACTTAGTAACCTTGGCGATCCGAGTAGAAAGGGAGATCAAGAATGGCTTTGGCAAGAGGACCGCGCCACCTGCCACTAGCACTTGGAAGGGAGCTGCCAGCACCAGCCAGCCCCCATGGAAGGCCGGCCCTAACCGGGCCCAAGGCAGCAAGCCAAACCCTAACATCGCCGCCAACCGGGTAACCCCAAGCACTACCCCTACTGTACCGAGTACTAACCCTAGGCCTAGCGGCATTGTTTGTTTTAAATGTCAGGGCCGAGGACATGTAGCTAGAGAGTGCCCCAATCAGAGGGTTATGGTGCTCAAAGAAGGAGAAGTCGTCACCGACGACGAAGAAGAAGAAGCCAAGGGCGGCCAAGAAGAAGACTCCGACAGCAGAGAAGAGGTCGAGGTTCAAGGGCTTGAAAAATTCACGGGAATGTTCGTGAAAGACCTGACCTTAGGTACCAAGGCCTGGCGAGATACCTTGGCCGAGCCATACATCCCTGGCGACGGCCCGAATCCAGAACAGCGCCCGGCCAGCATCAGGTAAACCCCAAGCTAGTACCCGGCACCCTACGGAGCAGCACCCAAGCACCCCCTGGCCAGCCCCCTAATGATGCAGGAGCAGCACCCGGACACACCGAGGCCCCCGAGGGACACACAGGCCATCCGGGACATGCACACCGAAGAGGTGTCACACCGACTCTTGCGGCTGGCACCCATCCGACTCCGCCTACCTCCAAACCCGACGGCGGTCGAGAAAAGCCCTAGCAAGGAGGATGGGCTCCATTGGGATGACCTATACTCCCCTATGTCTTCCACGAGCCTCAACATCAAAGTCAACAGTCCCTCGACTGATGACAACATGAGCACCGATGGTGCTAGCTCAGAAGACCTGGAGCCTTGGTCAGACTCGGACTCCAACGAGTACCCGAGCCCCCGAAGCATGAAGGAAGGCAGCCCCAACATTACCTCACGAGCCGCCGACTTGGAGAAACCCCCGCCCAGTACAAACACGAAGGCTTGGGATTCGAGGACGAATCCCTTACAAGAAGAGGGGAATGAAGTGACTCCGGGCAACCCACCGGTGGCCAATGCCTACTCCTACACCCCGCCGGGGTCACCCACAAGGGCAAAGGCCTTAGTGCCTTATAAGAAGCACTCAGAACCTCGCCAGATAAACCCTCAGAGGTTTACCAAGCCCCAACAAGTGGTGAGGTTCAAGCACAGCCCTCCCCGAAGGGCTCAACAAGCATGGATGAGCGTCCGGACCCATCCAGCCCTAACTTGGGCCCCGACGCTCATGGCAGTCGAGGCACCAAGCTTGCCCGGCCCCTTGGGCAACAAGTCTAAGGACCCAGGAGGTGCTACACAACCCTGGGATCCTCTAGAGGCCTTCCTGGAAGAATGCCGACTGAAGAAAGCCAAGCTCCAGCCTAAGGAAGCACCAATCGGCCCCGGCCCGAGCGCCCCTCCAGCCCTAGCATCAAGGCTAGGCTTCCAAGAGCTCAAGGACCGAATGATGTACTTAGGAGAACCTCTAAGGACCTTCCTAGACAACTGGGATAAACAGGGAAGGCCAGGCCTGAGCATACCCGGAGAAGGCCCGAAGACAGACGGCACCCGAGCGCCAGCCCCGGCCTCAGAAGGCCCCGATCGGGCCCTAACACTCAGCCATCAGGGAACCCGAGCCCTGGGAGGTTTAGCACCTGCCCTCAACTCCATACAAGGCCTAGAGCCAAGCCTAGGAGCTGCCCGCCTAGGAACCACGAAGGAAATGGAGGAAATGAGGAAATGGGAAGACGGCCGAGCAGACAGGCCGAGCAAGAACCCCGGAGGCCGACCGCATCAGCATCAGACCCGCCGGAGCCCAACTCAAGAAGCCCCGGTCATCACCCAGCCCGAGCAGCCGCCGCCGCCGCCAATTCCACGCTCGATAGCAAAGGCGGCGCCGGCTTTCCTAATTTGGCCAGCGCGTGAGCGGAACACCCGACCGGACCCGCTGGATCCGCCGAATTAGGGTTTTAGCCGGCTTTTGTATTATTTTAAGACTTTAAGTAGTTTATTCGGATTTTCTTCTTAGTTTTGATTCTTTAGGAACAAGTAAGTCTTATTATATTCTAAATAGGACTTAGGCTATTATTTTATTATTTTAGAGTTATTTTCCGAGTAGGAAACGTGAGCCTGTTCACGATTTCCCTCACCTATAAATAAGAGGCTTCGGCCTCATTGTAAACTCGAACCCCTTTGAATCAATTAATCAAATAAGAACTTTTTCTCTCAATTCTTAGTTTTATGCTGCGTGCATAGCTTAGAGTCGGTATTATCAACAGAAGTATTCCCCTTCTGTCGTGGAGCCATTCCTGGACACTTAGGGTTCTCGGTCAATCGCGGCCAACGGGTACAAGTACTTTCCCGCCCCGGTGCCAACAGTGATCGAGCGAAGGTTCAAGACTAGGGGCGGTTAGGGTCGTCTGCCCACGGTTGCGGCGGTTCACACCAGGATGAGAGGAAAGGAGAAGAAGAATCAGATGAAGGAGAGCAAGTTAAGCCGAGAAGGCTTAAGAAGTTTGCAGGGTTCTTCTCTAAAACCCTAGCACCCGGCGCCCCGGCCTCAGCCCCGGCCCCTGCCCCGGCCCCAGTACCCAGCCCCGGCACTGCCCGACCAGGCCCCAGCACCCCAGTGCTCGGCCCCAGCATCAGCACTGTCCCAGGCCTTAGCGCCCCAGCGCTCGGCACTGCCCCAGGCCCTAGCGCCCCAGCGCTCGGCCCCGGCCTCGGCACTGCCCCAAGCCCCAGTGCCCCAGCACTCGGCCCCAGCCCCGGCGCTGCCCCACCAGGCCCTAGTGCCCCAGCACACGGCCCCAGCCCCGGCGCTGCCCCACCAGGCCCTAGTGCCCCAGCACACGGCCCCAGCCCCGGCACTGCCCCACCAGGCCCCAGACCCGGTGCTACCCCACCAGGCCCCAGCGCTCCAGCGCTCGGCCCCGACCTCGGCTGGCAATGCCTGACCAGCCCCGGCGTCCCAACGCCCGGTTCCGACTGGCGCTACCCGCTCAGTCCTAGCGCCCCAGCACCCGGCGCTACCCTGCCCGACCAGGCCCCGGCCGATCTAGCACCCGGCCCCGACCTGTCGCTGCCCAAGGCCCCCCGACGCATCACCACCCGACGTGGCCCCCGACCACGAGTCCGGCGCGTCCCTGCCCGACGCTCAGCCCCGGTCCTGCCCGACCCAGACTGCCCGGACACCAGGATGCCCGACGGCCCCCCACTGGCCGCCGCCGCCGGATCCCCACTGCCCGCCGCCGCCGGATCCCCACTGCCCGCCGCCACCGGCTCCCCACTGCCCGCCGCCGCCGACTCCCCACTGCCCGCCGCCGCCGACTTTCCACTGTCCGCAGCCACCTACTTCCTGCCCGCCGCCGCCGGCTCCCCACTGCACGCCGCCGTCGGCTCAACACTGCCCGCCGCCGCGCCCCCACTGCCCGACGCCGCCACCCTGGCCGACGTGCCCTGGTTTACCTCTGGCACCTCCGGCACCCCCGTGCCCCGACCCGACGCTTCACTAACGGTTCCCTGTGCACCCAAGATACAATGGGAGATCATCTCCCGACGAGTATTGAGAGCTGCCCCGAGTGAAGAAGATCCGGATGCTGACCCGGATGTAGAAATGAGTGAGGAACCTTCACCCACCACCTCCCCAAGCCTTAATATTATTGTTAATAGTTTTTCAGGAGAAGGAGCTATGGAGACCGATGGAGAAAGTGCTGAAGGACCCGAGCCTTGGTCCGTTACTAATTCGAATGACACTCCTAGGTCTAAAGATGAAGCTGAATCTTCCCCGACCGTGGCCGACAAGATTGCTGAAGTTTGGAAGAGAGTGATGAGTGCTAGAAGGGAACCCGATATGGATTTGGGGACAAATCCAAGGTAAGAAGAGGGGGATGATATGACCCAACCCGACTGCCCAAGTATCCGTAAGTACTCATACACTCCACCAGGGTCACCCGTCCAAGGAAGAACCTTAGGGCCCTACAAGAAGCTAATAGAGCCAAGGGAAGGCCACCTACAAGACCCCAAGCCCAGGTATGAGATAAGGTACAGGCTAAGGCCACCCCCTACAGGTAGGA
This sequence comes from Linum lewisii, assembly GCA_034768395.1. Taxonomy (NCBI): domain Eukaryota; kingdom Viridiplantae; phylum Streptophyta; class Magnoliopsida; order Malpighiales; family Linaceae; genus Linum; species Linum lewisii. Next base: position 24,584,045 of record CM068298.1, on the reverse strand, counting down.
AAGCTCAGGAGGAAGAAATGCCACACCAAGCCATGTTGCTGGCCGAGTGTGGAAACCCTAGAGCTGAAGGTAAGCCCCGACCGTATCCTAACCTCCTCTCCATGGACCCTGAAGATGAAGCACACTCCAGAGACCCTCTAGAGGAATTCCTGGAGTATAGGAGCAAGAGAGCTCAAGAGTACCTGGCCAATAAGGGATGGCTACCTAAGGCCGACCCGGCGCCGAGTCCTGAGGAGAATTGGAGCACCTGGTTCCAAGGCACCACCCCTGGCCTGACCTTAGCCCATGAGAGTCACATATGGAGTTATCTGAGGCGATGCCCAAAGCTAGGAGGGGAAGCCCCGAGCAGAAATGAAGAAAGTCCCAAACCGGCCCCGCCCAGAGCCCTAGGCCAAGAGCCGGGCCGATCGGGATTATTTTATGGAGATGGACGTCGTGCGGACCAAGTCTTTTGGCAAGGCCCTAGTCCTTGGACCAGCCCGGAGCATCAGGCCCCAAGGCCCGATGAAGGCCCGCCATTGAAGAAGAAGCCCGGAGCCGAGCAAAGGCCCGGCCCGAAGATCGGCTGCCCACCCAGTCCTAGTCCCGCCCGGACTAGGGAACCCTAAAACCGCCGGTTTAGGGTTTTAAGAGTTTTATTCCTATTTAGAGTTGGATTCTTGGATTTAAAGACTATTTAATTGTTTTTTCCTTTTTAGTAGGACTTGTTTAGGGGTTTTAGGAGTCTTTTAGGAGAAGGACTCTTTATTTTATTATTATTTAGGAGTTAGACTTTAGGGAGGAGAGCTTGTTCCCTCCCTATAAATAGAGGCCGCCGGCCTCCCTTGTAAGATACAACTTTTATGAAATAAACCCCCTTTGATAGAACTTTGTTCTGAAACCCTTGTTGTATCTGCATGTTGCGATACTGAAGGATCGACTTATCATCAAGAGCATCCATCTCTTGGCGTGGCGTCTTCGACTGGACACTTCTGGTTCCCAGCTGTTATATAGCCGACGGGTCAAAGTACTATTCCGCCCCGGTTCCCGAAGGTTTCTACCTCGTTGCACGTTCCAACTTGCGGTGGTTAGGGTCATCTGCCCACGGTTGCAGCGGTTCACATCACACATACACGGAGCCCTCATCCAGCTTGGAAAAGGATGAGGCCGAGACGGCTACACCAGGAGACCCGCCCATGACTCATGGAGAGAAGGTCCATTTAGGAGTTCTAATTTAGGTAGGATTCTTTTCCCTTATAGGATTGGAATCCGAATTTTCCCTCTTTTTATTCTAGGTTAGGATTAGTTAAAGTCCTCTTTAGGTTTTCTAATTAGGACTCTTTTTATTTTTTTTATTTTATTATTATTTAGGAAGTAGTGTTTAGGGAGGAGAGCTTGTTCCCTCACCTATATATAGAGGCCGCCGGCCACCCTTGTAACACAACCTTTGAATTGAATAAACACTTGAAACTTTGGTTTTTCTCTTAGCATGGAATTGCTAATCTCTTCTCGACTTTCATGGAATTGACTGTCGTTTAGATCGACTTATCATCAAGAGCATCCATCTCTTGGCGTGGCGTCTTCGACTGGACACTTCTGGTTCCCGGCTGTTATATAGCCGACGGGTCAAAGTACTTTTCCGCCCCCGGTTCCCGAAGGTTTCTACCTCGTTGCACAGTCTCAACTTGCGGTGGTTAGGGTCGTCTGCCCACGGTTGCAGCGGTTCACATCAGTTGGTATCAGAGCACGGTTCAAACACACGGACCACAATCTATCCCAGTCTTCAGGTTTGAAACCCTGGATTCATATTTACTTTTTGTTCTTAGAAAACTGTTTAGAAAATCTTCATCTATTTTCTTTCTGTTCGAGTTCCTTGTAAGGCAAGAAAAGATTGGTGGCCGACCAAGTCATCAAAAGAAAATTTCAAAGAGACTCAGAAAACAGAAAATCAAGCAAGGCCACCCTTGCCAAGTTCTTTATTTTCGTTATAATAGTGTGTTTAAGAAGAGGGGATAGATTAGCTTCTGTTGCTTGTGTTAAACCGAGCCACGACCCTACTTTTAGCCACTAGTTGTTGCATCGAGTCCTAGAAAAAGAGCATTAGAAAATTATATTAGAAAAAGTATTGGTGTTCGTTTGTTCCACTAACCATGGCAGGAGTAGATCTATGTCTGTTGAAGCTTCAGTGCCTGATAGCACGCTTACAACTAGACAACATAGAATATTCGTTCAAGAGGTTAGTCGAAGACAGGAGAGCCAGCACCGTGCCCAGCACCGAGCCGAGCGCCTGCCCAGCACCAGCTCAGCGCCTGCCCAGCACCTGCCCAGCACCAGCCCAGCGCCAGCACCAGCGCCCGAGCAGCGCCAGCGCACGAGCGGAGCCCAGCGCCCGAGCGGAGCCCAGCACCCGGCCGGCGCCCAGCGCCCGACCGGAGTCCAGCGCCCGACCGGAGCCCAGCGCCCGACCGGCACCCAGCGCCCGAGCGCCCAGCACCAGCGCCCCCGCGTCCAGCCCCGGCCCCAGCCCCGGCACCTGTCCCGGCACCAGCCCTGGCCTCAGCCCCAGCACCAGCCCCGGCCCCAGCCCCAGCCCTAGCCCCGGCACCAACCCTGGCCCCAGCCCCGACATCAACCCCGGCCCCAGCCCCGGCACTAGTCTCGGCCCCAGCCCCAGCGCCCGACCAGTCCCCGGAGCCCGAGCAGCCCCCGGCGCCGCCTGACCCCGACGCCGCCCTGACCGACCCCGGCCCGACGCCGCCTGACCCCGGCCCGACGCCGCCTGGCCCCGGCCCAACGCCGCCTGACCCCGGCCCGACGCCACCTGATCCCGGCCTGACGCCGCCTGACCCCGGCGTCGCACTGTCCACCCCCGGCCAGACGCCGCCTTACCCTGGCGCCACCCTGTCCACCCCCGGGTCCGACACCACCCGACCCCGACGGGGCACTGGCCTACCCCAAAGCACCCGTACCAGCCCCGTTGCGGCCCAAACCCCTGAAGAGCGTCCATGAACAACCAGGTCAAGTCTTATACTCCCCTGTGATTATTTTCATTATTTCTAATGGATTATCAGGTAAGGATTCGAGGACAAATCCTCTTCAAGAAGAGGGGGATGATGTGATCCTGGCCACCCTCGGGCCAACCCCGAGCCGAGAGCCTAAACAAGGCGTCAGGACAAATGCTACGAGCCCTGGACCGACCACAGCCCCTGATGACCCTCTGGAGACCTTCCAGAAGATGTGGCCGAAGCATAATGAAGAAAACCTGGCCAGAAGAAGCTGGCACCCGAAGATAGACCCCGGTACGAGCCCCGGACCGGGCCAAATGCCAGAACTAAGCTCCAAGATCGAAGCCTCGATCCCTGTACCAGCACCAGCCCTTGAAGACCCCATGAGAGCATTCCTGAAGACCTGGCTGAAGCATAAAGCAGAAGGCTTGGCCAGAATTGAAGAAGGCCCAGCACGGAGCCAGCCCCGGGCGCCGGACCGAGCGCCGGGCACCACAGAAGCGTGCTTTTGGCCCAGCCAAAAAATGGCTCGAGCCTTTTGGAAGATTCCAGTTGCTATGGATAGCTTGAAGTCCCAGGAGAACTCTCCAACAAACGGAGCTGAATTTGGAGAAGAACTGAAGGAGATAGAGCTCGGCCAAGTCCTAGCAAAGCATGGGCGGAGCATCAAGGAGTGGAGCCCGGATGCTGATCCGAGGCTGCACACGATAGGAGCTGTAATCAGGCCACCTCCTGAGCCTGGTCCCAACCTTGGAGAAGAGCCAAGAGGTCAGCCCATGACCGAGCAGCCACGGGCCAAAGCTGGACTAATACTAAGCAAAGCTGGATTTCTGGACAGATTCGTAGCCCGACAAAGAGTGACGAATATGGGCTACTTGGAGACAGAATTTGGGCTGATGTCCAACATGAAAGTTGTAGCCCATGGAGTCTACTAGTGATCTGCAAAAGATCAGAATTTTACGAATTTGTTTAGTATTTATTTGGCTAATATTTCCAGAACCCGTTTAGCTGTTTTTAGGATTTTCCAGCCTCCTTTTTAGGAGTTCTTGTTTAGGTAGGATTCTCTTCCCTTATAGGGTTGGAGTCCGAATTATCCCTTCTTTTAGTCTAGGTTAGGATTAGTTAAAATCCTCTTTAGGTCTTCTAATTAGGACTCTTTTTATTTCTTTATTTTATTATTATTTAGGAAGTAGTGTTTAGGGAGGAGAGCTTGTTCCCTCACCTATATATAGAGGCCGCCGGCCACCCTTGTAACACAACCTTTGAATTGAATAAACACTTGAAACTTCGGTTTTTCTCTTAGCATGGAATTACTAATCTCTTCTCGACTTTCATGGAATTGACTGTCGTTTAGATCGACTTATCATCAAGAGCATCCATCTCTTGGCGTGGCGTCTTCGACTGGACACTTCTGGTTCCCGGCTGTTATACGTCAAAGTACTTTTCCGCCCCCGGTTCCCAAAGGTTTCTACCTCGTTGCACGTCTCAACTTGCGGTGGTTAGGGTCGTCTGCCCACGGTTGCAGCGGTTCACATCAGGAAGCCCCGAGCAAAAATGAAGAAGTTCCCAAACAGGCCCCGCCCCGAGCCCTAGACCGAGAGCCGGGCCGATCGGGATTATTTTATGGGAATGGACGCCGTGTGGACCAAGCCTTTTGGCAAGGCCCTAGTCCTTGGACCAGCCTGGAGCATCAGGCCCCAAGGCCCGATGAAGGCCCGCCATTGAAGAAGAAGAAGCCCGGAGCCGAGCAAAGGCCCGGCCCGATGACCGGCTGCCCGCCGAGTCCTAGTCCCACCCGGACTAGGAAAACCCTAAAACCGCCGGTTTAGGGTTTAAGAGTTTTATTCCTATTTTGAGTTGGATTCTTGGATTTAAAGACTATTTAATTGTTTTTCCTTTTTAGTAGGACTTGTCTAGGGGTTTTAGGAGTCTTTTAAGGAGAAGGACTCTTTATTTTATTATTATTTAGGAGTTAGAGTTTAGGGAGGAGAGCTTGTTCCCTCCCTATAAATAGAGGCCGCCGGCCTCACTTTGTACTTACAACTTTTATGAAATAAACCCCCTTTGAAAGAACTTTGTTCTGAAACCCTTATTGTATCTGCATGTTGTGATACTGAAGGATCGACTTATCATCAAGAGCATCCATCTCTTGGCGTGGCGTCTTCGACTGGACACTTCTGGTTCCCGGCTGTTATATAGCCGACGGGTCAAAGTACTTTTCCGCCCCCAGTTTCCGAAGGTTTCTACCTCGTTGCACGTTCCAACTTGCGGTGTTCAAGGGTCGTCTGCCCACGGTTGCAGCGGTTCACATCACATATGGCGCCAAAATAGGCTCAGGAGCTGTCCTGGGCGGGGGAGGAGGAGGAGCAGATGCTTCTTCTTCCTCTTCTATGATATCTTCTATTTCTGGCATATCCATGGTGGCACTGGTATCTGGTATTACTTCAGGTTCTGGAGTCTTTGGATCAGTTGTTTGCTTGCCACTCCTGGTGGTAATGGCTTGAGCGTGTTCGCTCTTTGTACTGGAGTCTGCTTGAAATGCTTCTGGGTTAAGGAGAGGATTGCTAGTAAAGAGTTTAGTCATATTACTTATAGCATCCTCTATCCTCTGGCTCTGAGCTCTCTGTCCTTGATTGAGTGCAGCTTGAGCTTTTAGTTGAATGTCATGGTCGTCAAGTCTGCTCATAATCTGATCGAACTTCTTCTCATAATCCATGTCTCTATTGTAGTACGGCTTTGCTTGAGACTGGTGTTGTCCTCCAATGAATCCCGGAGGTCTATAATAAGGATCTACTAACCGGTTGCTCTGGTTCCGTGGTACGAAGTTTCTGTAATCGGCATAGCCTTTCTGATTATTAGCGAAACCCTGATCGATGAAGTTTATCTCTTCTGTAGACCAGACTTCTGTTGTGCCGAAGTTGAGGCAGCTTCCACCGTTATGAGCACAGGACCCACACCATCCACAGTCAACTGAAAAGATGGTGACTGACGGGGGATCTAGGGGAATACCAGTTGCTTGTAGATGTTTTTGGACCTCTGTCTTGATCTGCTCTGCAACACTCATCTGACTCTGACTCTTGTTTCCTTCTATTTGCCTCTCCCAGTTTCTAGACTTTGAAGCACAGTTAGCAAAATGCAGAAGAGCATACTGAGGAGTAAGGGCGGTACAATCTCCGCCAACTAGAGAGTTGACCCAGTTTGCAGATTCTTTGCGCATACCACGAGCAAAGAATTCAGCCAGCTATCTTTGTTCAAACCCATGGTGAGGGCAGTCGAAGAGAAGAGACTGGAATTCAATCCAAGTGTCATACAGGCTTGCATCCTCTCTCTGAGTGAATCTGGAGATGCGGTCTTTATAAGCAGTTGTCCTCGCGGGAGGAAAGTATTCCTCAACAAAATCTTGAGCTAATGCCTCCCAGTTAGTGTAATGACCCGGCGGCTTGCTTCCAAGCCACTGCTTAGCTGCACCTCTGAGAGAGAAAGGAAAAACTCGGAGATATAAAGCGTTCTTGTTGAGGTTCCCAGACTTGAAGGTGTTACAAACAGCCAAAAAGTCATCTAGATGGGTGCAGGGGTTATCATCTGGCCTCCCTTCGAATTGCACGTCCTTAGAGATTAGTTCTAGGAGTGGAATCTTAATCTCATAGTCAGGATCATCGTCATTAGGAAGCACGGTGATGGGGATCGAAAGTTGGATGCACGCGGCTTACTGTAGTCCGCAACACTCTTAAGATTAACCATTGCGGTAAAGGAAGATGGAACGGAAGTGATCCGTTTCTGTACCTGCTATGATCTGCAAGAGACAAAAACAAACACAACCGGTGTAAAATCGAAGTGTGATGGAAAATGAAAGATGGAAAGGTAGAAGAATAAAAATGCCAACTCTTCTTTCAACGAAATAGAAGAGTCCCCGGCAACGGCGCCAATTTGATGAACGTGTCGTTGTGATGCATTCAAACAAATAACTAACAAAGCTAACAAAAGCTAGGGTAGATCGTATTCTAGGGGTTTCCTCTACTTCCTTACTCAAAGATGTTGGCAATTTAATTCAAGTTTAAACACAAGTTGTGCGTGGTGTGAGTTCCACGACTTCTATACTAAAATGCAAAGATAAGTTGAAATGAGAATTAAAGCGAAGAAAGATTGAAGATTGATTGATTGACTAGAAAGATGACAGACAAGCTTAGACTTCGAATCCCCCTTAGATTACCAGAGCAACAGCAGTCAACAGACCAGTAATTTTTTATTCTAGTTCATTGAGTTCATAGACACCATCATAACTCCTGACCCTTAGGTTTAAGACTGGCGAACGTTCGCTCTTTCTGATCTAGCTACCACGATAGCCACCCGGGTACGGTCGCCTCTCGCAACGACTTAACTTAACTGGTGCAAATTCTAATGATTAATGAGTTACTCTAGCAATGGATCAACCCTAATCAGTTCCTACGAAAGGCACACTCCAATTATAAGGTTGATTGTTCGATTTGGTGTTTTAAAGTAAGGCGAGCGTTTGCTTCTATCCTTAGCTTAACAAGAATCTAATCTAGGTGGCCAATACAGACAAGAAACACAGATAACGAAGAACAAATCAAACATGAAAGATGAAACTGAATGAATTTCGAATCTAATCACCGCTGATCCGTGACCGCTTTAAGCCCTGGGTCACTTAGGGTTCATCTAATCTAAGCTACACGAGTTTAGCTACTCATATTCAATACAGAAGAATCGAAGACAAACAAAGAATACATCTCAGGTAGGAAGACAGAGAAGAACTGTAAAACCTAATTTCGATGTTTCCTGGCAGCTTCAATCTGCTGGATCTTCAACTCCTAGCACTGGCTCTCCGAGATGGATGGATGGCGTCACGATCCGTTCCTGGCTCCTCGAACTCTCTCTACTCATTTTTCTCTCCCTCCTCTTTCTAGCTGTGTGTTGTGTGTTGTAAATTGTAAGTGTCCTTTCATTTAGCCGCCAATTTCTGTATTTAAACCTACCCGAGATTTTCTGATTTCCCCTGATATTTTCGCCGAAAATAATAGAGGAATTTCGGTGAAAATTTCTTCTTAATCGGGACAGTGGATTCCTTCTTTCGTTTTCGGCAAAAACCCAAGGGTATTTTCGCCGAAAATATATGTGTAAATGGAGCAGGAGTTTCTTTGACTTGAGTGGTCTCTCCGGTTGATTTATGTGTGATTCTTCGAGGTTCCAACGTCTAAGACACGTCCTTGGCTACTTATTCGATGGCAAAAACATGTGCTAACGTAAAAACACTAGAAAATCATCAAATAGACCCGAAACGGGCCAAGGTAACACAAATGGCACGAGATAGGGCAATCGATTGAATATTCGTTATTCTACCCTAAAAATCATGTCTTAAGCAAGGAAATGTCGCTTAAATGAGGCTGATAATCACGTCAAAACGAGTGTCATCAAACATCTCCTCAATTGTGGGGGGTGGAGAATGTTGTTCATCCTCTAGAGCTTCCTTGATGAGTGTCATGCCTTGAGCTAAGCGATTAAGTTGGTTTGCATTATCATCCGCAATCTTCAAAGCTTCCTCAAGCGTGGGAAGAGGTGTAGAAGGTTCCTCATAGCTTACAAACTCCTCTCGAGGACGCTCGCTTTCCTTCACCATTTTCAAGAGCTCCTCTAGCATAGAAGAAGGTTAAGAGGGTTGCTCATAGCTTGTGAACTCCTATTGAGGACGCTTGCTTTCTTCAACCATCTTAAAGAGCTCCTCTAGCATGGAAGGCGGTTGAGAATGTTGTTCATGACTTGTGAAATCCTCTTGATAATACTCCGGCAAGACTTGATGGTAGGGTGGAGATGGATAGGGACATTGCTCATTCCACATGGGTGTTGAAGCTTGTTGTTCTTGACCCCACCATTGGCTATCTCCCTCACAAGTTTCTTGGTAGTAGTTGGATGAAGTAGGATGACCATAGTATGGGTTAGGAGATGGATTCCACCCTTGATAGGTACCATAACCATTACCTCCATTCCACGAGTTCATCTTACTTGCGACCTTGCTCCCATGAATTAGATAGGTGGATAAGGGGCCTACAAACACGCACAACAAACACAACCAAGTAGTACAACAATGCGGGATAACAACACCACAAAAAGAAATAACAAAGAAGCAAAACTAAAACGGAAGGAAGTGAATAGAACGGTCCACTACAAAATGCTTTCAAAGGATTGAGAAAGTTCCCCGGCAACGGCGCCAAAAACTTGATGTGCAAGATTTAACTCACAACAATCAAGGTCGTATTCCACAAGGGCTCTCTCAATAGCTAATACTCACACGGTTCATGGACGGTCTATTCTTTTGAAATAAGTTTTGGTTTGGAAAGGAAATAAAAACATAAAGGAAACTAAATAAGAAAGCAAAACAAAATGGTGCAAATCAAAGGTAAAGGAGGTTCACTTGGAAAGATAGGTTCATCATGCTCAAGAGGAATACATGCACAAACAAGCCAAACATGATCGAGGTTGCAATCGAATGACCACGCAAATCACTTCTATAGACTCAATGCACTCTCGTCGCACTAAGTCCCTATCCTAGAACCACTCAACCTAGGCTCTCGCTCTCAAGCTAAGTGACTAAGGATGCATTAAAGGTGTTTGATGAAATGCCAAGCTATAAACCCTCTCCTATGACTCTATGACCACTAGGCTAGACACCACACTCTCATGTCAATGTCCTAACACTAAGAGAATCATCAAAAGACTAATCAAAGTTCAATTGAATGAAAAACCTAATGCACGCCAAGTGTTCAATAAAATGCACAAGTGAGAAATCATGCAACTATGGTTGAATTGAGATAATCTAATCTCTTAGAACACACTCCCTTCAATCCCTAGACCTACAATCCATGTAATCTAAGCACTCTCATGCATTACATCACAAATAATAGACCAATCAAGCCATAGCCATCAATGGAATTAACAACAAGTCTAGAGACCATTCTCTTACAATCCAAGATCAATCATGGCATATTTGTACAATCAACCTCTATCCTAGCACAACTAATCTATCAATCCAAGGAAACCTAAGAAATCAGCCACACATGGCCAAGGAAATGAAGGAAAGAGAAAGAAAGATGATCACCAAGAACACCATGGCAATCCTCCTCTTGCAAGCTCCTCTTCCAAGGTTGTGGACTTCAATCCAAGCTCCTCTACTTTGATTTGCACCTTGCTCTAGGGTTGTGGATTGGAGATGAGGAGAAAAGTAATTGGAAAGTTGAGAGGAGAGTGTTTTTGTCGAAGGCTGAAATCTGAATAATGAATTGTTCTCTCATTTTCGCCGGCTTCACCCTTTATATATTGTGCTGGAAATCACTGGAATTTTCGGCGAAAATTATGTAAGATTTTCGCCGAAAATCTCTTTGAAAATCACTGGCGGCTTTGGCATTCCTTCACAGATTTTCGGCGAAAACTCTGAAGAGTTTTCGCCGAAAATTTCTTCATAAATCGAACGGCTGTCCCCTGTAATTTGGTTTTCGATCGAGAACTTAGAGTTCTCGTCGAAAACTTCTTCAAATGAAGCGAGCATTTTTCCCAAACTTGCATCGGCCATATCTCCTCCGTCCTAGCTCCGATTGACCTCCCGTTTGATCCTACGTGCTCCTTATCACTCTTGTATGTTGGTTGATTGGTTTGATACGTGTTTTTGTACCACTCGATAACACCGGTCTAAGATGATGAAGACAATCAGTATTTTCACCCCTTTTCCATGTTTTTCTTCAACGTGATTGTGGCTTGAGATTAGATGGAATTCAATTCGAAATCTTGTGTTGAAGTTGTAAGGGGCTAAGGATCAAGTGGCTAATTTGGAAAGAAAATGTTCAAAAGAAAAGAAAAGAAAAGAAAAGAAAAGCTAAGCTAGGCAAGCTCGGCACCTAAGTGAAGTGTCGAGTTGAGCACTAGCAAAGGCAAAAGTTGTGAGCTAGGTAGGTTCAACACCTAAGTGAAGTGTTGGATCGAGCACTAGTATGCAGTAGGAAAAAAGAAGAGAAAAAAAAATGAAAATGGAAAGAAAAGAAAAAAAAGAGTTCTCGAATGTGGCCCTTGATCCTACGCCCGAGTTTGTAAAGAGCGGATCTAGAAGCGGATGAAGTTGAGTCGATAGCCACATCATGATCACTCATCACTCTAAAAAATTCTCTTTTCCCCCGCCTTATTCGTTCCATTTCCCGAGTCAAGTCCTTTTGATTAGAGTTGGTGTTGTCGTGGTCAGTTTTTCTGTATCCCAATTAACCACTACTTGAAGTGTGCAGTTATTAGTGAGGTCTAGACTTGTTTGGTTGACGTTCTTGCATGTGTAGGTTAAGTTTGTTCGTGGAACAGTTTAAATCAAATTGCTATCGTTTGAATCTCAATGTGACCAATCTTGTCATTTGTGAACTTGGATGTTTTCTAATTCATTTGCTTGAGGACAAGCAAAGCTTAGTCATAAAGAAATTTGATGTGATCATATTTAGTGCATTATAAGTCCTCGATTAGCCAAGGGATCCCCCATGTTTGATCTCATTTTGCTATGATTTATAGGCTTTTATGGATGTTTTATGCAAAGTGCCCTTTTGTTGCCCGGTTGCCACTTTGAGGCCAATTCTATGTCTATTGGAGTTGTTTTCTTTGCATTTTCAGGTCTTGGCATTGAAGTACTGGTGACAAGGAGCACGTAGGATCAAACGGGAGGTCAATCGGAGCTAGGACGGAGGAGATATGATCGTTGAAAAATCGAGAAAAATGCACCCTTCAACTGAAGAAGTTTTCGGCGAGAACTCTAAGTTCTCGACCGAAAACCGAATTATAGGAGACAGCCTTCCGTTGTTTGAAGAAATTTTCGGCGAAAACTCTTCAAAGTTTTCGCTGAAAATCTATGAAGATATGACAAGCTGCTCGGTGTTTTTCAAGCATATTTTCGGCGAAAATCTTGTAGAATTTTCGCCGAAAATCCCAGCTTATTCCAGCAGTATATAAAGAAGGCAGCGGACGAAAATTGGGGGATAACACATTCTAATTTTTACACTCGCCGAACACTCCCTTTTCTCTCAATTGTCAATCATCCCTCTCCATCCTCTCAACCAAACATCATCCTTTCTCAATTGTTGATCAACTTGAAGATCAAGGATCTAAGTGAAGACCTCTATAGCTTGGATTGGAGCTTGAAGAGCCAAGTAGGAAGATCCTCCATGGAAGCAAGGATGGTCTCCTCTACTCAATTTCAGGTTTCTTCCATGGTTATGCTAGGCTAAGCTTAGGTTTAGTTTAGTGGGGGATGGATCAAGCTAGGATAGGTGATTGATTGTATGGATTGAGTTTCTCTTAGCCATTTGTGTAAGATGATGATCCTAGACCTTGTGCTTTGTAGACATTAGAGCTTGATTGTTCTTTTGGTATTGTTTATGTCTTTCAATACATGAGAATGATTGATTGATGTTGATTTAAGGTTGTAGGATTGTAATTGGATGATTTGAGAGATTGGATTATACAATTGCAACCATTTTGAGCTTGTTTTCCTTGTTGTCATTTTATCAAACACTTGGTGTGCATTGAGTTTTCTTTCATTTGAAGGTTGAGAGACCCTTTTGATTGCTAGACTAGTGTTTTATGATTGACATGAGAGTGTCTTGCATCATTTACCTTGTGCTAGATGAATGTTGGCTTAGATTTCAAGTTTTTGGCATTTCATTGAGCAAGTTAAGGCACTCCATTACCTTTGTTCACATAGCGAGAGCATGGTGCATTTGGTCTAGGAGTAGAGAGTCAATAGTGCGAGAGTTCGTTGATTCTACTTGAGTGAATTGCATGGTCATTAGTTTACACATCGTTTCTTGAGATTCAGTCCAGCTTTCATGAACCTTGAGCTTGAAGAAACCCCTTGCTAAGCTAAACTCCCTTCTCTTTTGTTTGATCCTCGATTTCACTTGTTAGTTTTTCCTTGTTTGTTTATGCTTTTGATTTGTTCTCTTTCAAAACCAAACCTCAATTTTAAATGTTTAGACCGTTCATGAATTTTGTGAGTATTAGCCTATGAGAGGACCTCGTGGAATACGACCTTGATAAAATTCTTATCAGGATATGAATCCAAGATAAACCTGGAGACTGGGATAGAGTGTGGTCCTTGTGTTTGAACCGTGCTCTGATACCAACTGATGTGAACCGCCGCAACCGTGGGCAGACGACCCGAACCACCACAAGCTGATCATCATAGCAACAAGAATAAACCGTCGGAACCGGGATGGAAGAGGACTTTGACCCACTAGCTATAAACGAGCTAGGAACCAGAAGTATCAAGTCGAGGGCGCCACTTCAAGAGATGTGTGCTCTTGATGATAAGCCGACCTTAAGCAATGCAACAACGAGCAAAGGCTTGAAGGGAAAAGAACATGTGTTCTGAAAATTGTATATTGATTCAAAGGGGGGTTGGTTTACAAGGGTGGCCGGCGGCCTCCTTATATAGGTGAGGGAACAAGCTCTCCTCCCTATTGACTACTACCGAAATAAGAATAAAATAAAGAATCCTAATCCTAATTAGAATCCTAAACCTCCTAAACAACTGTAACATCCCCTCCCAACCAAATGGTTCGGAACTCAGGTTCGGTTGACTAGGGTGTTGGAATCAGTGCTCTTAAGGTCCCCTTGAGGTCTGGGACGTTCGGGTATGAGCCGGGTCGAAGTTGCAAAGGGGGAAACGGTGCAGTGTACAGTACACGACCGTGTAGTGTGATACACGCCGTGTATCACAATACACGCTGTGTATGCTTGGTACCGGCCGTGTATCTTAGCATCAAAATCTCGTCGAAAGTTGCCAGAAATTAGTGCACGGCCGTGTGTTGAGGATACACGTCGTGTATCATGGACCTGACATAAAAGGACAGATTTTGCACGGAAATTCATAACTTCTCCATCCTTTCTCTCTCCCCGAAAAGCCATTGACGAACTTCATTTGAGCAATCTTCAGAGAGGGATTTTGGGAGCTGTAGAGGACGGAATTGAGTTCCGTTTGTTGCTATGAGTTCGTAGCAACGAGGAGAAGAGATTGCTAACCTTAATTTCTGTTTTCCCGGTGTAGGTCGCGGGCAGTGAGTAAGGATAGGATATGAGTTTGGAGTTGGGGAAACTTGATTTTTGAGGAACTAGAAGACGATTAGAGCCTCGTCTTCTATTCCAGGTGAGGGCTTAGCGTTGTGTAGGTAGTTTGGACAGCGTGAGGAGTTCTGAATTCGACATAGATGAAACCTAGATGTAGCATGAAAATGATGAGTGTAAAAGGGGTAAAATGTGTTGTGAATGTGCTTGGTTGATGTTGTGGTTTGATGTGTTTGATTGTCGTTATTGATCACTGTCATATTGGGTTGGGTGTGGACTGAAATGAATTGCCTAATGGTTTGACATAGAAGTGAGAGCTAGGATGGTTGGGAAATGGGTGCAAGTGCTATGATGTTATGAACTGTCAGTTGTGTATGCAGGAGAGTGGCCCTGCCAATGTGGGGTCACTCTGAACATGAGGAATAGCTGGGTGACCCCTAGACTCACGACATGGCCTCCCCTGTACTTGCAGGTGGGGGTGGCCGGTGAGCTAGCCGGTTACCTTTTGGTTGATTGTGATGTGTAAGTTGTGATCATGACAGGAGCGTGGAACAGTGGGATGTGCAGTGAACTATGTACTGAGATGTGGTTGTGGATGATGTGAAATGTGCCCTCGTTGTAAATGAGATGTGGTGAGTTGGAAATATGATGTTGGAACTTGTATGTGAAAGTAGAACCTGAAGGAGCCCACACTACCCCACCTGAAATATCGATGGATTGAGTCTGATTCATTGGGGTGAATCCCTTGGTTGGATACCAAGGATGGTTGTCGTTCTCCTTCGTGGAAGGATCCTTGTGGATGCGTCGGATGTTGTTCTCCTTCGTGGAAGGATCCCTAGTGGATGCGTCTGGTTGATGTGATGGCCGGCAGTGGTGGTGTGGACAACTCCTTGGCGCCTAATAACTCACCTAGATATTATGAATGTGATTGTTCGTGTGATTGTGGTTGTGGTAGTGCCTCGGTTGATGGATGTGATGTGTTGATGTTGTGTGTGTGTGCTGTGGTTGGTGTAACTGTTCTATATTATGCTATTGCTTCGAATTGTGCTTGTGAACGAGAACTGACCAACGTGACCACCTAGACTGCTTTAGGGAAGTAAAATATGGAAAGGGGTTAGGTTGGTTCCATTGTTTTATGTCTTGTGCGGAGTTGGAACCACTCCATAGAATAGGCCAACGTGTAGGTAGGCCCGGTAGGTTCACTCAATTTCAATAGGAAATTGATCCCTTCCCCCTTTCAGGATCTCGAGGCTAGTGAGAGCGGTGTCAGTGATCAGTGTTGAGGGTGGATTTCGAGAATTCTGGACTGAAGCTATGAGGTGAAGACTGGAGCCTACTTGGAGTTGACCTGTTTCATATTTAAGTTGACCTTGGATATTTTGGGGGTTTTTTATGGATTTATGTATTTTTTGAGTTTATGTTGGATTTTGTGGTTTTATGTTGAGATGAGATTGTGCACGGTTTCATTATGATTTTTCACGGATTAATGGAGGCCTCTTTTGTTGATTTTACTCAAAGCTTGGTTTTATTTATGTTTTTATGCTGATTTACTGCTTAGTAACACTCAAGAACGGTTCAACCATGGGTTTCACCTGGTTGATTTGGGACGGGTGTTACAACAACATGAACTAAAAGGGAATAAAACATAAAATAATAAATGGAGTTTTTAATGTTGAATAAAAGACCTAAATAGGTCAAAACCCTAATCCGGCCGTGATCAGCTTGCTCGGTCGGGCGTCGGGATGGGTTTGGTCGGAGGCTCCGATCTTGGCTTGGCCTTGGCCCGGGGCTTTAGTGATCTGTCTTGGGCCATGCTCCGGGTGTGGCCTGGTGTCTTCTTGAATTTCCAGGAGGGTGTAACCCTCCTTGGCAAATCGATCGGCATCCTCTTCGTGCCCTTCTTTACTCCAGAACTCCATGTAGGTGTTAAGTTTCTCCCGGAAGGCCTTGGTCTAGCTTCGGGTAAAAGGAGGCTCAGGTCGTGTCCAGGGTTTTTTGGGCTCATCAAACACCCCACACTTAAGCTTTTGCTTGTTCTCAAGCAAACTGAACTAGAACTCACTCAAATTCACAGATGACAAGATAGATTTAAATGAGATTCAATTTCTAACAATTTGGTTTAAACTGTTCCACATAGAAAAAGTGACCTACACATGCAAGAACATCAACCAAACAAGTTTTCGATCTCACTAATTTCTGCACACTTCAAGTAGTAGTTTTAACAAAGCTCGTTTCTTGGCAAAACAATTAATCACATTTAACCGACTACGATAACCAATTCTAATCAAAAAGACTTTAAGCTCTAGCCATGATGTGGATGTGGAGGTAGGAAAAGTGACGTGGCTATCGACTCGACTTCATCCGTTTCTAGATCTATACATTACATGTTCTAGCTAGGACCGATTTAAACAACAATTTATTTCAAGATTCAAACTTACTCCATTGATTTACTGCATACTAGTGCTCGATACCGAACACTTGACTTAGGTGTCGGACATGCCTAGCTCACAGTATTTGTGCTTGTGCTAGTGCTCAACCCGAACACTTCACTTAGGTCTCGGGCTTGCCTAGCTTTGATTTCAGCACTTTAAAGAACTTAGCATTAATTTGAACAACTCAATTTACTTGATTTAACAATTTATCCACTTGATCCTAGCTAGTTATAATTTTTTACACAAGATTTCGAATTGGATTTTCGTCTAATCTCTAGCCACAATCACAGGTGAACAAATATGGAGTGAAAAACATGAGGGGAGACACTAGCATTTATCATCTTAGAATGGTGTTATCGAGCTTTGTTATTAACAAGTCAATCAATTCAATTAATTCAAGTTCAACTACAAGAGTGATTTATGATCTGTTCTGACCTAGACTCATTTGATTTCAGTGCCAACACGTTGGTTACAAGTTCTAAGTGGAACAGTCTAGACGTCATTGTGAAAAATTGAAGTCAATTTAACATCAAAAGTCAAGAACGGAGCAATTATATGCTAGAGAAATTCAAAATTGAACCACGAAATCACAGAAAATCAAGCAAGATCATGCATAATTCTAACATCCTACCCCACACTTAAACCGTTCTGTGTCCTTACAGGACTGAAACAAGAGTAGAGAGATACGAAGAACCTGGAACGAGATGGTCGCTGTAGGGGATGAACACGGAGAGTCTGGAGCGGAGCGGAGTAGCTTCACACGATCCAACAAAACAAAAACAACAAAAAGATCAAAAGGATACCGGGAAAAGTGTCCCGGATCCGCACAGAAGAAAGTCGAAAAGAAGAAGGCTAGGGGAAATTTTGAAAATATTTTGACTCTGTTATGAAAAAAAAATTTGAAAATTTTCTGACCCAACTATAGTTCTCCCCGAAAACTGTTGAAGTTCTCGGCGAAAACTTCATTGAAAACGAAACTGCAGACAAACTCAAAACAAACTAAACTTCTCACCGAGAACTCGAAAACTTGGGAGTTCTCGGCGAAAACTTCTTTGAAAAAACAAAACAGAACAACTGACTCAAAGAACACATTCTCGCCGAGAATATTAAAGTTCTCGGTGAGAAGTTTTGACCTGACAGAAAAAATGAAACAGGCGAAAAAGAAAAACTGACACTTTGGCTTCCCGAAACTGACTCGAACGATGAAAATACTGACTCAATAATTCAAAACGGACTCCAGCCGTGGGTTGCCTCCCACGAAGCGCTCTCGTTTTACGTCCTTGAGCCGGACGATACCTGGTTAGGGACCCCAATTTAAGAGCTCCTTGAAGTCAATCGTTTTCTTCAAGGCCAGCGGTTGAGAGCCAAACAGCACTCCAGAAGGATGTAGATGCAGCCGGTGATGCTTGAGTAGATCGTGGTTCTGCTTGACTGACCTTTTCTTCTCGAATTCTCCTAATGGAGGAGGAAAGAGATAGTACGATGTGTCGCAGCCAGCGAGCTCAGTCTTCTCCACCCGATGGACATCAAGGATACTCTCAGAGTTGAGCACATATGCGTCCAAATCTATGATCTCCTCAATCTCTACGTGCTCCTCTTCAGCTTCAATTTCAGGATGGATGAGCTCGACGCCTTTAAGATGGATGGGTTCCACGCCTTCATCAGCCACCACTACCAAGGATTCTTCATCAGATACCTCTAGCTCACAACAGTCATGGTCGAGATTATCATTTTCTTCTTCGAACAGCTCTTGAGCATCTTCTTCAATTGGATGATTTGGTTGCTCGAGCTCGACGTCTACCGCATTAGGAACTTGTAGCATTGAAGTGATCCCGGATGTGATCTTCTCCTAGAGGGATTCTATTCTCGACATCCATTGCTGATTTTCATGAGCCTGTAGATACATCTCTTGGTGATCTTGGTGGTGGTTTGTAGCTTCGGGCTCTTGCCATGACGGCAAGGGTGAAGGTTCCTCATACCAACTTGTCGTGGGTGGTCGTTCTGGTGTATACCATCCTTGGTTGACCTTGAAATATGGTTCTTCATTAATGTACCACCCTTGTTACTGGTCATACCACCTGTAATCCTGCATCTCAAAACTCAAGAGCACTACCCAGGTAAATCATGGAAAAATGGGAGAAAAATAAATGATAAGATGGAAAGGTAGAAGAATAAAATGCCAACTCTTCTTTCAAACAATATAGAAGAGTCCCCGGCAACGGCGCCAATTTGATGAACGCGTTTTCACGCGCGTGTAGTCAAATAACTATCAAGCACAAAGCAAGATAGATCGTATTCCACGGGTCTCTTCTAATCGTCTACTCAAATATGTTGGCAAATTACTCAAGTTTAAACACTTTGTGTGTGATGTGAGTTCCACGACTTCTAATCTAATAAAGAAGGAAAGTAAAAGACAGAAAGATTAAAAGGTTGACTAACGAGAAGATAGACGAGCTAGATTTCGAATCCCCCTAAGATCACCAGAGCATTGGCAATCACAAGACCATCGATTTTCAATTCTAATTCACTCAGTTCTCAGACACACCATAACTCCTTACCCTTAGGTTTAAGACTAGTGAACGTTCGCTCTATCCGATCTAACTACCACAATTAATTAACCGTCTGTGCGTTCACTTCTACAACGGAGAACTAACTAGGGCAATTGGTTAATTTTGGTGAGTTACTCTTGAAGCGGATTAACCCTAACTGGTCCCTACGAAAGGCACACTCCAATGAATAGGTTAATTGGTTGAATTGATGTTTTGAAGTGAGGCGAACGTTTGCTACTATCCTCAGCTTAACTAGAGACTAATCTAAGTGAACAAGAAAGACAAGTTTAAATGTTTTAAAGCAAGGAAGTTGTCTGGCGACTAACCCTAACTTAACACAAACCTAATCTAGAAGATCAACCGGAAAAGAAACACAGGATCAACGAATCTAATCTAGGCGTCAACTAGACAAGAAACGCAGAAAAACAATGAAGAAAAAACAATCACGCAAGAGAAACTATCTGAATCAAGATCTAATTACCGCCAATCTATGACCGCTTTAAAGCCCCGGGTCACTTAGGGTTCATCTAATCTAAGCTCTACGAGTTCAGCTACTCATATTCAATACAAGAGAATCGAAGACAATCAAGGAATACATCTCAAGTAGGAAGAATAGAGAAGAATTGTAAAACCTAATTTGATGACTCCGTGAAGCTTCAATCTCCTAGATCTTCAACTCCTAGCTCCGAGCTCTCCGAGATGGAAGGATGGCGTCACGATCTCTTCCCGGCTCTTCGAACTCTCTCTCTAACTCTCTAAGTCATGGCTGATCTCTCAGAATTTGTATCCCTCCAATCTGGCTTCAAAAAGTCTATATATAACCCTAGAAACCCTTTACAAGTTGGAAAAGGCTGAAAATTAGGGTTTCTGCTGCGGTTTTCAAAAAAGTTTTCGCCAAAAATTTTAGTTAAAAGCTCTTGGGTAGAATTCCAACTTTTTCGATGATTCCCGCTCCATTTGAACTCCGATTTGGTCCCCGTTTGAAGCATTGGACTTGTGAGAGAGTCCTCTATAATGTGGTAACCTGGAGGCTCAACATAAAAACTCACAAACTAGGTAAAAATAGCCAAGAAATGGAGAATGTACGCACTAGGAGCCGGTAATCACAAAATTAACACATTTGCACCAAATACTCATCAAAATTGCATCAAAGGATATGAAATGTCGCTTAAATGGGGCTGATAATCACGTTAATTCGTGTGTCATCAACAAGCTGGCTCAAGACTTCATTGAAGAATACTTTCCTCCTTCTAGAACAACCGCCTACAAAGATAGCATCTCCATGTTCAGACAGAAGGAAGGAATGAGCTTATACGACACTTGGAATGAGTTCCAGGAGCTCCTCTACAGCTGCCCCCATCACGGTTTCGAGCAAAGGCAACTAGCTGAGACTTTTGCTCGAGGAATGAACGAGGAGTCATCCAAGTGGGTCAACTCCTTAGCTGAGGGAGATATCACTGCTCTTACACCAGAAGCGGCTATGCTTCACTTTGCTGATTGCGCTTCCAAGTCAAGGAATTGGGAGAGACAAACAGAAGGAGCTCGAAGCAAGCTCAACATTGAAGAGCAAGTTAAGGCGGAAATAGAGAAGCACTTGATGATGTGAACCGCTGCAACCGTGGGCAGACGACCCTTGAACACCGCAAGTTGGACACCGTGCAACAAGGTAGAACCGTCAGGAACCGGGGCGGATGAGTACTTTGACCCGTCAGCTATATAACAGCTGGGAACCAGAAGTGTCCAGTCGAAGACGCCACGCCAAGAGATGGATGCTCTTGATGATAAGTCGATCCTTCCGTATTGCAACATGCAGATACAATTAGGGGTTTCAAGAACAAAGTTCTATCAAAAAGGGGTTTATTTCATAAAAAGTTTCAACAACAAGGGTGGCCGGCGGCCTCCTTATATAGGTGAGGGAACAAGCTCTCCTCCCTAAACACTACTTCCTAAATAATAATAAAATAAAGAGTCATATTCCTAAAAAGAATCCTAAAGCCCCTAAATAAGCCTACTAAAAAGGAATAAAATATACAATAATAGTTGTAGTCTTTAAAGCAGAATAAAAGACCTAAATTAGGTCAAAAACCCTAATCTGGTCGTGTACGGCTGCTCGGGCCGGTTGGGCGCGTGTGGCGGCCCGGTGGGCTTGACTGGATGAGCGCCGGGCTTGACTTGGGTGGCAGTCGCGGGCTTCGTGCTTCGGGCTAGTTCAGTGACCGGGCTTCTTGGCCGACTTCATGGGATCCCTCGGATCGGTCCGGCTGCCGGTCTAAGGCTCGGGTCGGGCCTTTCTTCGGTTCCTTTCCTTTTCTGCTCGGGCCTTCCTTCCTAAGCTTCAGGTAGGCCTCTAGGTAGCTTCGGACGTAGCTCTCCGGGGTCAGTCCAAGTGTCATGCTTTGGGGCCACGGACTCCAATTCTTCTCATAGCTCGGCTCAAGGTCAATCTTTGAAAGCTCTCCTCTTCGGGCCAAGGGTTCTTGGACAATCTTCCTTCTGTACTCCAGAAATGCTTCCAGAGGGTCACTCAAAGAACTGACTTCTTCTTCAGGGCTCCTGGAGGTCAGACTAGGAGCAGGTTGAAGCTTCTCTTCGGTGCTAGGGCTTATACCCTCGGCCAGCAGCATGGCCTAGAACAACATTCCATCTCGTGGAGCCTTTCTACCTGCAAAGGAAGGACTTAGTCGATATTTCAGAGCGTACCTTGGCTTTAGGGCTTGAAGATGGCCTGCCCTAGGCTCTTTATGCCTTTTGTGAGGTCCTAGGGTCTTATCTCGGCCTGGTGACCCTGGTGGGGTGTAGGAGTATCAGTTGGCATCAGGGCAGCATTGTTGGATCATAGCATTCCCCTCTTCTTGCCTTGGATTTGCCCCCAAATCCATCTTGGGTTCTCTCCTAGCACTCATCACCCTCTTACAAACTTCAGCAACTTTATGGGCCATGGTCGGGGAAGATTCAGTATCATCTTTAGACCTAGGAGTGTCACTTGAGTCAACAACGGACCAAGGCTCGGGCCCTTCAGCGCTTTCTCCATCAGTCTCCATGGCTCCTTCTCCTGAAAAACTATCAACAATAATATTAAGGCTCGGGGAGGTAGCGGGTGAGAGTTCCTCACTCATATCCACGTCCGGGTCAGGATCCGGATCTTCTTCACTCGGGGCAGCCCTCAGAATCCTTCGGGAGGTGATCTCCCATTGAATCTTGGGTGCACAGGGGACCGTCGGTGAGGCGTCAGGTCGGGGCGTGATGTGAACCGCTGCAACCATGGGCAGACGACCCTTAAACACCGTAAGTTGAGACCGTGCAACGAGGTAGAACCGTCGGGAACCGGGGGCGGATAAGTACTTTGACCCGTCGGCTGTATATAGCCGGGAACCAGAAGTGTCCAGTCGATGACGCCACGCCAAGAGATGGATGCTCTTGATGATAAGTCGGGTCCTTCAGTATCGCAACATGCAGATACAATAAGGTTTCAGAACAAAGTTCTTTCAAAGGGGGTTTATTTCATAAAAGTCTGAAGAACAAGGGGTGGCCGGCGGCCTCTATATATAGGTGAGGGAACAAGCTGTCCTCCCTAAACACTACTTCTAAATAATATAAAATAAAGAGTCATATTCCTAAATAGTCTCCTAAAACCCCTAAATAATCCTACTAAAAGGAATAAAACATAAAATAATAGTCTTTAACCGAGAATCCAACACAAAATAGGACTAAAACTCCTAAACCCTAATCCGGTGGTTTAGGGTTTCCTAGTCCGGGTAGGATTAGGACTCAGCGGGTCCGCCGGGCTTGGTTTGGGCCTTGGCGCCGGGCTTCTTCTTCACGGGTGGTCCTTTGTCGGGCCTTGGGGCCTGATGCTTCGGGCTTGTCCAGGGTCTAGGGCCTAGCCAAGAGGCTCGGGCCAAGAGGTGGCTGCCCTCATAAAATACCCCCGATCGGCCCGGTTCTCGGTCTAGGGCTCGGGGTGGGGCATGGCGGGTGTCCTCTTCATTTCTGCCCGGTGCTTCTTCTCCTATCTTCAGGCATCTCCTTAGGTAGCTCCAGATGTGGCTCTCATGGGCTAGGGTAGGGCCAGGAGTGGTGCCTTGGAACCAAGTGCTCCTCTTCTTCTCACGACTTGGCTCCGGATCAGTCTCGGGTGGCCATCCTTTCTCGGCCAGGTACTCTCGAGTTCTCTTGTTCCTGTACTCCAGGAAGGCTTCCATAGGGTCTCTTGAGTGGGCCTCATCTTCAGGGCTCTTGGAGGCTCGGCCAGGATCCGTCGGAGGCTTGTCCTTAGCACTAGGGTTTCTACACTCGGCCAGCAGCATGGCTTGGAGTGGCATTTCTTCCTCCTGAGCTTTCCTACCTGTAGGGGGAGGCCTGAGCCTGTATATTATCTCATACCTGGGCTTGGGGTCTTGTAGGTGGCCTTCCCTTGGCTCTATACACTTCTTGTAGGGCCCTAAGGTTCTTCCTTGGACGGGTGACCATGGTGGAGTGTATGAGTACTTACGGATACTTGGGCAGTCGGGCTGGGTCATATCATCCCCCTCTTCTTGCCTTGGATTTGTCCCCAAATCCATCTCGGGCTCTCTTCTAGCACTCAACACTCTCTTCCGGACTTCAGCAATCTTGTCGGCCACGGTCGGGGAAGATTCAACTTCATTTTTAGACCTAGGAGTGTCATTGGAATCAGTAACGGACCAAGGCTCGGGTCCTTGATGCTGCAGTTTTAGCGGTATCAAATAACTAACCTACCGAAGTAGACTAGATCGTATTCCACAGGGTTTCTACTAATCGACTACTCCAAAAAGCTGGCAAATTACTCAGGTTTAAACACTTAGTGCGTGGTGTGAGTTCCACGACTTCTAATGTAATAAAGCAGGAAAATAAAAGACAGAAAAGTAAAAGGTTGACTAACGAGAAGATAGACGAACTTAGATTTTGAATCCCTCTTAGATCACCAAGGCAATGACAATCACAAGATCAGCGGTTTTCAATTCTAATTCAATCGGTTTCTATACACCACCATAACTCCTTACCTTCAGGTTTAAGACTGGCGAACGTTCGCTCTATCCGTTCTAGCTACCAAGATTAATTAGCCGCCCGGGTACGGTCGCCTCTCGCAATGACTTAACTTAACTGGTGCAATTACTAACGATTTATGAGTTACTCTTGCAGTGGATTAACCCTAATCGGTTCCTACGAAAGGCATACTCCAATTATAAGGTTAACTGGTTGAATTGATGTTTTAAAGAGAGGCGAGCGTTCGCTTCTATCCTCAGCTTAACAAGAATCTAAACTAGGTGATCAAGGAAGACAAGTTTATGCGCCAAAGTAGGGAGATGTCTGGCGACTAACCCTAGCTTGCAAAAACCTAATCTAGGCGATCAACCAGAGAAGAAACATAAACAATCAAGAACAAAACAACCATGCAAAGAGAAACTGATTGAACTTCAAATCTAATTACCGCCAATCCGTGACCGCTTTAAAGCCCTGGGTCACTTAGGGTTCATCTAATCTAAGCTCTACAAGTTCAGTTACTCATAACGATGACAGCAGAATCAAAAGCAACAAAGGAAGTCATCATACAGAGGAAGAACAGATAAGAACTGAAAACCTAATTCTGACGACTCCGACGAAGCTTCAATCTCCTGGATCTTCAACTTTAAGCTCCGAGTTCTCCGAGGTTGAAGGATGGCGTCACGATCTCTCCACGGATCTTCGAACTCTCTAAACTCTATCTATCGACCCTAAGGTCGTGGCTAATCAGGCAAAATTCGTGTGTTCCTAATCTAGCTTCAAAAAGTCTATATATACCCCCAAAAACCCTTTACAAGTTGGAAAAGGCTGAAAATTAGGGTTTCTGCCCGGATTTTCAAAGGAATTTTCGCCGAAAATATCACCACATTTTCGCCGAAAATATTAGTTAAAAACCAGCTCCAACTTGTTTCGATGATTCCCACTCCGTTTGAACTCCGATTTGGTCCCCGTTTGAAGCACTGGACTCGTGAGAGAGTCATCTATAATGTGGTAACTTGGAGGGTCAACATAAAAGCTCACAAAAAGGGTAAAAATAGCCAATAAATGGACAATGTATGCACTAGGAGCCTAGAATCACAAAGTTACGACAAATGCACCAAATACTCATCAAAATGGCATCAAAGGGTATGAAATGTTGCTTAAATGGGGATTATAATCACGTCAAATCGAGTGTCATCAAAATACCCCACACTTAAGCTTTTGCTTGTCCTCAAGCAAACTGAACTAGAACACACTCAAATTCACAAATGACACGAGATTAAACTGAGATTCAATTCTAACGATTTGGTTTAGACTGTTCCACGTAGAAAAAGTGACCTACACATGCAAGAACATCAACCAAACAAGTTTTCGATCTCACTAATTTCTGCACACTTCAAGTAGTAGTTTTTAACAAAGCTCGTTTCTTGGCAAAACAATTAATCATAATTAACCGACTATGATAACACCAATTCTAATGAGAAAAGACTTTAAGCTCTAGCCATGATGTGGACGCGGAGGTAGGAAAAGTGGCGTGGCTATCGACTTGACTTCATCCGTTTCTAGATCTGTACGTTACATGTTCTAGCTAGGACCAATTTAAACAACAATTTATTTCAAGTTTCAACTTCTTCCATTGATTTACTGCATACTAGTGCTCGATACCAAACACTTCACTTAGGTGTTGGACCTGCCTAGCTCACAGTATTTGTGCCTATGCTAGTGCTCAACCCGAACACTTCACTTAGGTGTCGGGCTTGCCTAGCTTTATTTTCAGCACTTTAAAGAACTTAACATTAACTTGAACAACTCAATTACTTGATTCAACAATTTAGCCACTTGATCCTAGCTAGTTATAACTTTTTACACAAGATTTCGAATTGGATTTCCGTCTAATCTTAAGCCACAATCACAGGTGATCAAATATGGAGTGAAAAACATGGGAGAAGCTAGCATTTATCATCTTAGAACGGTGTTATCGAGCTTTGTTATTAACAAACCAATTAATTCAATTAATTCAAGTTTCAACTACAGAAGTGATTTATGATCTGTTCTAACCTAGACTCATTTAATATCAGTTCTGACACGTTGGTTACAGGTTCTAAATGGAACAGTCTAGACGTCATTATTCAAAATTGAAGTCAATTTAACATCAAAAGTCAAGAATTGAGCAATTCTATGCTAGAGAATTTTCAAATTTGAACCACAGAATCATAGATAGCAAGCAAGATCATGCATAATCCTAGAATCCTACCCCACACTTAAACGGTTCTGTGTCCTCACAGAACTAATCTAGAGTAGAGAGATACGAAGAACCTGTGACGAGATGGTCGGTGTAGGGGATGAACACGGAGAGTCCGGAGTGGAGCGGAGTAGCTACTCAAGTTCCTACAAAAACAAAAACAACAAAAAGATCAAAAGGATACCGGGACAAGTGCCCGGGATCCACACAGAAGAAAAGTGGATCGAGATCCGAAAAGAAGAAAGAAAAGAAATGGAAAGGATAGAAACAACCTGATCACTGTTCCGAGGGCGGGGTGAAAATCAGAAGTTGAAACCGGTATAAATAGTCGGTGGAAAACACAAGATTTTCGGCGAAAATGATTGAAAATTTTCGGCAAAAATGATTGAAAATTTTCGGCAAAAATGATTGAAAATTTTCGGCGAAAATGTTTTGTAAAATCAAAATCCGGTTCGGCAAAAAGTTAAGTTGCTTTATGTCGAGAAGTAGAAACAGGAGAACAGGCCGGTTTTAAACACATATTTTCGGCGAAAATATGGGTGAATTTTCGGCGAAAATATGGGTGACTTTTCGCCGAAAATAATCTTGAAGATGGTCGGCAGTTTTTTTTTTTAACTGGGGCTTTAAAACAGAACGACTCAAACTGAAAACAACTGACTCCAGCCGTGGGTTGCCTCCCACGAAGCGCTCTTGTTTAACGTCCGTGAGCCAAACGATACCTGTTAGGGACCCCAACTTAGGAGTTCCTTGAAGTCAATCGTCTTCTTCAAGGACAGCGGTTGAGTGCCATGTAGCACTCCAGAAGGGTGATGCAGCCGGTAGTGCTCTAGTAGATCGCGGTTCTGGTTGGATGACCAGTTCTTCTCGAATTCTCCTACCGGAGGAGGAAAGAGGTAGTACGGCGCGACATGGTCAATGAGCTCCATCTTCTCTACAGGTTGACTCGGCGGAAGTGTAGGTGAGGGTATCTCCTCAATCTCTATCTGCTCCTCTTCGGCTTCAACTTCGGCATGGATTAGCTTTATGTCTTCATCAACCACCACCGCCAAGGATTCTTCTAGCTCATAATAGTCATGGATAGGATCATCATCTTCTTCTTCGAACAGCTCTTGAGCGTCTTTTGTCATTAACTGCTTTGGTTGCTCGAGCTTGATGTCCGTCGCGAGATGAGCTTGTAGCATTGAAGAGATATTATCCAAGGCAGATTGGGTTCTTGACGAGCATTGTTGATGTTCATGAAGCATCTCTTGGTTATCTCTAGCGCCACTTTGATGCTCTTATTGGTGTGTCTCTTGGTAACCTTGTAGCATTGAAGAGATTTTATCAAAGAGGGAGTCAAATCTTGCCGTTTGTTGTTGTGTTGATATAGCATCTCTTGGTAATCCTCAATATTCGGTGCTCCATTGAAGCGCCACTCTTGGTACTAGTCATCCCACCTATAATCCTGCATAATCAAAACTCAAAAGCACTACCCAGGTAAATCATGGAAATATGGAGGAAAATTAAATGGTAAGGCGGAAAGGTAGAAGAATAATTTGCCAACTCTTCTTTCAAACAATTAGAAGAGTCCCCGGCAACGGCGCCAATTTGGTGCTGCAGTTTTAGCGGTATCAAATAACTAACCTACCGAAGTAGACTAGATCGTATTCCACAGGGTTTCTACTAATCGACTACTCAAAGAAGCTGGCAAATTACTCAGGTTTAAACACTTAGTGCGTGGTGTGAGTTCCACGACTTCTAATCTAATAAAGCAGGAAAATAAAAGACAGAAAAGAAAAAGGTTGACTAACGAGAAGATAGACGAATTTAGATTTTGAATCCCCCTTAGATCACCAAGGCAATGACAATCACAAGATCAGCGGTTTTCAATTCTAATTCAATCGGTTTGTATACACCACCATAACTCCTTACCCTTAGGTTTAAGACTGGTGAACGTTCGCTCTATCCGTTCTAGCTACCAAGATTAATTAGCCGCCCGGGTACGGTCGCCTCTCGCAACGACTTAACTTAACTGGTGCAATTACTAACGATTTATGAGTTACTCTTGCAGTGGATTAACCCTAATCGGTTCCTACGAAAGGCATACTCCAATTATAAGGTTAACTGGTTGAATTGATGTTTTAAAGAGAGGCGAGCGTTCGCTTCTATCCTCAGCTTAACAAGAATCTAAACTAGGTGATCAAGGAAGACAAGTTTATGCGCCAAAGCAGGGAGATGTCTGGCGACTAACCCTAGCTTGCAAAAACCTAATCTAGGCGATCAACCAGAGAAGAAACATAAACAATCAAGAACAAAACAACCATGCAAAGAGAAACTGATTGAACTTCGAATCTAATTACCGCCAATTTGTGACCGCTTTAAAGCCCTGGGTCACTTAGGGTTCATCTAATCTAAGCTCTACAAGTTCAGTTACTCATAACGATGACAGCAGAATCAAAAGCAACAAAGGAAATCATCATACAGAGGAAGAACAGATAAGAACTGAAAAACCTAATTCTGACGACTCCGGCGAAGCTTCAATCTCCTGGATCTTCAACTTTAAGCTCCGAGTTCTCCGAGGTGGAAGGATGGCATCACGATCTCTCCACGGATCTTTGAAATCTCCAAACTCTATCTATCGACCCTAAGGTCGTGGCTAATCAGCCAAAATTCGTGTGTTCCTAATCTGGCTTCAAAAAGTCTATATATACCCCTAGAAACCCTTTACAAGTTGGAAAAGGCTGAAAATTAGGGTTTCTGCCCGGATTTTCAAAGGAATTTTCGCCAAAAATATCACCACATTTTCGCCGAAAATATTAGTTAAAAACCAGCTCCAACTTGTTTCGATGATTCCCGCTCCGTTTGAACTCCGATTTGGTCCCCGTTTGAAGCGCTGGACTCCTGAGAGAGTCCTCTATAATGTGGTAACATGGAGGCTCAACATAAAAGCTCAAAAAAGGGTAAAAATAGCCAATAAATGGACAATGTATGCACTAGGAGCCTAGAATCACAAAGTTACGACAAATGCACCAAATACTCATCAAAATGGCATCAAAGGGTATGAAATGTTGCTTAAATGGGGCTTATAATCACGTCAAATCGAGTGTCATCAGTCCTTCAGCGCTTTCTCCATCGATCTCCATAGCTCCCTCTCCTGAAAAACTATCAACAATAAGGTCAAGGCTCGGGGAGGTGGCGGGTGAGAATTCCTCACTCATCTCTACATCCGGGTCAGCATCCGGATCTTCTTCACTCGGGGCAGCTCTCAAAACTCGTCGGGAGATGACCTCCCATTGAATCTTGGGTGTACAGGGAATCGTCGGTGAAGCGCCGGGTCGGGGCACGGGGGTGTCGGGGGTGCCGGAGGTGATCCTGGGCACGTCGGGAAGGATGGCGGCGCCGGGCGGTGGGGAGGTGTCGGGCAGGGGCAAAGTGGCGACGGCCAGGGAAAAGCCGGCGGCGGCGTCGGTCAGTGATGCATCGGGCAGTGGCAAGGCGGCGGCGGCGGGCAGTGATCCGTCGGGTAGTGGAAAGTCGTCGGGCAGTGACGCATCGGGCAGGGGCAAGGTGGCGGCGGCGGGCAGTGATCCGTCGGGCAGTGGGAAGGTGGTAGCAGGCAGTAGGAGGCCGACGGCGGCGGCTAGTGGTGTGGCGGCGGCGGCGGGCAGTGGGGAGCCGGTGGCGGGCGGGCAGGTCGGTGGTGTCGGACATCGTCGCGTCAGGGCAGCCGGGGTCGGGTAGGACCGGGGCTGAGCGTCGGGCGGGGACGCGCCGGACTTGTGGTCGGGGGCCACGTCGGGTGGTGATGTGCCGGGGGGCTTGGGCAGCGACTGGTCGGGGTCGGGTGCTAGGTCGGTCGGGGCCTGGTGGGGCAGGGTAGCGCCGGGTGTTAGGGTGCTAGGACAGGGTGGATATTGCCAGTCGGGGCCGGGCGCTGGAGCGCCGGGGCATGGTAGGGCAGCACCGGGGCCGGGTGCTGGGTAGCCGAGGCTGGGCGGGTGACGCCAGTCGAGGCCGGGCGCTGGGGCGGCGGGACCTGGTCGGGCAGCGCCAGGGCGGGGGCCGTGCGCTGGGGCGCCGGGGCCTGGTTGGGCAGCGCCGGGGCTGGGGCCGAGTGCTGGGGCCTGGGGCAGCGCTGAGGCTGGGGCCGAGCGCTGGGGCGCTAGGGCCTGGGGCAGCACCGGGGCTGGGGCCGAGCGCTGGGGCACTGGGGCCTGGTTGGGCAACGCCGGGGCTGGGTACTGGTGCTGGGACGCTGGAACCTGGGGCAGCGCCGGGGCTGGGGCCGAGCGCTGGGGCTTGGGGCAGTGCCGAGGCTGGGGCCGAGCGCTGGGCGCTGGGGCTTGGGGCAGTGCCGAGGCTGGGGCCGAGCGCTAGGGCGCTGGGGCTTGGGCTAGTGCCGAGGTTGGGGCCGAGCGCTGGGAACAGGGCTGGTGCTGGGGCTAAGGCTGGGGCTGGTGCCGGGGCTGAGGCCGGGGCGCCGGGTGCTAGGGTTTTAGAGGTGAAGCCTGCAAACTTCTCAAGCCTTCTCGGATTAACTTGCTCTCCTTCATCTGACTCTTCTTCTTCTTTCTTCTCGTCCTCCTCATCGTCTGTCTCGATTTCTCTTTCTCTTATCACCATCGTTTGTTGATTAAGGCAAGTCCCTTGAAATATGTCCCCTTCCTTGACATTTGACACATACAATTCCACTGGGACGTGGGTTAGAGCCTTGAAACTTATAAGTAGATGGGGCAAGTGTTACCGGAGATGCCGAATCCCTAGGGTTAGGGTTTGGCCGTGAGCTGTGGGCTCGGGTCTGTTCGGGCTTCCATGGAGCTTGGCTTGTACTCGGATCTTCTCTCCATGGGGCATGGGCGGGTCTTCTGGTGTAGCCGTCTCGGCCTTGTCCTTCTCCAAGCTAGGCTAGGGTTTCGTGGATGTGGACCAGGGTAACTCCAAGATCCCGAAGGGTGTTCTCCACATTGGCTAATCTCTCGTCTGCCATGGTTAGTACTATCGAACGGAAGCAATTTTCTATCCCCTCTTCTTAGAAATAAACTTACAACGAAAGGAAATAACGTGGCAAGGTAGCCTTCCTTTCTTTTCTTTTTCTTACAACTCGAAACTTAAAACAAAAATTGAAATAGAAGGGAATTTTTGAAGCTATTTTCTGAGAAAGAAATAAAAGGATATGAATCCAGGTGAACCTAGAGACTAGAATAGATTGTGGTCCGTGAGCTGAACCGTGCTCTGATACCAACTGATGTGAACCGCTGCAACCGTGGGCAGACGACCCTTAAACACCGTAAGTTGAGACCGTGCAAAGAGGTAGAACCGTCGGGAACCGGGGGCAGATAAGTACTTTGACCCGTCGGCTGTATATAGCCCGGAACCAGAAGTGTCCATTCGATGACGCCACGCCAAGAGATGGATGCTCTTGATGATAAGTCGGGGCCTTCAGTATCGCAACATGCAGATACAATAAGGTTTCAGAACAAAGTTCTTTCAAAGGGGGTTTATTTCATAAAAGTCTGAAGAACAAGGGGTGGCCGGCGGCCTCTATATATAGGTGAGGGAACAAGCTCTCCTCCCTAAACACTACTTCTAAATAATAATAAAATAAAGAGTCCTATTCCTAAATAGTCTCCTAAAACCCCTAAATAATCCTACTAAAAGGAATAAAACATAAAATAATAGTCTTTAACTGAGAATCCAACACAAAATAGGACTAAAACTCCTAAACCCTAATCCGGAGGTTTAGGGTTTCCTAGTCCGGGTAGGATTAGGACTCGGCGGTCCGCCGGGCTTGGTTTGGGCCTTGGCGCCGGGCTTCTTCTTCACGGGTGGTCCTTCGTAGGGCCTTGGTGCCTGATGCTCCGGGCTTGTCCAGGGGCTAGTGATATGACCCGGCTCCACCGCCCCGGGCCACAAAGGTATACTCACACCCCACCAAGGTACCCCGTAGAAGGCCGAACTCCGGGCCCATATAAAAAGCGCCTAGAACTAAGGACTGGCTACTTACAAGCCCTCAAGCCTAGAAATGAACTCAAGAACAAGCTCAGGTCTGCCCCACAGGGAAGGAAGACAAACCTAAGTCCTAGATCGAGCACTGAGTCTCAGTCTTTCCCCAACCTCTCCTCAATGATCCCTCAAGTCAAGCACACGTCAAAGGCCATCTGGAGAGAGTTCTGGCGTACGGAAGACCAGAAGATTCGAGAATATGTGGCCAAGACTGGTTGGCTTCCCAAGGACACTGCCCCGGCCCCGGCGGATACGGCCAACCAGCCTCTGCCTCGGCTAACCCTACTCCACACTCAGAACCTGGCGGATAAGTTGAAGCCAGAAGACTCAGGAGGTCCAAAGACTTGGGAGGAACCTCACTTGTCCGAGGAAATGTCCAGCAAGAAGCCAGAACCGCCCGGCATCACCAAAACCCTAGTATCGGGTCCGGAGCACTTGATGCCGAGCCGGTCACCAGCGCCGAAGGACGCCACCCGGCCGCCCGGTCACCCGGAACCCGCGGTAATTACAGAAATGCCACCGCGCGGGTTCCGGGCACTTTTCCTAGCCGCGTCCGGAGTCCAGCCCGCGCCCGGAGGACTTTCCTAAGCCTGATCGGACACGGACACCCGGTGTGCCCTAATCCGCCCGAATTAGGGTTTTGCTCAAATTTTGCCGGTTTTAGAGTTTCATTCTCGGACAACTATGTTTATTTTAATATTTTCTTCGGCCTATCTTTTAGGATTATTTTAGTCTTACCTTTTTAGAGTTGGAGACGGCTTAGGCCACCCTTGTGCTATAAATAGAGGCCTCGGCCATCATTGTAAGACACGTTAAGTCATAATTGAAATTTCAGAACTTTGTTCTTTTTCCTTCAAGTCTTTGCTCGTTGTTGCTTAGCTTAAGGTTTGGTTTATCATCAGAGGTTATCACCCTTTGTTGTGGCACCAATTCGACTGAATACCTTGGGGTTCCTAAGTCTATACTTAGTGGATTTCAAGTATTCTCCGCGGTTTCAAAAGTTAGGATTCGTGAAGCTGGTAATATAGTTTTGGGTGTTGAGTCGATCCCTTCCTAGAGGAGGCGGTTCGCATCAGCTGGTATCAGAGCACGGTTCAACTCTTGGACCAACAATCTATCCCAGTTTTCAGGTTCTTTTACTTGAATTCATATCCTTTAGTTTTCGTTGTTTTCAGTTTCAGAAAAACCCTAAAAAAAAAAAAATCGTGCATTGTGTTTGTTCTATTCTTCTACCTTTCTTTAAGTTTTTGTTGTGAGAAAAAGCTGTGGCCGATCAAAGAAAAGAAAAGAAAAGAAAAATCAAAGGTCTCCAAAAATTGACCTAGCAAAAAAAAAAAAAAAAGGCCACGTTCACAAGCAAGGTGGTAGAATAAGTTCAAGAAGAGGGGTTTTTCATAAGTTAGCTACTAGCTTTCGCACTACTAGCTTCCTTGGTAGAACACCCAAATTTGTATGTCTTGTCATCCCACGCCCTAACTCAAGATTCTGGCCCCTAGAAATCTGAAACCCTAGGTATAAGGTCTTGTTAGTGTCATTGGTAGACTTAGACTGCATAGCTTCGAAGAAACTTGCAACTACTTGAATTGAGATTGACTTTGTTTTGAAAATTTCAAAGAAAACCCTAATTTGAGTGACTTGTTAAAAAAAAAAAAATCATACACGAGTGGTAAGAAAACGAGTGTGTGAGGTTCAATTGAGAGATTTTGTGAGGTCCTTTGTTCGTGACTAACCATGGCAGACGAGAGATTCAATGCTTTTGATGCCCGGTTGACCGCCATGGCTGAAAACATAGCCCGAATCGCCGAGCAGTTCGGAGCCACGAATGGAGATGGCCCCGGCGGCCAAGGAGGAATGAGCAGGAAGAAGATGATGATGTGAGCAGCCTGAAGCTCAGTGTGCCTAAATTTACTGGCAAAACCAACCCGACGACTACATTGATTGGGAGAGGGCCATGGAGGATTTCTTTGAGTGCCACAACTATTCCGAGAGGAAAAAGGTAACCCTAGCCACACTAGAGTTTACTGACTATGCTGCCTTGTGGTGGTCTCAACTCAGGAATCAGATCAGGAAGGAGGAAGAGGACCCCGTCCTTACTTGGAGGAGTCTCAAAAGAAAAATGAGGAGGAAGTTTGTACCAAGTAGCTACAACCGAGACTTGCACACCAAGCTTCGATCCTTGAAGCAAGGGAACATGACGGTTGAGGAATACAACAAGGAGATGGAGATCTTGATT
Source organism: Linum lewisii (assembly GCA_034768395.1). Lineage (NCBI taxonomy): Eukaryota > Viridiplantae > Streptophyta > Magnoliopsida > Malpighiales > Linaceae > Linum > Linum lewisii. Next base: position 24,549,522 of record CM068298.1, on the reverse strand, counting down.
GCACGGCTTGACCTGAGTGAGGATTAAGATGCCAAGATAGCCCGTTTCACCGGAGGGTTGCAAAGAGAGATTCTACACCAAGTCAATATTCTCAACTTTGCTGACTATGATGACTTGATCAACGTAGCTACTAGGGTTGAGAAGGAGCTGAAGAACGGCCTTGGAAGAAGGACTACCCCGCCGCCACCGATCAGTGCCCCGGTGAGAGGAGACCGAAGCGCCGGCACACACCCCATACCGGCCAAACCCTAACCGGAGCGTCGGATCGCGACCAAACCCTAACCAAGGGTCGGCATCACGGGTAAACCCTAATCTCGGTTCAAAAATCCCTACTACTAACGCTCGGCCAAGTGCCATTGTGTGTTTTAAGTGTCATGGTAGGGGTCACATAGCAAGGGACTGCCCTAACACCCGAACCATGGTGCTTAGAGAGGGAGAAGTCGTGACAGACGACGAGGGGAACCAATTATTGAAGAATTGGAGGGAGAGTCGAGTGAAGGAGAAGAAGTTGAGATAGAAGGCTTGGAAAAATTTTCAGCCTTCAGCAGTCGAGTGATCACCCCAGCACTGCCCCAGCACAGTGCCCAGCACTGCCCCAGCACAGTGCCCAGCACTGCCCCAGTACTGCCCCAGCACTGCCCCAGTACAGCGCCCGGCACTGCCCCGGCCCAGCGCCCAGCACTGCCCCAGCACCGCGCCCAGCACTGCCCCGGCCCAGCGCCCAGCACTGCCCCGGCCCTGCACCCCGCGCTGCCCCGGCACAGCACCCAGTACTGCCCCGGCCTAGCACCGGCCCTGCCCCGGCCTAGCATCACGACTGCCCCGGACATCCTGTCCGCGCCGGATGATGTCGATCGGCCCACCCCGGGTCTTTTGAACATTCCCTCGGCCAATGTTGGTCTGAAGAAAGCCGGAGGGCTCTTTGACGACCTGAAGCCGAGCGCCGGCCCCGACGGCCACCCGGCGCCCCCGACGGTCATGAACCCGACGGCCCCGACGGCCAAAGAACCAATGGCCACCCGTCCCGAGATTCAATGGGAAGTCATCTCCCGGCGGATTTTAAAAGCTGCCCCGAGCGAAGAAGATCCAGAAGCAGACTCGGATGAGGAAATGAGTGAAGAACCCTCCCCCAGCAGCTCCCCGAGCCTTAACATTACTGTTAATGGCATTTATGAAGTGGAAGAAATGGAGACTGAAGGAGAAGACACTGAAGAGTCCGAGACATTGTCCAGTACCGACTCAAATGACACCCCTAGTGCTACTGATGAGGATGAATCTTTCCCGGCCGTAGCCCACAAGATTGCTGAAGTTTGGAAAAGAGTGATGGGTTCTAGGAAGGATGCCGAGGTGGATTTGGGGACAAATCCCAGTCAAGAAGAGGGGGATGATATGACCCGGCTCCACCGCCCCGGGCCACAAAGGTATACTCACACCCCACCAAGGTACCCCGTAGAAGGCCGAACTCCGGGCCCATATAAAAAGCGCCTAGAACTAAGGACTGGCTACTTACAAGCCCTCAAGCCTAGAAATGAACTCAAGAACAAGCTCAGGTCTGCCCCACAGGGAAGGAAGACAAACCTAAGTCCTAGATCGAGCACTGAGTCTCAGTCTTTCCCCAACCTCTCCTCAATGATCCCTCAAGTCAAGCACACGTCAAAGGCCATCTGGAGAGAGTTCTGGCGTACGGAAGACCAGAAGATTCGAGAATATGTGGCCAAGACTGGTTGGCTTCCCAAGGACACTGCCCCGGCCCCGGCGGATACGGCCAACCAGCCTCTGCCTCGGCTAACCCTACTCCACACTCAGAACCTGGCGGATAAGTTGAAGCCAGAAGACTCAGGAGGTCCAAAGACTTGGGAGGAACCTCACTTGTCCGAGGAAATGTCCAGCAAGAAGCCAGAACCGCCCGGCATCACCAAAACCCTAGTATCGGGTCCGGAGCACTTGATGCCGAGCCGGTCACCAGCGCCGAAGGACGCCACCCGGCCGCCCGGTCACCCGGAACCCGCGGTAATTACAGAAATGCCACCGCGCGGGTTCCGGGCACTTTTCCTAGCCGCGTCCGGAGTCCAGCCCGCGCCCGGAGGACTTTCCTAAGCCTGATCGGACACGGACACCCGGTGTGCCCTAATCCGCCCGGATTAGGGTTTTGCTCAAATTTTGCCGGTTTTAGAGTTTCATTCTCGGACAACTATGTTTATTTTAATATTTTCTTCGGCCTATCTTTTAGGATTATTTTAGTCTTACCTTTTTAGAGTTGGAGACGGCTTAGGCCACCCTTGTGCTATAAATAGAGGCCTCGGCCATCATTGTAAGACACGTTAAGTCATAATTGAAATTTCAGAACTTTGTTCTTTTTCCTTCAAGTCTTTGCTCGTTGTTGCTTAGCTTAAGGTTTGGTTTATCATCAGAGGTTATCACCCTTTGTTGTGGCACCAATTCGACTGAATACCTTGGGGTTCCTAAGTCTATACTTAGTGGATTTCAAGTATTCTCCGCGGTTTCAAAAGTTAGGATTCGTGAAGCTGGTAATATAGTTTTGGGTGTTGAGTCGATCCCTTCCTAGAGGAGGCGGTTCGCATCAGCTAGGGCCTAGCCAAGAGGCTCGGGCCAAGAGGTGGATGCCCTCATAAAATACCCTTGATCTGCCCGGTTCTCGGTCTAGGGCTCGGGGTGGGGCATGGCGGGTGTCCTCTTCATTTCTACCCGGTGCTTATTCTCCTATCTTCGGGCATCTTCTTAGGTAGCTCCAGATGTGGCTCTTATGGGCTAGGGTCGGGCCAGGAGGGTGCCTTGGAACCAAGTGCTCCTCTTCTTCTCACGGCTTGGCTCCGGATCAGTCTCGGGTGGCCATCCCTTCTCGGCCAGGTACTCTCGAGTTCTCTTGTTCTTGTACTCCAGGAAGGCTTCCATAGGGTCTCTTGAGTGGGCCTCATCTTCAGGGCTCTTGGAGGCTTGGCCAGGATCCGTCGGAGGCTTGTCCTTAGCACTAGGGTTTCTACACTCGGCCAGCAGCATGGCTTGGAGTGGCATTTCTTCCTCCTGAGCTTTCCTACCTGTAGGGGGAGGCCTGAGCCTGTATCTTATCTCATACCTGGGCTTGGGGTCTTGTAGGTGGCCTTCCCTTGGCTCTATACGCTTCTTGTAGGGCCCTAAGGTTCTTCCTTGCACGGGTGACCCTGGTGGAGTGTATGAGTACTTATGGATACTTGGGCAGTCAGGCTGGGTCATATCAGGTCGCAGGGGTGACGGAGGTGTCGGAGGTAAACCAAGGCACATTGGGCAGAGTGGTGGCACCGGTCAGTGGGGAGGCGGCGGCGTAGGGCAGTGGAAAGGCGGCGGCGTCGGGCGGTGGTGCGGCGGCGGGCAGTGGAGAGCTGGCAGCAACTGGCAAGTCGGTAGCGTCGGCCATCATCATGTCAGGACAGCCAGGGTCGGGTAGGACCGGGGCTGAGCGTCGGGCAGGGATGCGCCGGACTCTTGGTCGGGGGCCACGTCGGATGGTGATGCGCCGGAGGCCTTGGGCAGCGACAGGTCGGGTAGGGTAGCGCCAGGTGCTGGGGCACTAGGACTGGGCGGGTAGGGCCAGTCGGGGCCGAACGCTAAGGCGCTGGGGCCTGGTCGGGCAGCACTGGGGCTAGGTGCTGGGGCGCCGAGGCTGGTCGGGTAGCGCCAGTCGTGGCCGGGCGCTAGGATGACGGGGCTGGTCAGGCAGTGCCAGCCGGGGTAGGGACCGAGCGCTAGATCGCTGGGCCTTGGTTGGGCAGCGCCGGGGCTGGGGCCGAGCGCTGGGGTCTGGTCGGGCAGCGCCGGGGATGGGGCCGAGCGCTGGGGTGCTGGGGCTTGGTTGGACAGCACCGGGGCTGGGGCCGAGCGCTGGGTTGCTGGGGCCTGCGTGGACACCGCCGGGGCTGGGTACTGGTGTCGGGGCTGGGGCTGGGGCCGGGGCTGGTGCCGGGCCGGGGCTGGTGCCGGGCCTAGGGCCGGGGCTGGGGCCGGGACGCTGGGTGCTAGGGTTTTAGAGGTGAACCCTGCAAACTTCTCAAGTCCTTCGGGCTTAACTTCTTCTTCTTCATCAGACTCCTTTTCTTCTTCCTTCTTCTCTTCTTCTTCATCATCCGTCTCGATTCCTCCTTCTCTTACCACCATCGTCCGTTGGTTAGGGCAGTCCCTTGAGATGTGTCCTCTACCTTGACACTTAAAGCATACAATTCCACTAGGACGTGGGTTAGAATTCTGAACCTTAGAAGTAAGTTGGGCAGATGTTACCGGTGGTGCCGAATCCCTAGGTTTAGGGTTTGGCCGTGAGCTTGAGCCGCGGGGCTGTTCGGGCTTCCATGGGGTGGAGCTTGTAATCGGGTCTCCTCTCCACAGGGCACTGGCTGATCTTCTCATGTAACCCCTCTTCAACTCTCTCTCCACATGGTTGGCTAGGGCCTTGAGATCTTCGTAGTCAACATAGTTAAGTATGTTGACTTGATGCACGATCTCAGGGCGTAGCCCACCCACGAACCGGGCTATCTTCGCTTCGAGTTCTTCTCGGAGGTCAATTCTGGCGACCAACATCTCTATCTCCTTGGTGTATTGCTCCACAGGCATGGTGCCTTGCTTTAAGTTCCGGAGGGAGGTGTGTAGGTCTCGGATATAGGTGCCAGGAACAAACTTCTTCCTCATGATTCTCTTGAGGTCTCGCCATGACTCGATGGGGTCTTCCTCATCTCTCTGAATCTGGCTTTTGAACTTGCTCCACCATAGAGTAGCATAGTCAGTGAATTCAAGGGTGGCGAGGATTACCTTCTTACGTTCGGAGTAGTGGTGGCACTCGAGGAAGTCCTCCATACTCCTCTCCCAATCTAAGTACTCATCGGCATTGTATTTGCCGACAAACTTTGGCACGGTGAGCTTGAGGTTGCTCAAGTCATCGTCAATCTCCTGAGCTAGCCGTCGGGCTCTTCTGTTTAGGTCTTCAGGGCTGTCTTCTCGGTGCTCATCTAGTCCTCTCTTGGCTTCAAGCCTGGCTAGGGTTTCTTGGACGGCGGCCAAAGTAGCGTACAGATGCTGAATGTGGCCTTCCACGTTGGCTAATCTCTCATCTGCCATGGTTAGTACTAGCAATCGGAAGCAATTTTCTATCCCCTCTTCTTAGAAACAAACTTACAATGAAAGGAAGTAACGTGGCAAGGTAGCCTTGCTTTCTTTTCTTTTTTCTTAACTTACAACTCGAAACTGAAATTAAAATAGAAGGGAATTTTCGAATCAATTTTCTAAAGAAAGCAGTAAAGGATATGAATCCAGGTGAACCTGGAGACTGGGATAGATTGTGGTCTGTGAGCTGAACCGTGCTCTGATATCAACTGATGTGAACCGCTGCAACCGTGGGCAGACGACCCTTGAACACCGCAAGTTGGACATTGTGCAACGAGGTAGAACCGTCAGGAACCGGGGCGGATGAGTACTTTGACCCGTCAGCTATATAACAGCTGGGAACCAAAAGTGTCCAGTCGAAGACGCCACGCCAAGAGATGGATGCTCTTGATGATAAGTCGATCCTTCAGTATTGCAACATGCAGATACAATAAGGGGTTTCAAGAACAAAGTTCTATCAAAAGGGGGTTTATTCCATAAAAAGTCTGAAGAACAAGGGTGGCCAGCGGCCTCCTTATATTGGTAAGGGAACAAGCTCTCCTCCCTAAACACTACTTCCTAAATAATAATAAAATAAAGAGTCCTATTACTAAAAAGAATCCTAAAACCCCTAAATAAGCCTACTAAAAAGGAATAAAACATAAAATAATAGTTGTAGTCTTTAAAGCAGAATAAAAGACCTAAATTAGGTCAAAAACCCTAATCTGGCTGTGTACGGCTGCTCGGGCCGGTTGGACGCGTGTGGCGGCCCGGTGGGCTTGACTGGCTGAGCGCCGGGCTTGACTTGGGTGGCAGTCGCGGGCTTCGGGCTTCGGGCTGGTTTAGTGATCGGGCTTCTTGGCCGACTTCATGGGATCCCTCGGATTGGTCCGGCTGCCGGTCTAAGGCTCGGGTCGGGCCTTTCTTCTGTTCCTTTCCTTTTCTGCCCGGGCCTTCCTTCCTAAGCTTTAGGTAGGCCTCCAGGTAGCTTCGGACGTAGCTCTCCGGGGTCAGTCCAAGTGTCATGCTTCGGGGCCACGGACTCCAATTCTTCTCATAGCTCGGCGCAAGGTCAATCTTTGAAAGCTCTCCTCTTCGGGCCAAGGGTTCTTGGACTCTCTTCCTTCTGTACTCCAGAAATGCTTCCAGAGGGTCACTCAAAGAACCGGCTTCTTCTTCAGGGCTCCTGGAGGTCAGACAAGGAGCAGGTTGAAGCTTCTCTTTAGTGCTAGGGCTTATACCCTCGGCCAGCAGCATGGCCTGGAACAGCATTCCATCTCGTGGAGCCTTTCTACCTGCAAGGGAAGGACTTAGTCGATATTTCAGAGCGTACCTTGGCTTTAGGGCTTGAAGATGGCCTGCCCTAGGCTCTTTATGCCTTTTGTGAGGTCCTAGGGTCTTATCTCGGCCTGGTGACCTTGGTGGGGTGTAGGAGTATTGGTTGGCATCAGGGCAGCATTGTTGGATCATATCACTTGAAGAAGTCTACCATGCCTATCAAGCCTCCATCCGCCTCTGGTTTTGTTGCTGACTGCCAATGGTGTGGCGCCTGTGCTCACACAGAAGTCATTGTCAGAATTTCGGTAGAGCAGAAGTCTGGTCTGCTTAAGAAGTCGACTTCATTGGTCAAGACTTCGCCAACCACTAACAAGGTTATACTGGCTACCGTCAATTCCGACAACAAGGAAGCTTTCAAGATCGACCTCCCTACAACTCTGGAGCAAACCAGAATCAGAATAACCGACCACCTGGTCATTTCAAGATCATAAGCCGAACAATCAAACCGGAGGTGTCTACCAACCGCCCCACCGGAACTAAGGCAACTACGGTACATCTCCTGGCAATCGCCAGAACTAGTATCTAAATAACAGCTATCAGGGTCAGCCTTAGAGACCACCGCCGCATGACAGCAAGGATAGTGAGTTGGATAAGAAGCTGAATTAGATCATCACCAAGCTCGATGATCATGATAGCCAATTCAAGGCTCAAGCCCTCCTAAATCAAGAACAGATTGCGCAAGGCCATAGAGTGGAGAGCCAAGTAAACAACATCGCTAGCATGCTCTCTAGTGGTCGCCCCTTCGGTAAGCTACCAAGCCAAACATAAACAAATCTGAAGAACGACGTGAAGACTATCTTCACTCGGAGCTGTAAGAGTTCGGCCGCCACTACCTCTTCCAATCCGACCATGATTCCTGATGTTGCAGCGGTTGATACACCAAAGATCAAGGAAGACGAAGAGAAGAATCCTCGCGCACCTGAGCCGCCTGTTGCTCCGTATCAACCAAGAATCCCATTCCCAAACGCATTGCGAGGTGGGAGAATCGAGCAGCTCAGTTCGTTGAAGAAGAAAGAAGCATCCTCCATGCTTTCCAAAGAAGAATGCTCCGCCGTTCATGACCAGAAGCTCTCCATACCAATCCCAGCTAAGTGCTCTGATCCTGGTTCCTTTACTATACCTTTAATCATTAATGATATTGAAGTCGAGCGTAGTCTGGTTGATCTAGGTGCGTCTATAAATGTCATACCCATGTGTTTGTATGAGAAACTCAATCTAGGAGAATTAAAACCTACTAGCATGCATTTAGTGTTAGCTGACAAATCTTCAAAGATGCATAGGTGGATAATTAAGAACGTCATCACTAAGTGTGGCCCTTTCACCTTCTTAGCAGACTATGTAGTTATGGATACTCGGGAGGACGATGCTACTCTACTGATAGGTCGACCTTTCATGGCAACATCTGGTATGACAATCAATGTACCTAACGGATCGCTAACATTAAGGGTCGGGAAAGACACTGTAACATTCCATCTTAAGGACGATATGAAGTACATTCCCAAGGGAGAAGCTCATTGTCTTTCTGTTGAAACTGTGGAGTTGGCCTCGGTCAACTCCATTACTAACATCATTCCTAGTGTTTCTTCAAAGATAGCTGTCTCAGGTACTGAACAGGTTATCACCCAAAAGAAGAAGACGCCAGCGGAGAAGCCAAAGAAGAAGGAGGAACTGAAAGCCCCCTCTTCTAAATCACCTCAAGCTAAGAATCCTGGCTAGGCAAAGAAGAAGAACAAAGGAAAGACCAAAGAAGTGTGGAGGCCAATCATCAAACCACCTCCTCCCGAGCCGATCGCTCCGCCTTTTTCTACCAAACCACCAGAGAAGGACGTGCAGCCGCAAGATCTGTTCGGACCCTTTGAAGTAACCGACCACCTTTCCGACAGACGAACCAACTGACTCATATTAATGGGAAGCGCTTCTTACTCACTGGCGGTAAACCAAAGCTGTATTTAGTCAATACCGACGCGAGCGTGAAGGAGATCCTGAGTTGGGATGTCTCCTAACACCATCCAGGTATCGTCCAACTCAAGGACGTTAAGCAAGAGCGCTTCGTGGGAGGCAAACCACGGCTGAAGTCATTTTTTGAATTCTTGAGTTAGTCTCATTTTTAGAGTCGGTTCAGGGGAGCCAAAAGTGTCCTTTTGTGGTTTTTTATTTTCTCTATGTGTGCTTTGTGTCCTTGGTTCAGTTCCAATTCATTTGGGATTGTTCCAACCTCTGTTGATTTTGTTTTGATTTTCAAAGTTTACCGAAATTTCAGAAAATATTTTAAAACTGCAGGTCTTAGTTTTCGCTGAAAATTGCACTACTTCTCGGCGAAAAATTTCTTTTTGAAACCCCCTGCAAATTTCTGACCAGTTTTCCAATTACTTTCCGCCAAAAAGTTTATACTCTTCGGCGAAAACTTTCACTCTTTTCACCAAAAATTTCCAGAAAAATCCAAAATCTTTTTTCCCCTTATTTTTTCCTTTTTCCGGATTTTCTCCCTCTCTCCTCATTTTCGAAAATCGCCGACAGAACACCCCCCTCTCCCATTTTCGTCGCCACCATTTTAAATCACCCCCGCCATCATTTTCTGACCACCGCGCCTGCCGCCACCGTCACCTCACTCTTCCCCTCGTTCCCCTGAACGTTTTGACACCTAGATCGTCCGAATCAGAGCTCTCTAGCCCCGGTTCCACCCGAAACACCATTTTCGAGTTTTTCGCCGATTCTTTCTCGTACGTTCATTTTCAGCCAACATGTCTTCAAGGTTAGTTGTTGGGTTTTTCATTGCGAATCTTTTGCCGTAAATATTGCTGAATTTCATCAAGTTTGACTTCAGGTGACTTTTTCAGTCTACCTCGATTTGTGTGCCTATGTTTCGGTGTGATTTTTGCAAAATTGTTTGAACCTAGATGATCTAGTATGCTCAGGGAATATTGTGCCATGATTTGATAATATTTGAATGAGAATTACTATGCTTAATTGATGATTCTATAATGGGGTTGACTTTTGTGGACCTTTCGGTTTGACCGTGAATTGTTAGAACTTATTTGGTTGCCCGGTCCATTTCTATGCGTGCCTATTGATGTTTAACTGTTGCTGAACCTATGATTGTGCCTTGTGATATCGTTGATCGTGTTTAGCTATGCGTAATTGCCAAATTTTGCGAGGTGTTGAGTTTTTCATGAATGTCGGCTTCACTTTGATTACATGATGTGCATTGGCTGCCCTATTATCCATTTGTTTCCCTCATGACAACTTTTGGTTCCGGTTGTTAGATTAGCTTACCCCCACTCGGTTTCTCTTGTTTCCTTGTGAAACTGAGTTTTTCGACCAAGTGTGGGGTAAGAATGGTTTGACTAATGTTGTTTAATTTTTTTTTATATCTTTTAGGAACAGGGTAGTCGCACCCAGTGGTCCAGGATCCACCTCTGCCGCTTCCAACGCAAGAGCTAGTTCCAGAGCACCTGGTCCCGTCACTCCTTCCATCCACGATCGTCCACCGACTTTCCCGAACCGCAGGGGTTCCATCCTTTCATTGCCAGGTTGTCGGAGCACTGATGGAACCGTCGTTGTGCTGAGCTGGTTCTATCAAATAACTATCAAGCTCAAGAGCTAGGATAGATCGTATTCCACGGGCCTTCAATTGATTGGCTACTTCAGAACTAACAAATTACTCAAGGAAAACACGTTGTGCGTGGTGTGAGTTCCACGACTTCTAATTCTAAGGAATGCAGAAAAATTAAAACAAATTAAGCTAAAGCAGATTGAGAATTAGGGTTTTGAAACAAGAAAGACAGACGAACTTAGACTTTGAATCCCCCTTCGTTCCCCAGAGCATTGGCAATCAACAGATCAGCGGATTTCGATTCTTATTCAATCAATTACTAAAACACCACCATAACCCCTTACCCTTAGGTTTAAGACCGGCGAACGTTCGCTCTATCCGTTCTAACTACCAAGATTAACTAGCCGCCCGGGTACGGTCGCCTCTCGCAACGACTTAATTAATTGGTGCAATTACTAATGATTAATGAGTTACTCTTGCAGTGAATTAACCCTAACCGGTTCCTACGAAAGGCACACTCCAATTATAAGGTTAATTGTTCAATTCGATGTTCTAAAGTAAGGCGAGCGTTCGCTTCTATCCTTAGCTTAACAAGAATCTAATCTAGGTGATCAATCCAGACAAGAAACATGAACAATGAAGAACAAATCAAACATGAAAAAGAACTGATTGAATTTCGAATCTAATCACCGCCGATCCGTGACCGCTTTAAAGCCCTGGGTCACTTAGGGTTCATCTAGTCTAAGCTCTGACGAGTTTAGCTACTCATGATTATTACAAAAGAAACAAAGAAAAAGAAAGAGTTCATCATTCAAAGGAAGAACAGAAAAGGATCTGATAAACCTAATTCGGACGACTCTGACAGACTCCGGTCTTCGGTAAGTTACACTCCTAGCTCCGGTTCTCCGAGATGGAAGGGATGGCGTCACGATCTCTATCCGGCTCTTCGAACTCCAACTCTTCGCTCCAGAACTTCAGAGAAATCTGATCTCGAAAAGTTGTGTTTTTCGAATTATCAATTGTATATCCTATATTGGCCGCCGGGTTAAGTATAAATACTTAACCCTAGTTGGGCCGGGCTGAGATGGTATTTTTGCCGAAACCATAGGGGTAGTTTCGGCGAAAACTCTTGTGTGAATGGCCATGATTTCTCTGCCTTGCATTTTCGGTCCGAAGGGCTTAATGGTTTCGCCGAAATCAGTCTTCACTTGGCATCAGTTGATTTGAACTGCTGGTTTCGCCGAAACTGGAGGATCATTTTCGCCGAAACTGTAAGTGTGAATGGCAGATTTTCAGTTTGACTTTGATTGGCTCCTTTGATCGATTCCGGTTCAGTTCCTCGATGTTCCTATGCCTTAGACACGTCCATGGCTACTTTATTTGACAGCAAAAACCTGTGCTTACGCAAAAACACTAGAAAACCATCAAATAGACCCGAAAAGGGCCAAGGTAACACAAATGGCACGAGATAGGGCAATCGATTGAATATTCGTTATTCTACCCTAAAAACAATGTCTTAAGCAAAGAAATGTCGCTTAAATGAGGCTGATAATCACGTCAAATCGAGTGTCATCAAATACCCCACACTTAAGCTTTTGCTTGTCCTCAAGCAAACTGAATAGAAACGCTCATGTTCATAAATGATAAAATAGATTAAATTAGAGCTCAATCAAACACAATGAATTATTAGACAGATCGATCCTAGAACAAGAAACCTAACATGCATACAGATCAGCCAAATTACCTGGTCTCACTAATAAACTGCACACGACAAGTAATTAGCAACCAATTATGCACGAATTTGACCTGACCGACCCAGACTCCTCACACAGGATATGTATAGTACAATGGGAACTCTCACTCTTCTGTGTTTAAGGACGTGTTTCTGCTCTCGATCATTTTCTGTTACCGAATTCTGTCATAGGTTTGTATTTCGACCACATCTCCACCACTGTGACAACACGAGTATCTAGTCAAGAAGGACTTCCCTGCTAGGACCGTAATGAAATCTACACTACTCGGTTTAAATGAGATGGATGATGGGAATGAATGATGATGGCTTGGTGCGGTGTAGCTTTCCCACTAACTTCCCTCGAATCTAATCTATGGCTTCCTACCGTCTAACCAAACACTGTGGAATGATGAACGCTCGTCCTATGATACCCCAAGCAACTTAGCACTTATTCTTTTTCTTTTGCATACACATTATTTTCCTTTTCTTTTCAACTTTTCTTTTGACTTCGTTCTTCCATTTGTAGGGAGAAGAACGTTTTATTGAACTACACTTTGAACTTTTTCTGATTTTCTTCTTTCTTCATTTTTTCGAAATTTTTCTCTTTTTCTTTCTTTTCTATATTTTTTCTTTTGTGCCGATTTTTCTTTTAGTTGCTAGAGGGGTTTACACTCTGGAACCTATTAGCTAAGACCACCTGTTTAAATGGCTATAGGCAGGTTACCACAAACCGACTTCCGGTAGGTCAATCTAGAACTACAACCACAGGGATCAATGGGGAATGAAAGAAATGGGAAATGGCTGTTGTAACATCCCCGCCCAACCGAACGGGTAGAACTCAAGTCTGGGTGACTAGAGTGCCGGAAACGGTACTTAAGAGGGTCTCTTGAGGTCTGGGACGTTTGGGTATGTGCCGGGTTGAAGTTGCAAAAGAGGGGAACAGTGAACAGTACCAAAAGTGCTGATTTTGGGCCCTAATGTGCGCAGGCGCACATTTGGAAGTGCCAGGCGCACTTTTCAATTAATTCAGCAAACTTTCGGCTAAATATTCAAAATGTGCTCCTTTTGGGGTCAATGTGCGCCGGCGCACATTTTGACATCCAGGCGCACATTTCGTGCATAAAAGACGAAATTGCACGGAAATTCCAGAACTTCCCCCTTCTTGTCTCTTTCCCCGAAATTCGTTTTTGACGAACCAAAAACCCCTTAACTTCAAACCTCGATTCCGGGAGTTGTAGAGCTCCGATTTGCGATCCGTTTGTTGCTACGGGTTCGTGGCGACGAGAGGAAGAGATCGCACATCGTGGTTCTGGGTGGTTCGAGTAGGCTGCTGTCGGTGAGGAGGAGAAGAGCTACGACTTTGGAGTGGTAAGCTTGGTCGTTCGGGTTCCGGGAGTTGTTTTAGAGCCTCGTCTTCTTGTCAGGTGAGGGTTTAGCGTACGATAGGTAGAATTGGTCGACGGGAGGAGTTGAAACTTGACTTAGAAGAATGTAGGGCATTGCATGAAATTGAAAGAGAGGTAAAAGGGGATTTCGTTATGTGATGGATTGTTGTGTATTTGCGATTGTTGTTGGTTGTTGTATGCTTGATGATATGATGAATTGCATGATGATAGCGGGCTGTTCGTTATGTGCGATGAATGGGGGAAAGATTAACCTTGATGCTTAATGGATTGGATGTAGTAACGAGGGTAGGAGGGCAGGGGTATGATTGCTGTAAGTGTATGTTTGCCTGGAATTGTTAATCTGTGGTTGCAGGAGGGTGGTCCTGCCAATGTGGGGTCGCCCTTATTGACGAACAGGTGGATGGTCCCACCAATGTGGGGTCGTCCAATGAAGGATGTACAGGAGGGTAACCCTACGACTCATGACATGGCTTCCCGTACTGCAGGTGGGGGTGGCCGGTGAGCTAGCCGTTTACCCTTAAACTGTTGGTGCCGTGGGAGACTTTGAATGACTTTGATGTGTGGTGTATGTGTGATGTTGGTGAAGATGCTATGCGTGTATGTATTGTTGTTGAGGTGTGTGAATGAGTGCAGGGGTGTAATGTGGGACATGGAAAGTATGCGAGTGATGTTGATATTGGTGGTGGAATTGATGTGCAACTCGATGGTTGGATTGAATGATGCGAATGAGCTGTGTGATGAGTATGATGGTTGGTTATATAGTGTTGATAAGTGGTTGTGTTTGATTAATGATAGAACCGGTAGGAGTCCACACTGCCCACCTGAGATGTGATGAGTTGTGTCCGGTTCATTTGAGTAATCACTCTGGTTAGCTACAGGGATTTATGTTAGTCGGTTCTACTCGAGTGGATCAACCCGGGTCAAGTACCTGGGATTATGTTTGGTATCGTCTACGTTGAGTAGATCACCCTGGGTTGTATTACCGGGATTGTTGGCCGGCAGTGGTGTGTGGAGCAACTCCTAGGCGCCTAATAACTCACCTAGAATTTAATGAGTCGAGTCGTGTTGTGACAGTGTGATGTGTGGATCTGTGGGACAGGGTTGGTAGTGTTGTGCTTGGTTGATGTTAGTAACTGTGAACTGTGAATTGCGAGTTGTGTGGTTGAAGTATGAAAGTGGGTGCTATTCGTGTTGGAAGATGTAATGTGACTAAGTGTTGTATCGTGTGTATGATGACTTCGTTGATGCTATTACATTGCGGTATGAGATTGACCGGTGTGCATGTTCTAACCCTGATAGTGATGTTGTAGTGAGGATTGATGACTTTGTACATTGCTGAATCTTATTAATTGTGTGTACTGGTGGAGGTAAGTTCTTGTGTGATCACCTAGTGGCATGCGAGGATTAAAATGATAATGGCTGTGTCAGATTCCGTTGTGTTGTTTGTGTGCGGAGTTGGGATCGCTCCTAGGCTAGGTTCGGCGCATAGGTAGACCCAGTGGGTTCACTCAGTTTCATTAGGAAGCTGATCCCCCCCCCAGTTTCTCTTTCAGGTGCTCGTGGCTAGTGCTAGGTTGGAGTTGCAGTTGAGAGTTGAGTTCGAGAAGGTTGTCGTTTGGAGCCATGAGGTGAAGATCGGTGACTCGCTTGAAGTTGACCTCTGCCTGTATTTATTATATTTCAGTGACCAGGATATTTGGGTTGGGGACTTTTGTAAACCTTTGAGGTTGGATTGATTTGAGTTTCGTTTTATGTTGGGTTTTATATTGGAGGCCTCCGTTGGATTGTGGATTTTAATGAGAAATTCTTTCTTCCTTTATTATTTCGTGCTTTTGGTTAAACCTGTGCTTGCGTAGCATTCTATCTCGGGTCAATCTTGGTAAACCGGTTGAATTGGGACGGGTGTTACAAATGGTATCAGAGCCTGGTTAGCCTCTGCTGTATAGGTGAGCTGTCTTTTCTTCTAGGGGATTTGCTACCCTCTTAATGGAAAGGACGGAACGTCGATGCAGTACTGGCCTTTCAGGGATCTTTAAACTGTTTGGAAATGGGTGGGAGTTTTAAAGTGAAAGTGTTTTGAAGTTGGTTGTGAGTTTTTCTTCAATGGTCAACTGAAATGTTCTAAAATGTTCTCCTGTAGTGAATCGAGCCAAGCCGTGGAAGTCGTTCGGTTGTGGATTCTGGGTTTAGAGTTGGAGTTCCTAGGTTTCAGCCGGGGTTTGTTGAAGGGTTGGAATTTTGGAGAATTCCATGGGGTCGTGGCTGACCCTGCTGTTGCGGAGCAGTGGCTCCAAGAGTGTGAGTACAAGTTCCTGCAGATGGGACTTGAGGAGATGTTAGGGTGTCGGCCATGACTTTCTTGCTCAAGGGTCATGCGTTAGATTGGTGGAGGTCTTTGCCTCAGAGTAGAGTAGTGCCGCCTGAGTTGTAGTTTAGAGGAGTTTGTTGAGGAGTTCCGTGATCAGTTCTGTCCGGATTTGTGGCGTGAGGAGAAGGCTAGAGAGTTCTTAGAGTTGGAGC
Organism: Linum lewisii; assembly: GCA_034768395.1. Classification (NCBI taxonomy): domain Eukaryota; kingdom Viridiplantae; phylum Streptophyta; class Magnoliopsida; order Malpighiales; family Linaceae; genus Linum; species Linum lewisii. The sequence goes on along the minus strand of CM068298.1, from coordinate 24,533,849 downwards.
AGGGGAGAAGACCGTTCTTGCTTACTACATCGAGTTCACTTCCCTCTCTCCAAGTGGTATGATGAGACTACTAGTAGGGAAAGGAAGCTCATTGTGAAGTTTAAGAATGGTCTGAGGACGGAGATTTCAGGAGGTGTCACTTCTGCAGACATGGGGAGCTTAGTGTCTGTGAAGGCGGCTGCCTTGAGTAGGGAGAGGTTAGAGCAGAGGAAGAAGGAGGAGAAGAAGAGGAAGGCGCCTGCTCCGCCTACTAGCTCGGCCACTCATAGCCATACGGCTAAGAGGGCGCAGACCTCCGATTCTGGCTTCAAGGTGCTCAGTCTGCTCCGTCGCGAGGTGTGCTTACTTGCTTTACTTGTGGCCGAACTGGTCATAAGAGTATCGCTTGTCCCACCCGTAGCTTTGTGAGAGCATCATCGGGTTGCCCTTTGTAGCACTTGTGGGAAGCCCCACTCTGGGAAGTGCCACTTGTTGAGGTCCAGTTTCGGTGATATGTTACACTTGTGGGGAGCCTAACCATAAGATAACTACTGCCCGAATAGGAGTTCACACCAGCTCAGTCCGTGGGATCGGGCAAGGACCTAGGGCTCCGTCTGGGAGTTATTGAGGTAGAGGAGGAGGTAGTGTTGGTCGTAGTGTCGCGAGTGCTGGGAGAGGGACCGGAGCAAAGCTACACCACTTGGAGCCGGAGGGGAGCGAGGAGGCTTGTATGCTCTTGCCGGAGGTGTAGGAGAAATGCGAACGACGAGGCAAACGGTATGATATCTTCTTTGTTCTTTCCGTTTGCATCTTTGTTTGGTTTGAGCTTGTCCTTATTCTTTGTTCTTGTGGGTGTTTGGGTAGTGGAAGAGTAGTAGTGGTTGGTAGACTAGGAGGAGTTGGCTTGGTGGAGTAGATCTTAGTAGTCTTTGGTGAAGCTAGATAAGGTTGAAGTGTGTAGGGCCTTGTGGGTGGCGTTTGTTAGTGTAGTGTTTTCCCTTGGTTGCTTGTGTTGTTGTGTTGTTGTGCTCTTGTTGTGCTTTCGTGGTTCGGTTGTGCGTGTTTGTTTGAAGGAAGTTCAGAGTAGGGGTGGAGTTGTGTCTCTTGAGGGTGTGAGTCGCCAGAACCGTTAGGGGAAACTCGGGAGGTAATGTATCTTGAATTGCTGCATCGTTGCTGTGATGTATGGTTGCATTGCTAGAGCACGTCGGGTGTGATTTCGGGGGCGAAATCTCTTAAAGTTGGGGAGACTTGTAACATCCCCGCCCAACCGAACGGGTTTTTAGAACTCAAGTCTGGGTGAACTAAGTGCCGGAAACGGTACTTAAGAGGGTCTCTTGAGGTCTGGGACGTTGGGTATGTGCCGGGTTGAAGTTGCAAAAGAGGGGAACAGTGAACAGTACCAAAAGTGCTGATTTTGGGCCCTAATGTGCGCAGGCGCACATTTGGAAGTGCCTGGCGCACTTTTCAATTAATTCAGCAAACTTTCGGCTGAATATTCAAAATTGTGCCCTTTTGGGGGTCAAGTGCGCCGCGCCATTTTGACATGCAGGCGCAATTTCGTGCATAAAAGGACGAAATTGCAGAAATCCAGAACTTCCCCCTTCTTTCTCTTCCCCCCGAATTCGTTTTTGACGAACCCAAAAACCCCTTAACTTCAAACCTCGATTCCGGGAGTTGTAGAGCTCCGATTTGCGATCCGTTTGTTGCTACGGGTTTCGTGGCGACGGAGGAAGAGATCGCAATCGTGGTTCTGGGTGTTCGAGTAGGCTGCTGTCGGTGAGGAGGAGAAGAGCTACGACTTTGGAGTGGTAGGCTTGGTCGTTCGGGTTCCGGGAGTTGTTTTTAGAGCCCGTCTTCTTGTCAGGTGAGGGTTTAGCGTACGATAGGTAGAATTGGTCGACGGGAGGAGTTGAAACTTGACTTAGAAGAATGTAGGGCATTGCATGAAATTGAAAGAGAGTAAAAGGGGATTTCGTTATGTGATGGATTGTTGTTTATTTGCGATTGTTGTTGGTTGTTGTATGCTTGATGATATGATGAATTGCATGATGATAGGGGCTGTTCGTTATGTGCGATGAATGGGGGAAAGATTAACCTTGATGCTTAATGGATTGGATGTAGTAACGAGGGTAGGAGGCAGGGGTATGAATGCTGTAATGTATGTTTGCCTGGAATTGTTAATCTGTGGTTGCAGGAGGGTGGTCCTGCCAATGTGGGGTCGCCCTTAATTGACGAACAGTGGATGGTCCACCAATTGGGGGTCGTCCAATGAAGGATGTACAGGGGTAACCCCACGACTATGACATGGCTTCCCTGTACTTGCAGGTGGGGGGTGGCCGGTGAGCTAGCCGTTTACCCTTAAACTTTGTGCCGTGGAGACTTTGAATGACTTTGTGATTGTGGTTGTATGTGTGATGTTGGTGAAGATGCTATCGTGTAGTATTGTTGTTGAGGTGTGTGAATGAGGCAAGGGGTGTAATGTGGGACATGGAAAGTATGCGAGTGATGTTGATATGGTGGTGGAATTGATGTGCAACTCGATGGTTGGATTGAATGATGCGAATGAGCTGTGTGTGAGTATGATGGTTGGTTATAAGTGTTGAGTAAGTGGTTGTGTTGATTAAATGATAGAACCGGTAGGAGTCCCACTGCCCACCTGAGATGTGATGAGTTGTGTCCGGTTCACGTTGAGTGAATCACTCTGGTTAGCTACCAGGGATTTATGTTGAGTCGGTCTACGTCGAGTGGATCACCCGGGTCAAGTACCTGGGATTATGGTTGTGGTATCGGTCTACGTTGAGTAGATCACCCTGGGTTGTATTACCGGGGATTGTTGGCCGGCAGGGTGGTGTGGAGCAACTCCTAGGCGCCTAATAACTCACCTAGAATTTAATGAGTCGATCGTGTTGTGACAGTGTGATGTGTGGAGTCTGTGGACAGGGGTTGGTAGTGTTGTGCTTGGTTGATGTTAGTAACTGTGAAACTGTGAATGGAGTTGTGTGGTTGAAGTATGAAGTGGGTGCTATTCGTGTTGGAAGATGTAATGTGACTAAGGTGTTGTATCGTGTGTATGATACTTCGTTGATGTATTACATTGCGGTATGAGATTGACCGGTGTGCATGTTCTAACCCTGATAGTGATGTTGTAGTGAGGATTGATTTTACTTTGTACATTGCTGAATCTTATTAATGTTGTACTGGTGGAGGTAAGTTCTTGTGTGATCACCTAGTGGCATGCGAGGATTAAAATGATAATGCTGTGTCAGATTCCGTTGTGTTTTTGTGTGCGAGTTGGGATCGCTCCTAGGCTAGGTCGGCGCATAGGTAGACCAGGGGTTCACTCAGTTTCATAGGAAGCTGATCCCCCCCCCAGTTTCTCTTTCAGGTGCTCGTGGCTAGTGCTAGGTTGGAGTTGCAGGTTGAGAGTTGAGTTCGAGAGGTTTGTCGTTTGGAGCCATGAGGTGAGATCGGTGACTCGCTTGAAGTTGACCTTGCCCTGATTTATTATATTTCAGTTGACCAGATATTTGGGTTGGGGACTTTTGTAAACCTTTGAGGTTGGATTGATTTGAGTTTCGGTTTTATGTTGGGTTTTTATTGGAGGCCTCCGTTGGATTGTGGATTTTAATGAAAAATTCTTTCTTCCTTTATTATTTCGTGCTTTTGGTTAACTGTGCTTGCTAGCATTCTATCTCGGGTCAATCTTGGGTAAACCGGGTTGATTGGGACGGGTGTTTACAGCTGTAATGTATTATCGAACCGAAGAACAAGCCAAGCTCAAAGGTCTAAACCTAGTGGATTTTTATCGTTAAGGTAGGCTATCTGGCTTAGTAGCTGAATCTAGTGCCCCTATCCTTCTAGAACTCGTGTCATCGTGTGGTCTCGAGTAGGTCTCATGCAAATTCTAACTCATTCAGTAAACAAAAACCACTCAGAAAGAATTTAAATTGCAAGTTACGTGCAATGATCAAAAGCTCACAGTTGGTTTGCTAGTCGGATTCGGTCATTTTCATGCAATCAAGGCTACAAACTACAAGTGTGATTTTTAAAATTCTGTTCTGACCAGGCAATTTAGCATCAAAGCATACAAGTTGGTTCTCAAGTTCTAGGTTAAGCAGTCTAAGCATCATTATGAAAGGTTGAACAACAACTTAACATCAAAAATCAAGAACTGAGCTATTCTAATGCTAGAGAGACTGGAATGGAAATCACGAGGCACACAAAACACAATCAAGGGCAATCAAGTTCATGCAAGGTTCTCTAGATCCTACCCACCTTAAATCGGACTGTGTCCTCACAGGACTAATTCTAGAGTTCAGAGTGGAATGGAAGAAACCGGACCGAGATGATTGGCGTAGTGGATGAGCACGGATCCTCGGAGCGGAGGTAATCACCCAAGTGAAGCAAAGGGAATCTCCCAACTGCCTACAAAACAAAAACAAATAAAACATAAAAAGGAAACCGGGACAAGTGCCCCGGATCCACACAGAAAAAAAGTTGGACCGAAGTCCAAAAAGAATAAATAAAAAGAAAGGATAAGGAAAAGGAAACCCCCTGATCATCACGTCAAGTGTCAGGGTGGGGGGAAATGGAAGTAATCGCCGAGCTATGTGCCCCCTCCAGCTGTCGTCATATCGCCGGTCGGGCTTTGGCCATGTGTTTTGCATAATATCCACCCAGCTTTTTGATGGCGTTTGTCGGTGATGCCCACTCCCGCATCCCCCTCGTACAGCTCACCAATGTCTGCGGGATGCGTCGAGGTGAGGGCTGCTGCGCCTGTATGGATCTGAATGTTTTGGCGGGGGCAGTGGATGTACCCGCTCATGGTGTGGCGAGGTAAAGAACTTAAAAATGGGCGGCGGTTTGGGGTGCTGCTCCTCAGCACATCGTCGTCCCCGACCGACCCAGGTTAGTGGGGATCTGCTCTACATGGGGCTGAGGTCGGTTCTAAGTATACTCGACCGCCATTCTCAATTTGGCCGAACTGGATGTCGTGGAATTGAGGGCATTTTCATGGGGCCCCATGCCGAAGGGGGAGGATAGCTGACGATGAAGTTGCCTCCCAAGAGTTTCGTGGGTTTTTCCCTTTCCCCTTGGTCCTCAGGGTGAAGATGTGGGGGCTAGCACCCACCGGGGTGGAGAGGGCAGCTCCTGAGCTTGAGGCGCCATCGAGGCGTGCCTTAGTCCTGCGCTCAAAAGTGTTCCTAAAACCAGAATGAAACCAGATTAGTCAACTAAGATCCTACCCCACACTTAGTAGAAAAACTCAATTTCACAAAGAAACGAGGGAAACTAAGTGGGGTAAGTAAAGCGGAGTAACCGGTAATTATAGACAGTAAAACACATGTCTTAAGAGCAGCTATAATTAGGTAAGCACAATCAGAGTTCAAAAATTCAAACCGACATTTTTAGAAAGTCAACATTAAGTCATATTGAACCCTAATCATGGCAAGACTATCACAACTTGGAAATTAACGGTATCATGAGATTTCAAATGGCGGCACGATAATATGAACAAGAATGAACACTTATGATAGCCAAACGATCAACAACAAGTCAACGGCAAACCGACATATCTCACAAGTCAACAAAACAACAAATCAATCGTACGCATAGCAACACATGACCACATGATATGGAAATTAAGCACGGAACTCCCTAAGCATCCTGGAACAGTTCTATAAGTTCAGTCAGTCCTAGTTCACACGAAACAGTCGGCACGCAAAACGAGGTAAACCAAAAAGTCAACCGAAAGTCAACCCCGACGAAATTCAGCAATCCATATGTCAAAAGATTTGTATTGAAAAGTTGTACACTTTACCCTGAAGCCATGGAAGCAAAAACTGAACGGGTTGGGAGGAATCGGTGAAAACGTTGAAAACTAGGTTTTCGGTGAACTGGGGCTGCAAAGCTCCGATTTGGTTGTTCTAGGGCTTGGTGGGATCGGATTGAGGAGGGGGAGTGAGCGGCAGTGGTCGGCGACGGTGGCGACGGGTGAAACGGCGGCAGCGGCGGTGGTTTGAAAATGGATGGTCGGCGGCGATATTTTTAAAGAGGGGGGGTTTCGGTGATATGAGCGAAAGTGAGATAAGGTGAGAGAGGAGTTGGTCCGAATTTTAAAGGATAATTAGGTGAAATTTCAAATCAGTTTCGGCGAAAATAGGGCAGTGGTTTCGCCGAAACTACAGGTTAACAAGAATTGGCTGATTTGAACTGGCGGTTTCGCCAAAAATTTAAGCTTGGTTTCGCCGAAAATCTTGGTTGAAGTGGTTTCGCCGAAATCATAAAGTTTTCAAACCGAAAAAGAGAAACAGGAGAAACAGGTTCGAAGTTTAAAAATTGGTTTCGCCGAAAACACTGGTAGTTTCGCCGAAAATTTTGAACTGTTCGGGTTTAAAATATTTTCGCAAATCAGGCCAACTTCAGAAAATCACCGTTAAATCCAGAAAAATCGGAACGACCTCAATCAACTTGCTACTGACTCTATGACACACAGACTACACACGAAAAATAATAACTCAAACAAACTGACACTTTTGGCTCTCCCGAACCGACTCTAAAAGACCAAGGTTGAAACAAAACAAAACTGACTCCAGCCGTGGGTTGCCTCCCACGAAGCGCTCTTTTATTAACGTCCTTGAGCTGGACGATACCTGGATGGTATTAGGAGACATCCCAACTAAGATTCTCCTTCACGCTCGCGTCGGAGTTCATGAAGTACAGCTTCGGGACTTCTCCGGTAAACGTGAATTTCTTCCCGTTTGCATGCAAAAGCTTGGTACGTCCGTCGGGAAGATGATCAACGAGCTTGAGTGGTCCGAACAGCTCTCTAGAGAGATCATCCTTCTTGAGTATGACGATGGAAGGAATGAGGACTGTCGGCTTCTTCTTAACTTCAGTCTTCGGCTTGGTATCACCAGGATCGGTGATCGTTAGTACTTCCTTAGGAGAGGCTTTCGGCTTCTCCCTCCATACTTGTTCCGGCGCCGGTTTCTCGGAACGAATTGGTGGTGCAGCTGGCTTGGTGGAAGACGGCGGAATTTTTGGTCTCCAGACCATTTGAACTTGCTTCTCCTTGTGATTCTTCCTCCTTGCTCTACCCGAGTCCTTGTGTGGCGGTTTTGAAGAGGCTTGCAGTTCCTTCTTCTTTTGTGGCTTCTGAACCGAGGCTTCTAGCTTCTTCCTTATAACCTGCTTAATACCTGCAGCAACAACTGATCTAGAGACACTGGAAGAAGCATTAGTAACGGAGTTGACCGGAGTCAACTCCACAGTTTCAACAGCAAGGCAGTGAGATTCTTCATTCCTAAAGTCATGTTTCATGTCATCTTTAAGACGGAACGTTTTTGTTTCTTTACCAATTCTTAAAGTCAAAGAACCATTAGGAACATTAATATTCATTCCAGTAGTAGCCATGAACGGTCGACCTATAAGAATGGTTGAATCTTCTGTACCGGTATCCATAATCACATAGTCAGCTAGAAATGTGAACGGACCACATTTTGTAACAACATTTTTGATTTCTCCCTTAGGGGTTTTAAGTGATCTATCAGCAAAGACAAGTTGCATACTAGGTGGTTCAAGTTCTCCTAGGTTTAACTTTTTAAACAAGCTCACAGGCATGACATTAACAGATGCTCCTAGGTCAACTAAGCAACGTTCAATTTCAACATCATTGATGACCAAGGGTAAAGTAAAAGAACCAGGATCAGATAACTTAGCTGGATATGGAGAAACGGGTTTCTTAGCACGAATGTCGGGGTATCCTTCCTTGTTCCCCTTCATGCCAATCTCGATCCTTGCGTTTGGCAGCAGTGCTCTAGGAAAAGGAGGCTTCACGACGTATGGTGCAAGAGGAGGATCATCCTTAGGCGCTGGTTCCCGCTCCTCTTCTTCTTCTTCTTCTGGCGTTTCAGCGATCCTGCGTAAAACAGAAAAAGCATCAGCAATTAAGTTCGGAAGTTTTCGAGCAGTTACCATTTTAGCCTGTTCTTTTCTCGGGTTTGGCTCTGTCTGGCTTGGAAGCTGGCCAAATGGTCGACCAGATGCTAGCATGCTCGAGATGTTGTTCACGACTTGCTCAATCCGTTGTCCAGATGCTATTTGTTCTTGATTGAGAAGAGCTTGAGCCTTGAACTGACTGTCGTGATCATCGAGTCTGGTGATAATCTGGTTGAGCTTCTTATCCAGGTCACTGACATTGTTCTCTCTTTGCTGCTGCTGTCCTGGATAGGTATTATTGAAGTATTGGTTCTGGCGATTGCCAGGAGCAGTTCCATAGTTACCCGGATTGCGATGCGGCGGCTGGTAGACACCTGCCGGCGGATGATTAGGCTTCTGATCCTGAGCTGGACCAGCCGGGCGATTGTTCTGGTTCTGGTTATGATTGGTGCCAGTATTATAGGGAGGTCTGTCTTGATAGTTCCCTTGCTGTCTGAAGTTACGATAACCAGCATAACCATTCTGATTGTTAACGAAGCCTTGTTGCACGAAATTTACCTCTTCTGCAGACCAGACGTCTGTCTTACCAAAGTTCTGGCAACGGCCTCCATTATGCGTGCAGGCTCCACACCACTCGCAATCGGCAACATAGACAGAAGCTGCCGGTGGCTTGATTGGTGTGGTAGACTTCTTCAAATGCTTCTCTACCTCTGCCTTGATAGCTGCTTCGAAATCTAGCTTGCTCCTCGATCCTTCATATTGTCGCTCCCAGTTCCTTGACTTGGAGGCACAGTTTGCGAAGTGCAGAAGAGCAGCTTCAGGGGTGAGTGTAGTGCAATCCCCTTCAGCTAGAGAATTGACCCACTTGGCAGATTCTTCTCTAAGTCCTCGAGAGAAGATCTCAGCTAACTGCCTCTGCTCGAATCCATGATGAGGGCAGGTGTAGAGGAGTTCTTGAAACCGATTCCAAGTATCATATAAACTTTCTCCTTCTTTCTGGGAGAATCTGGCGATGTTATCCTTGATGGCGGTTGTTCTGGCCGGAGGGAAGTATTCTTCAACAAAGTCTTGAGCCAGAGTATCCCAGTTAGTGTAGTAGCCAGGTGGTTTGCCAGTAAGCCACCTCTTAGCAGCGCCTTTCAAAGAGAACGGGAAAGCTCTCAGACAAAGAGTGTTTTTGTCGAGGTTTCCGTTTTTAAAAGTACTGCAGAGATCAAGGAAGTCTGCAAGATGAATGCACGGATTGTCTAGGGGCCTGCCTTCAAACTGTAAATCCCTAGAGATCATGGTCAAGAATGGAATTTTGATCTCATAGTCAGGATCTCCTTCAATGCGCGGAACGGCAATGGCAGATCGAACGCTAGTCGCGCTCGGCTTGTTATAGTCTGCTAGACTCTTCTGTGCAGGTGGGGGTGGCGGCGGTTGATCGCCGTTTGGTGGTAATCTATCGGTCATGATGGAAGATGGAGGAGGTGAAAGTGACTCGGTGTATGAAGCGGATGAAGAGTGTGGTGAAGACGGAGATGAGGAACTCTCCTTCGGTTCCTCGATCTTGATCGGAGTGATGAATGGATTGGATCTGCCTTCCTTCAGAATCTGTGATCGTAGAGGTGTAGCAGAACTGCCTGGATTCCCTGCAATCTTAGCCTGTTCGGTCTGAGAGCGAGTCCAAGGACGGTGAGGCATACACCTGTAAACCTACAGATAACAAAGACAAACAAAACCAGTGTAAAATCGAAGTGGATGGAAAAATGAAAGATGGAAAATAGAAGAATAAATTGCCAGATCTTCTTTCAACAATCAAAAGAAGTCCTCGGCAACGGTGCCAATTTGATGGAACCGTCGTTGTGCTGAGCTGGTTCTATCAAATAACTATCAAGCTCAAGAGCTAGGATAGATCGTATTCCACGGGCCTTCAATTGATTGGCTACTTCAGAACTAACAAATTACTCAAGGAAAACACGTTGTGCGTGGTGTGAGTTCCACGACTTCTAATTCTAAGGAATGCAGAAAAATTAAAACAAATTAAGCTAAAGCAGATTGAGAATTAGGGTTTTGAAACAAGAAAGACAGACGAACTTAGACTTTGAATCCCCCTTCGTTCCCCAGAGCATTGGCAATCAACAGATCAGCGGATTTCGATTCTTATTCAATCGATTACTAAAACACCACCATAACCCCTTACCCTTAGGTTTAAGATCGGCGAACGTTCGCTCTATCCGTTCTAACTACCAAGATTAACTAGCCGCCCGGGTACGGTCGCCTCTCGCAATGACTTAATTAATTGGTGCAATTACTAATGATTAATGAGTTACTCTTGCAGAGAATTAACCCTAACCGGTTCCTACGAAAGGCACACTCCAATTATAAGGTTAATTGTTCAATTCGATGTTCTAAAGTAAGGCGAGCGTTCGCTTCTATCCTTAGCTTAACAAGAATCTAATCTAGGTGATCAATCCAGACAAGAAACATGAACAATGAAGAACAAATCAAACATGAAAAAGAACTGATTGAATTTCGAATCTAATCACCGCCGATCCGTGACCGCTTTAAAGCCCTGGGTCACTTAGGGTTCATCTAGTCTAAGCTCTGACGAGTTTAGCTACTCATGATTATTACAAAAGAAACAAAGAAAAAGAAAGAGTTCATCATTCAAAGGAAGAACAGAAAAGGATCTGAAAAACCTAATTCGGACGACTCTAACAGACTCCGGTCTTCGGTAAGTTACACTCCTAGCTCCGGTTCTCCGAGATGGAAGGGATGGCGTCACGATCTCTATCCGGCTCTTTGAACTCCAACTCTTCGCTCCAGAACTTCAGAGAAATCTGATCTCGAAAAGTTGTGTTTTTCGAATTATCAATTGTATATCCTATATTGGCCGCCGGGTTAAGTATAAATACTTAACCCTAGTTGGGCCGGGCCGAGATGGTATTTTCGCCGAAACCATAGGGGTAGTTTCGGCGAAAACTCTTGTGTAAATGGCCATGATTTCTCTGCCTTGCATTTTCGGTCCGAAGGGCTTAATGGTTTCGCCGAAATCAGTCTTCACTTGGCATCAGTTGATTTGAACTGCTGGTTTCGCCGAAACTGGAGGATCATTTTCGCCGAAACTGTAAGTGTGAATGGCAGATTTTCGGTTTGACTTTGATTGGCTCCTTTGATCGATTCCGGTTCAGTTCCTCGATGTTCCTATGCCTTAGACACGTCCATGGCTACTTTATTTGACGGCAAAAACCTGTGCTTACGCAAAAACACTAGAAAACCATCAAATAGACCCGAAAAGGGCCAAGGTAACACAAATGGCACGAGATAGGGCAATCGATTGAATATTCGTTATTCTACCCTAAAAACAATGTCTTAAGCAAAGAAATGTCGCTTAAATGAGGCTGATAATCACGTCAAATCGAGTGTCATCAAGCACCAGGGGTTCCACCACTTTGAGCGCTACCAGAGGTTCCAGCACATACCTGTGGCTGACGTGCGACCGCTCTCCCTAGAGTCTATCCAGGACTTTGTGGAGACATGGTTCGAGAACGTCTCCGGTTCTCTTGCAGCTGCATGACTTATGGAGCTGACCACTATTGCAGATGACTTTCCTGTTCTCGCACTTCAGGAGTTCTGGGCCACCTTCGAGCAAGACACTCACAAGTCCAGACAGCACAAGAAGGTCATCTCCTTCTTCCTCGGTGGGGTTTACAGAGATTTCACTTATGACGAGTTTGCCGACCACCTCGGCATCCCACACGAGCACTATCACGGCCACCACCTCGGCTGGGGGATAACAATGCTAGGGGGCCGAGCTATGATGCACTCTGGAGCCACATCTCAGGAGTGCCGGGTGCCCAGACCTCGGACCATAACTCCATCGGTTCGGTCTCTCACCCCCTCTTTTGATTTTCTCATATTGACTAGCGTAGATCCTTGTTGTTTGCTCCAGAGAATGATCGACATCATGTCAGCCGAGAGGAGCTTCTACTCCTCAGAGCTATCTACGAGGGGTACCGAGTCGACCCAGGATGGGTTCTGGCTCGCTTGTTCCACAAGAAGATCACACCCGCGAGGCTTCCATCCTTCCTCCCAGGTGGATCCTTCATTGGTCGCCTCATCACCAACCTTGGCCTCAACCAGGCTTGGGAGGTCCCGTGCCATCGAGTGCACACCGTTGGTGCAGACCTGGCGGTGGAGTATGATCTACAGTTAGACTTCGGACCTCAAAAGAGACGGTACCTCCGCTTCTCTACCGAGGACTCGAGTAAGAGGAGGAGGATGATTCTGAGGAGGATGAGCCCCAGCCAGATCCGGCATTTCACCACCTGATACCCCCACAGCAGCCGCATGTGGGGTTTGCACACCAGCAACACCCTCACTTCTAGGAGCCTCTGCAGATGCCTCCCGGTGGTTATGGGGAGCTACTCAGCAGATCCGAGGTTGGCAGATCGACCACACCACCACCCAAGACGCCCGTTGGCTAATCACTTAGGAGCACATGCGCCAGCAGAATACCAGATACGAGGCCCAACTGGTGTGACAGCAGTAGATTGAGGATTTATGGCACATTCCCCCTCCGCCTCCCCCACCTGAGGAGTGATCAGGTCGTATCCTCTTCCTTGTCCTTCTTTTTATTTATTCTTTTCAGATTTCGGTCCAATTTTGTTTTGTGTGGATCCGAGACACTTGTCCCGGTTTCCTTTAGATCTTTTGTTTATTTTTGTTTTGTAGACACCTTTTGGCTGCTTCTCTCCACGCTCCGACCGCTCCTTGATCATCCCCTACACCAACCATCTTGGTCCAAGTTCTTTTATTCATCTCTTCTCTAGTTTGGTCATGTGAGGACACAGAACAGTTTAAGTGTGGGGTAGGATGTATAAATTGCATGATCTTGTATGAATATTCTGTGATTTTGTGGCTCATCTGATTCCTCTAGCTTACAATTACTCGATTCTTGACGTGTGATGTTAAGTTAGTTTTCAATTTTGCATAATGATGCTTAGACTGCTTAACCTAGAACCTGTAACCAACTTGCTACATTGATGCTAAGTTTCCTGGTCAGAACATAACAATTTATCATGCTTGTAGTATTTCACTTAGATTGCATGAGAATGATTGAATCCGACTAGCAAACCAACTATGAGCTCTTGATCCATTGCACATAAACTTGCAATTTCAATTCTTTTGGAGTGGCTTTCTCGTACCTTGAATGAGTTAGAATTTGCATTAGACCAATTCGAGACCACACGATCACACGAGTTCTATGATCATAGAGGCACCTAGTTAAAGCTACTTAAGCCAGATAGCAAACCTAACGTTAAATCCATTTGGTGTAAACCCTTGAACTTGGCGCTTCTTTCGGTTCGTTTTACATTACAGCTAATTCCCATTTTTCATCACCCCGTTGATCCCTTGTGGTTGTAGTTCTAGATTAGCCTACCGGAAGTCGGTCTGTGATAACTTGCCTATAGCCATTAAACAGGTGGTCTTAGCTATTATGTCCAAACGTGTAGACCCCTCTAGCAACTAAAAGAAAAATTGGCACAAGAGAAAAAAAAAGAAAAAGAAAAGAAGCAGAAAAACAGAAAATCCAAAAAGTACAAAGTTTCAAAGTTAGTAGTATAGTTCAGAAAAATTCAGAAAAAGAAAAATATGCAAAATATGGTGCTAGGTTGCTTGAGGGTATCATAGGACGAGCGTGCACTATTCACCTGTGTCTGGTTAGATGGTAGGAAGTCATAGGCTAGATTTGAGGGAAGTTAGTCGAAAGCTGCACCGCACCAAAGCCAATTCCATCATCCATCTCATTATAAACCCTTGTAGTGTAGGAATCGTTACAATCCCTTTTAAAAGTCATTTTGACTAGTTACTTGTGTTGTCAAAGTGGTGGAGATTGTGGTGAAATTGCAAACATATGACATACTTCAGTCGAGAAAGTGATTGAGAGCAGAAACACGTCCTTAAACACAGAGTGCGAGAGTTCCCTTGTACCAAATATTGTCTGTGTGAGAAGTATGGTCGGTTAGGTCGGATTCGTGCATGATTTGTGTTTACTACTTGTTTGTGTGCATATATTTAATGAGACCAGGTTGTTTGGTTGACGTATATGCATGTTAGGTCACTTGTTCTAGAAGTAGCGGTCTAATAATTCATTGTGATTACTTGAACCTTAACTTGATTAATCTCGTCATTTGTGAATCTGAGTGCATTCTAGTTCAGTTTGCTTGAGGACAAGCAAAGGCTTAAGTGTGGGGTATTTGATGACACTCGATTTTACATGATTATCAGCCTCATTTAAGCTACATTTCCTTGCTTGAATCTCGGGGTTTAGGGTAGTTTAGGTTATTTTCACCTAATTGCTCTAATTCTTACCGTTTTGATTACTCTGGCCTGTTATGGGTCTATTTGATGGTTTTCTAGTGTTTTTGAGATTACACAGGTTTTTTCTGTCAAATACGTAACCACAGACAAGCTCGGGAAGCAAAGGAAACCTCAAGGAATGGTCCAAGATCAATCCAGAAGTCAACCAAGCCAGAAGAAAGCACTGCCCTGGTCTTAACTAAAGTTTTCGGCTTGAAGTCCAAAGTCTTCACCGAAAACTAAATGAAGAAGTGCACAGTCGAAGACAGGAGATCCAGCCGAGGTTCCCACTGAAGTCTTCGGCGAAAACTCTCAAGTTTTCACCGAAAACTACTTCCTTTTCCGGCTGGGATTCTGAAACCCTATAAATACTAAACCGGCGGCCACAATCAAGATATACCGATTCCTTGGATTAAATTACAGACTTAAAAGTTCGAGAGAGAGTTTAGAGAGTTTGAGGAGCCGGGAAGAGATCGTGACGCCATCCTTCCATCTCAGAGAGCTCGGTGCCAGGAGTTGAAGATCCAAGAGATTGAAGCTTCACAGATTCATCTGAAATTAGGTTTTACAGTTCTTCTCTGTTCTCCCAGTTTGAAGATGTATTCTTTGTTTGTCTTTGATTCTTTTGTATTGGATATGAGTAGCTAAACTCATAGAGCTTAGACTTGATGAACCCTAAGTGACTCGGGGCTTTAAGGCGGTCACGGATCGGTGGTAATTAAATCCAGTTTCAATTAGTTGCTCTTGCATGTTTGGTTTGTTCTTAATTGCTTTTGTGTTTCTTTTCTAGCTTGATCACCTAGTTAAGATTCTAGTCAAGCTGAGGATAGTAGCGAACGTTCGCCTCACTTCAAAACACCAAATCAACAGTTAACCTATTCATTGGAACAATTTCTCTTTGTAGGAACCAGTTAGGGTTAAACCGCTGCTAGAGTAACTCATTAATTACTAGTAATTGCACCAGTTAATTTTCCGTTGTTGAAGCGAACGCACGGGCGGTCAATTAATCTTGGTAGTTAGATCGGATAGAGCAAACGTTCGCCAGTCTTAAACCTAATCGTCAGGAGTTATGGTGGTGTCTGAGAACTGAAAGAATCGGGATTGAAAACCGCTGGTCTTGTGATCGCCAATGTTCTGGTGATCTTAGGGGGATTCAAAATCTAAGCTTGTCTGTCGTCTTGTTAAGTCAAACAACCTTTCAATTTATCTTTTTTCTTATTTCATTTTTTTAATTTCTCTGCTCCATAGTTTAGAAGTCGTGGAACTCACACCATGTGCAACTTGTTTAATCCTGAGTAATTTGCCAGTTCATTTTAGTAGACGATTAGAAGAAACCCTGCGGAATACGATCTATCTTGTTTTGTGCTTGATAGTTATTTGACTACACTCACGCCAAAAGCGTGACATCAGTTAGCATCCTAAACAAACTTCTGAAAATCATCCATGCCAACAAAGGAGGAGGGAGAGTTTGAGGCCTCTGTAATAACCAATATTGCATTGAAGTCCCCTGCTATAAACTAGGGCAAATTTGTAGGCTGCAGAGCTAGAAGATCTTTGTAAAGAATTACCCTTTTCCATTATCATTAAGAGCATAAACTATAGTTGCTAAGTAAGGAGTAGGTAGATTTATAGAGAAGTGAATAAACTGGGAGGTTTTACCCAGGATGCTTAGAGGAACATCCTTTTTCCAAATCAACCAGATCTTCCCAAGTCCATTTTCATAACAAAACTCTGCTAGCACCTAGAGAAATGAGAGGCAAACAAATCTGTAGTATTCTTTCTTCTAGCTTTCAAAAAAAAGTATTCTTTCTTCTAACTCTAGGCTCAAGCAGAGCAACCACATCAACACACTCTCTATCCATGTAAGAATGCAGAGTTTTTACCTTACTTTTCTTGTTAACCCCTCGTATATTCCAAATCCAATACTTGATCATTTCTTAGTTTGTTGGCGCATTTTTACTCCACTACCACCTCTACTCTTACCTCTCCCAAGAGTAGAAAAATGAGTCCCATTCTGCAAGAACTCACTAAAACATAGCTTCTCAGGTAGCTTAACATACTTCTCAGTATTATCATCATCACCTTTACCCCCCACAGATTTATAAGTATCTTTGGGTTCATCACAATCTTCAACAAGGACCTCAAAAGCAGAAGCATGTACTTGAATACCAGCTATAGGGCTCTGAGTGTCACTAACCTCCACTTCAACAGAAGTTTCAGTAGCTCTCATTTGGTTAGGAGGATCCTCCACTTCAGCAGAAGCCTTAGATCCAGAATCTAACCCCCTCCAGCCTCCAATTCATGAGTACCTGCAGACACCTCCACCTTCCTTAGAAGCTTCAGCTCGTGCATCTTCCAGCACTTCATCATTGGCAATAGTAGTAGGCCGGGCCATTGGCATGTAAACTCTTCCAATGTTCCTAAAACCCTTGCATGAGGGAACTCCACAGTTATAGTCACAACCTCTCCCCTGCCTAGATGAACCTTCAATTCAGTGCTCATATTACTCGTTTCTACTCTTAAAACACATACCTAGACATTTATACCTTCACGGACTTGCTTATGAAATGGCTTCCCATACTGACTTGCCATCCAGCTCACCCCCTCTTCCGTGAACAGAATAGGCGGCACTTTACAAAAAGTGATCCAGGCTGGCTTTTCTTTCGGAGATAGGTCCAAGGGCTCAATACCTAATCGCCACTTCCGAATAAGCATCGGATGATGATGTATGTGCCAAGATCGAGCCAAGATCTAGTCACGTGTCTCCATCGATGGAAGTTCTATAAAGAGGAAGCGCGGCGATAGCAAGGAAACATGAATTACTTCACCAAATCCCCAAACCCAGTTCAGAATCGAGGTTATTACCTTGATCGGTGGCACTGTACCGACAAATTGAGCTACCACCGTCGATTCTAGACGCTTGATCCCTAGACTGAGGAATTTGCAAAATGTCACCAATATACGACGACTCTAGTGCTTCGACATATCACAGGTCTGATCCTTCGTTGCTCGATGCTACCTAAGCCTAGGATTTGACTTCAGAACCATGAGAGGTGGAAGAGGCCATGAGGATAGCCTCCCCTAAGGGGCAGCAAGGGCGGAAATCGTAACAGCAATGGAACAGTAAATCCCAATTTTCAGAGCAATTCAGAGCATTCACTCCGTAACTTTCTCAATTTCACTAACACTATTTTTTTATTGATAACTAGTTAACGGAGTTTAACCTGATAACTAGTTACCGAATTTATCATATAATTGTGATAATCAATTTTCTTTACGAGATTTGTTCTTTACAGGTTATCTAACTAGTTATGTTATTTTTACCTAGTTAACTTGTCAACAGTTTTAAGTGATAAATACAACTCACACCAAGCAAGAACTACTAAGCTAACACATCTGACTAGAACTTCCCACCCTTCGAACACGTTACACACCTTAACAAAAATCAACACGGAGTTCTGCACTCCCAACCACTCTCAAACTACCAGCTACTACCCCCAAGCCACTCGAGCACTAGCTAAACATTTAAACTTTGTCGTTACAAAATCTTCTTCAATCTTATTTTCAAAAACCCAAGCACACTATTCAGAAAGGCTAAACTTTAATAAATTCCCTTTAAATCAAAACCAAGTTCCTCGATTTAAAATCAGACTCAGAAAACCTTTAAAATCAAACTCGCAACCGGACTTTATCTTAGTTTAAAATACTCAAATGCTTTCACATCGAGGAACATCCAGGATCTGAATCTCCGGTTAGAATTTAAAATTCTTGGTTAAACCTCGTTGGTTAAAAACTTTGAGGATTTTAATTAGAATTTAATAAATTAATTTACTAGTGTGAATAATTCTGTTGGCAAAGTAATTCATTTTCGGGTTAATTATTGGGTTCGAGTTCTAAATCTGTAGGCTGAATCAATTGGTCGAACGAATTGATCCGACCTGTGTGAGGAGTTGGGAATTGTGTAGAAGGGAAGGCTGGGGTCAAGGCCTAGCCATGTTACACTCGCAACAATATTTAAGAGGAGAGGAAGGAGGGACGTGGGCCTCTGCCCGGTCCATGTTTAATGTGAAGGGAAGGACAGGGGGGCCGTCCGGTTCCGTCAAGAAGAAGAGGAAGCTGGGATTTGGCCCTTAAGTGGAGGCAGTAGCATTTAAAAGAGTAGTGGGCTTGAAGCCCATTCGGCTTAGGTAGTGTAGAGGAGGTTGGGCACATGGGCTTCGGCCTGCTCAATTAGGAAGAATGAGGAGAAGGCTGTTTTAGGCTCTAGCCCACTGTTTGGTCCGACCAAGAAGAGAGAGAGGGGTGAAGGGTTTGTGGATAAGAATTGAGAGGGTTTGGGGGAAGCCCCACTTCTTATTGAAGGGAGAGCACAAAAGTCAAGATAGAGATAAGGGAGGAGAGAGAGCGGCATCAACTGGTTGATAGCATGTAAATCGAGGATGAACGGGGGGAGAAGGTTGGCAGCGCTGAATAAAAGCAGAGAGAGGGAGGGTGAAGGAACAAAAGGCAGTGGTGGCGCGCCCGAATTCTGGGAGTCGAGAGAGAGAAGCTGTAGCGGCGGACGTCAAAGGAAGTCTGAGGAAGGAGGTCGACGTTGGATGGAGTTGTGGCGGCGGCAGACTCCAAGAACCTTGGAAGTCACGACGGTGACAATTGGAAGCTTCGCCTTCGGCATCAGGGCTCATAAGAGAAGAAGGATGAGCGATTAGCAACCCAGGGAAAGTTTCATGACGAAACCATCAGATTAGAAAGTTAAGTGATTATCTAGAAGTTTTAGTTTTTGTGGTGGCTGTTAGGAAATTATGTGGGAAATTGTTGGGTTGGTCCCTAACTGATTAGTTTGTGACAGATTAGGTCTCGGGCGAATTTCGGTAACGAATTAAAGTTCTGGATCTCGTTGCTTAACGGAAAAAGTAAAAGGGCTGTTGCTGGAAATTTGTGGGAAAAGTCAGTTTGATCACCAGAAATTTCAGGGAATGGTAGATCAGTCTTTTGGCCATATCTTGCTCGTTTGAAGTCCAAACGATGCAGTGTCAAGACCGATGGAATCAGGATGACGAGATGGACATTCTAGGACAGGATTCAGAGTCTGAATTTAAGCTAGCATTTGATAGGTAGAGACGTGAGCAATTACAACCTGATTTAGTTGAATGGTTGATTAGGTGGCTAGAATGAGGGTTTAATTCCTATATGCGCAATATATATATATATATATTGGATTCTTCAGTACCTCCCGTAAATCTGGTGATACTAGTGCCTCCAGTTTTCGGATTCATCCGGATCGTCCGTTTCAAGGAACAAATTTGGATCGTTCATAATTAAATTAAGGCCTAAATTAATTAAATTAATTATTTTATATTATAATAATACAAATTACTTTTATGGCACCCATGATTTATTAATATCAACAATAGTCTTAACCTTTTAACATAGTAACAAATCATCACTCAACTGATTTCACATATTAATTTCAATCCTTACTCTTTTTTTAACACCCCATCGTTAGAATCTATGAAACTCTTATTTCCCATCTTATATCGTCATCCAAACAATCACCCCATCGTTAGAATTTGTTTTTAGAATTAATGTTTAAAGTAATAATTTCCCTAATGTTTTTTAGGTCGTTCACTTAGGTAATTTGAGTTAGGTGATTTCAAATCTCTAGAGATTTCAAATAGTTAGAGATTTGGGTTTCCTAGCTATTTGAGAAGAGCCATGTTCACTTGAGAGATTTGGAGAGATTTGGTGGTAAAGATTTCTTAAACCTTAAAAAATGAATTAAAATATGCATATTGTCAAAGACTAATATACCCTCAATATTCATCTTCTGTAATTTATTTGAGGGCATTTATGTAAAACTGTAACACAAACTCCTGAAATCTCTAGTCTTAGGAGAGATTTTAGAATCTTCCCCAAATCTCTAACTACAACTGCAAAGTAAACAAGTGATTTCGGCCAAATCTCCATGGTAGAGATTTAAGCCCCAAATAACTCACAATCTCCCTCCCAAACCACCCAAGTGAACGACTAAGGCTTGTGTTCTTCATCCATTTCCAATCTCCTATCTTCTTCTCAGTTTCTTCTTAAGTAGTTAGACCCTTATCTTCTTCATCCATTTCACCAACCTGTCGTCTTCTTCTCCGACCCATCCTTCACCTCTCTCTTCGTTCTCTTCTTCTCCGAATCACCAACATTATCGTCTACTTTTATTACCTATCCATCAAATCCCACCTCAATCCGAACTGGCAACATAACCCATCTTCTCTTCAGCAACGATCGTCGTCGTCGATCTCTTGTACCTCGCGAAACAGACATGCACTCGGCTATGTGATCGAAAATCGCTACTTTACAATCTACTCTCTATTTCTAGCTAGATATTTTCCCCTAAGATCGAAAAAGAGACATGCACTCGCCTCATTTGAGGTCTGGCGGATGCCGTTCTTGGCCGCGATGGTGACGATAGAGGTGATGTACAATAGCCAGGATCAAGCTGGCCGGAGTTCGCTCTCTTCCCCCCACCCACCCCCAATAACTCTTTCTACTCTGGGCTCCTTCTAGTCGCCAGTCAAAGAACCGCCTGTTTACAACTGGTGAGATTCAGCTTCCTAGATCTACGTTTTCCTTTTCATTACTTCATATGCTTGATTTAACCTCTATTTTGATTCCTTTTGGCAGGCTCCGGAGAAGGATAAGGTTCCACTGTCGTTGTTGAAGCCGGCCAAGTCTGGAGGAGGGAAGCAGAAGAAGAAGAAGAAGGAGAAGCAGAGCAAAGGAAAACACCTACGACAAGCTTCTATCAGAAGCTCCCAAATACAAGCTCATCACTCCATCAATCCTCTATTGTTCACAAGAAGAAGGACAAGCTTCTCCGATAGTTTGAGGGTAATTTTGCTTCACTCCATTTGTTAAAGTTGAACAGAATCTGGAGAACTGAGATGTGGTTAGCATTTTGAACTTCCAAGTGTTAAAAAATTCTAATGTTCTACGGAATTTTGTGAGAAACGTTACTTGTATTATCCTGTGGAATTTTGTTGTTGTTCTAATAGAAACAAAATTTCCCATGTATTGTTGTGTACATGTCTTAAATTTGATATATTCATTCTTAATATTCATGGTCCTCAAGGTGTCTTAGTTGCTTGAGTTACACAGATCATCTTACTTCGAACATATTTCACAGGTACGGAAGTGGAGGGAATTCTGAGACAGTCGGCTGATGTTGAGGAGGATGATAGGAGAGTTCAAAAATATGAGCAAGGTATTCATATAAGTACTCAGTATATGGACTTTGGAGTTTGTATTCCTGATGCTACTTTACTAGAGTTTCTCTTGAACTATAAGTTTTCTCCCTCCAGTGCTAGTTTTGGAAGAGATACTAAAACTTAATGTACATTATGGTCTCTATAGGTAAAATCAAATTTGAGCCGGATGAGGATGCTCATGTTGTTGGTGATTGTGTGAAGGTACTAAAAGGAAATTTTGAAACTTGTTTG
The DNA here is from genome assembly GCA_034768395.1 of Linum lewisii. Classification (NCBI taxonomy): domain Eukaryota; kingdom Viridiplantae; phylum Streptophyta; class Magnoliopsida; order Malpighiales; family Linaceae; genus Linum; species Linum lewisii. The sequence continues at coordinate 24,512,088 of CM068298.1, read as the reverse complement.
AAGAATGGACTCAGTTCTATATTTACCAAAATTTCTACATGTAGCATGTCATGAGGGAGCTTCCTTCCTCCCCAGTTCCTGCATCTTGCTGTACTGCATTGTTGGAGGCCTATAATGAGTTCATCTTTCTGTCCTGTATTTTCTATTACTCTATCCATGTTTTTTTTAAATTTCCATCTTTCTATGTAGCATCAAATGTTTTGTTAATTCTTTTGGAACAGTTGAAATGGCTGCCATCACTCATCATAAATGATCTAACATGATACTTTTGTCATCACTTATTCACCTTTAAGCTTTGCATCTACTACTTATATTATGGCCAACTCGTAGTGCATTCGACCATATTTGTCAAATATTATCTTTATTTTTATTGGATGTTTGACAATATGGATAAACATAAAAGTTATCCCGAAACGACTGTCTTTATAGATTCTGTTCAACTTTGATTTTTAGTTTGTTGTGAATGGATTTCACGAGCTCATTAGTTTGATACGCTTACAGGTAGATTAGTCCTATCTGGTTTATCTGTATATGTGTGAATTTGTTGTTCTAGCTTTGGAATTTTCAACCATGGTCATGGAGATGATGCTGGCCTAATGCTCACTCCTAGGCTTGCACCAATTAAAGCTATTGAGTTTGCGAAGGAAGTTATCCGATTCCAATCATCTCTAAGATATTTGAATTCGCTTGGTTCTGATCATGTTCAACATTAGATCTGATTTTAAAAGCTTTGTTGAAACATTTTGTTCTTCACTTTCAACCTTTGTTATGGCTAAACAAGTATATGATCTTTCATCATAGATTTCTAGTGATGATCTTCGATTCTGAATCCAATGGTATAGTAGATTTAGTTTATGATCTTCTGGCTTTTGTTTGTTTGGGGTGAGGAAGTTAGGTAAGGAAGATAGATCTTGAGGCGAGGAGTTTGCAACCGAGTGCGAAGGCTATGTTTCTTGCTAAGCTTAGAGAGTCTAAATCCGATCTGACTAAGTTGAAGAGGGAATTCAAAGGGATTGCGGCTGGAAATCAAGCTGCTCACCCGGAGTTGTTGGATTCTTGATCAGCCAATTCAAATCCGGTTATGGGCTTTCATGTTAGTGATCTTGTTAGGATGCACTATTATCTGTCTTATACTCGTTCGATATGCAACATTAGACATTCTGTCCCCTTCTGTTTGATGCTTGAAGTTGAAGGTTGGTCCTAAACAACATAAATATCTATGGAATAATAAGCTCTTATTAGGTGATAATCATCTGATTTTTTCCTGCTTTTCTTCTAATTTGATTCGTTGCTATTGTCTTATCCTTGTATACTTTTGAACCATCCAATACTTGTATACTTCTGAAAAAGTGGTGGGTTAAGTACTGTGAAGAAGCAGTTCTGAGATGGAATGATCTTAGTTTTTCATTTGATTGTACTGTATTGTTGGTGGTAGTGATCGGATGGGTTGTTGAGCATTTCATTCATGAATTCAACTTCTGCCTGTCTATTACATACTTCTTCTATATATGTTTTTGACATTGATGGATGCCATTTGTGGTCAGATGCAGCTAGCTGACTAGCTTGGGTAATGATGGTGCGGTGTCGACAGCGCATAGAGAAAGGCTCGCCATGTCCGTTGACAGACTAAATCAGTCAAGTGACAGGCTCCACGAGAGTAGAAGAACCGTGCTCGAGACAGAAGAACTTGGTTTCTATCTCGAAACTGGAGGTGTCAAGACTGGTTTTTCTTCTTCTATTTCCAGTGCAGAATGTCCTGCCACTGAAAGGTAATAATCCTTCTCCTGGAAATCAGATGGCAGGTTCTGATGGTTTATCAAAACAAGGGTTCGATGGGTTTTCCCTTCCTTCTGGTAGCTTGTTTATGAAAATGATTTTGGTTGTGGTTGCAGCATTGAGGTTCTGGCTATCTTCAAGAGTCGAGAAGCTAGCCACGAGAAAAAGAGACTTGGGAAGAAGAAAAAACGCTCATGAGCGTAGAAGAAGATTAGTTTTGTTTAATTTAATTCGTCAGGGAGTTATAGGTGTTATATTACCATAGAGGTGTTACTCACTAATAACTTTTTCCTAAAATAGAGGTGTAATAACTTTGTCCTAAGATATAGGTGTAATATTAATGAAAAGGGAAAATGGTACTTTGCCCCCATCTATTTTGCCAAGTTAACAAACAGCCCCTTATACTATGAAATGATCAATTTAACCCCTCCTACTATGCCATCCTAACAAACAGCCCATTCCATCCAAAATTCTGTTAAGTGATGACTCACCAATATGAGTCATCCTCAATTAATGACAGTATAGGGGCTGTTTGTTAACTTGGCAAAGTAGGGGGGGCAAAGTACCATTTTCCCTAATGAAAATATTCCACAACAGAAATGTGTGTATAATCAGTATTTTTTTAGTTGGAGTTCTTCCTCTTCAGTCCAAACCTGTGTGTTCCTTCGATATAAATTGAAATAACTTAAATCTTCCACAACAAACTGCCATAATACGCCAGCACACAGTAAATATAAACCCTAATGAGACCATCCGGAACAGAAGCTCTTTCTTCACTAGCACACAGAAGCATTATTTCTGCCATTAGTTATATTCACTAGCACACAGAAGCATTATTTCTGCCATTAGTTATATATAGCATGAAACGTAAGAGTCCATGCATTGTTTCTATTCCTTCTATTCTTCTGTTCAGCATCAATTATATATAGTAGTTTCTTTCTCAGTTTCTATACTATCGACATCAACCCCTACACTGGTTGCGTCTTTCTTTCCTACAATTCTGATATTTTATGCGTCTTTATTTTCTAAAATAAAGGAAAAATAAACTTATGATGTCAACGGATGTGATTTTGATATCTGATGATTCTGAACCCCAAGAAGATCAAGAGATTACATTTGAATTTGATCCAAAGGTTTGGAGACTCATAATATTATCATTTATGATCTTTTCATACAACCATAATTTAATTGACAACTCATTCATTTAATAACTAATGTTTGCAGGTTTCTGATTATGAGAACCCGAATGTGATGATGATAAAAAAGATTTAGCTTACTATATAGTTGATAAACGCCAGTCCATGACTGAAGACTTAATCATGATGAAATCAATTGCGATCGAAAAGCCCTATTGACAGTGTTCACTACTGAGATGGTCGATCGTAAGGTAAATCTTACTCATATACGGACTATTGAGAATTTTAATGCTTAAAGGGACAACTTTTTGTTAATTGATTGCATAATATCTAGGTCATAAATTGTGTTGCATATCAACGAACCGTCTACGAGATTACGAAAAAACGTATGATTTGGGACTAGGACGTTCATGTTTCTTACCAGCTAATTTACAAGTAAGTAATAAATTATGTTCCACACAAATAACCTTATATTGGTTGTTTAATTTTAGGTGGTCAAGGGTTCAACTCTCATCTTTAGCAAAATAAAACTATGATTTTTGTTCTAATCAATATTGTTTTTATAAGTGATATTTCTATTTTCATGATCATTATTTTTCTCTAAATTTATTATTAAATATAAAAATATGATTAGTTATACTTTATATATTTTTCACTTTTCCATATTTTTTTAATCGTTGATAAATTTCATATAGTCTAGGAATGACAATGAGTCTAAGTCAAGGTACCTCAACACCCAAAGTCTACTTCATGGAAGATCGGGTGTAAGAGGAGTATATTTTTACGGGCATAAGGTTAGACGTATATACCATCATGAATGAGTATTATTATTGCCCCCAATCAAAGGGTATACCTACCCAACCAAGTCAAGTTAGGTACTTAGGTTAACACAAACAAATTGAGTTTAAACTATCATTTTTAATAGGGCCACATAGTAAATTTAGAAAAGGGCCTCCAAAATTTCAGGAACGGCCCTGCTTTGTGGGTAGTATATTCTATTGTTAACTTGTTATTTTGTAGATGAAGTTTACATCTCTACTCTTACGACTAGTCTATTCTATTGTTAACTTGTTATTTTGTAGATGAAGTTTACATCTCTACTCTTACGACTAGTCTATGCCAAACATGGATCATTGGATGGATGTCCAAACATAATAGACTTTCAACTAGAAGTTATGCCTATTGTGCCTGAAAAGAATAAGTACTATGAACTTACATAATTTTTAGTTTTTAAAATATTCACTCTCTAATCTTATTTGTTTATGTTTATGTGCTAGGCATGACTCTAGATTGTGGGTGTGCACCTGGATTGATGTCGATAGTAAGTATCTCTCCAATGGATCAATGGTAAGTATAACAAGTACATTGAATTGCTTGGATCCGTTAATATTTACATAATTATTTGGACTCTGATTGACATTTTAATTTTCAATGCAATTTATTAATTTAAAAAATCTCATGGAGCTCGCGGTGAACCTAGTAATGGGCCACGAAAATTTGGTGAGGAAACAAGTACTGAAAAAAGTTGATAAATATCATCCTATTCAGAGACAGAGAGACACGTGCGAAGATGTTTGTACTATCGACGTTGAAGCATGTTGTTACTAGTTATCATTTAGATTGATTTTTAGATTTATATGCTCAATGATCGGAAACATGGAATATTTTGGACATTTCTTTCCTTGCAATTAAATACTTTCTATGTTATGTAAGTTTTTGATATGTTTGGATTGGAATTTAATTTGATTTTTCAGTATTACTTTCTATGCTGGATTTACTTTAGTTATTGATGCTTTGTGATTAACAACTGTGTCCTTATGATTTGTATTGCTTCTCTTTAAATACTGTAGTAGCAACGCTCCACTTTCCATTTGCTAGGGACAAGAATCGTGATCTGCAATGGCCAAAGAAGCAAAGGATTTGCCAGCCAGAAGATTTTCTAGTCTAGCTGTTAGTGAGAAATCCAGGGAGTTGATTTATCAATTCACACATATATCCAAGGAGCTACAATTTCATAAAGAAAATTACGGGTTCAGATAGTACAATATGAGTTCATGACTGGGAAACAACAGAAAAGATGAGAGAATTCAGTAGCTGAGTTCAACAGCTTCCTTCTATTTCTATCTATCTTAACAACAACCATAACTAACTGCAAACTGCAATCCACAATCCACCATTCTATTCTGGATTTAACAAGACTGGCAGACTGCACAAGTGAAAAAATCACAATGCGGGTTCTGTATTACGCCTCTTTTTTAACCGCTAGACTAAGTTTTCAACTTCTGCCAGGTAGTTATCGATCTCGGCTAGGGTTAGTACCCTACAGCAAGAAACACTTCCACTTCAGGTCCACTTTCCAATGTACATTGTTATCAATCATATGAGCTTGGTACGAATCAGTAATACGAGCAAACGTACCTGAATTTTTTATCTGCTCCAATTATGCCGATCTCGATGTTCTTTGCCGAGATCTGTCCCTTGAAGCTACACAATATATAATAATAATGAGCAAAATGATCATGTGAATAATTAACATTATCCCCAACTGCACTTATTCAATGATTTCTGAGGTACTGCAGGCACAATTTTAGATGGATTATTGCGTGAAACCCTAATCGAAGACTATCTTAAGGTCAAATGTATCAGTTCAAAGTCTATTAAGAGGTTACTAGTGTTAGCTTAAAATGAAGAAGTAGATCCAGCTTAGCATTTTTGGCTACTGGTTCAGGTGGCAGATTTACAATAATTAACATGCTAGATAAGTTGTAAGAAATGTACACGACAATATCGAAGTTGTAAGCCAGTTTGGTTCAGTGATCCAACGAGTGGGGAGAGGACTGGAACTTACCCTTCTTTCAACGTTAATATAGCTATGTGTACAATGTCATCAAGCTCCATCTCCTCGGCATATCTAAAGATCGTCAAGAACTCTTTCCATGAGGTAAAGATCACAAAATTTAGTGATCTCCAACAATAATTCCAGAACAGAGGATCTCACAGTTGCTTGTTTCTGCACGTAAGGAAATTAGGCAAGTTAAGCACCTCTCTACATGGAGCTCTTCTGGGGTACTTTCTTCAAGAATTACCCCAAGTAAACAACAAGTGACCTACATGGCTTCTTACTCACCTAGATCACAACTGGTATCAGAATCCAAATAAAGGGTTAACTAAAGAAAAAACTGCCGACAAAAAATTTACCTTACATATGCACCTATCAACACAGTGAATCAAAGACAAGTTCAAGTCAAAACAGCAGTTTCACCAATTTGGCCTACGTTCATGCTGATGCATGCTACATCAATAAATCACTTGCTAAATTAACAACCTAAGTTGCAGACAGAAAGGTCTTATATTGCAAACATTTTCAAATATACATGATTGCTTCCCGCTGGACAACAAACAAATATTGGAATGAATTTTATTTTTAATCTCACTAGTAGAAGAAATAACGGGATATATCTCTTTGGTAAAATGAAAATGCTATTTCATAAAAATAAGTTGTACATAGAAACATAAAGAACAAAGAAAAACATGCTAGATCCACTGCATAATCATCTTGAGCCTGATTCTCTACAAATTTGAACTCCATATTTCCAATATCCTGAAGTTACTTAAAAATTGATTCTTGTGGAGACACATCACGTAATGATTTAAGATATTGATAGACTAAGCCAACAATATCAAATATCTGCAAAAGAGCAAAGGAATGTGATTAAACCAACATTTGTAGTTAGTGGAATCAGAAATAGATCGATAAATCTTAGTAAGAGGTGATAAGGACTCATGAGCTACTAATTAGTTCAGGAAAGCAACTCATTCACTTTAATGTCTGCAATAAATAGCTTCTGCAGAAGTGTGCATTCATGTTGTCCACGGAAGCGGTGGCACATATACATATCTAATACTATACTACCATCCCCGCATCTGCTTGCTCAAAAATTAAGAAAGTTCTATTGTTAGTTTCTACTATTCAGAATTGTTTCCTCTCGTAAGTCAGATTTCTACTTGAGTAACTTTGTTAGAAGTCCTATTCTCGTACGACTATGATGGTTATAGTCAACTATAAGTCTATAAGTAGCCTAGCATAAGTTAATTTGTAAGCATGACTATTAGAGTGAACAGATAAGATTGCAATAGCATTAATCTGGATATCCCAAAACCCTATCGAACTCACTATCGATATTACATATGCAACCTCACATGGTTGCATTTTCTCAAATCAGCGCATTTGAATAATATCTTAAGAAAATTGGATAGAAGAATAGAACCGTTACCTTTTCCAAGCCAGAGTCAGTTAGATGTATCGACATGCCAAACACATAATCTATAGAAGACCGATGCATTCCATCATCCCCTACACCGCCAGACAATGAAGTGGATATTGGAGTAGTAACAGTAAAGAGGGTTGAGAGTTTGGGTGTTTCTCTCAGCTGTTCCACTGCCTGCTGTCTGAACTGAAAGGCTTGCTTCACAACACCACGACTGCTGCTACTTCTCCACATTTTTACTGTGCTCTGCAATTTTCCAGTTCAATGAATTTGAGTTGGAGTTCAACAAAACAGAAAACTAATTCAGAATCCAAAAACTAATTCAGTCTTTTTCCAAATAGGAATAATAGTTTTTTCCTATTCAAATTAAGAAAAGGAACAGAAAAAACCTGATTTGTTTCTCCGATTCCACGAATAACTTCTGAATCCCTCTCTACATATACCACTATCTTAGTCAATTAATGAGAATCCAAACAGAGCCAATTCTGAAGCTGTCTCTGGAGATGATGATTATTTCGAAGCTGTCTCTAGAGATGATCCAATTGTGGAGTTGATCCAGTTCTTCACCATAACGACGATGTCTCTGGAGATCTCACGCCACCCACGCAAGCTCAGCCTCGTTCTTCATTGCCGGAGGAGATCTCACGCTACGACGCTATCATTGCGGAAGGAGATTTGCCCAAGCAGACAACCTCGAAGCCGGAAGAGATTTGCCGACCTCGACGCCAGAGGAGATTTGCCGATTTTACAATTGCGCTGTTTTGGCTCAGATTGAAAGAGGTAAGGAATCAATTGCGCTGTTTTGCTCTGATTGAAAGATTGCGCTGTTTTGCTCTGATTGAAAGATTGATATTTGGTGTGATTAATGGATATTGAGTTATTGAGATTTGTTTCCTTGTTTGTAGAAACAAGAAGATCAACAATTAAGATATTGATCTTTGTCATAGTGAAAGAACCAATCTCAGCCCTACATGTCATCAATCCATGTAAGTGTTCAAGTATGTTATTTTATTTTATTTTTCAATTATCTTCATAGAATTTAACTAATATAATTAATTACTAAAATAAAGTATTGTATTAATTTTGTAACAAGATTTAAAATATTGTTAGTTAAATTCCTGAATTATAATTATTATATTATGTTATAATATTTTGTTAATGATAATAAATATGCTATGTTGATTTTATTAATGAATATTAACTAATTCTTGCATTTTAATTATTCTGCCATGGTAGTTAAATTTTTTTTTATTTTTAATATGTTATGTTAATTAATTTCATGGATTATAATTAATTTTTTATGTTCGTTGACTTTATTATTAAAAGTAAACAAATTACTATGAATTTAATTGATAACTAACTTAAATGTTGTTTTGAAATGTTATAATGTAGAGTGACCAAATGGAAACAAATAATACACCCACAACAGAAGAAGAAGATAGTGGAGCAGCTGTTAATAACTCAACTAATTTGGAACCAACATTGGAGCTCATAATTACAAACGTTGAAGAAGATGAACTTGTCAAGTTGAGGAGCATGACACTTGCTGAGGTGAGGCTACTTAGATTCACAAGCATGGGAGAAGGTGAGAGCTGGTAGAGAAAATACTCATTCGCGATAGGATTTGGTATCCGAAAAGAAAGAAATCGCTATTCCATGGTCGGTGATAAGACGATTATAAATAAAACATATGTGTGTAGTCGAGAAGGTGAGAGGGGCCCAATAGTCGAAGAAAGGAAAACAACAGCGAGAATGGATACTCGATGTGAATGCAAAGCAAAGTTCCAGCTGAAAAGAGATAAAAAGGATGGCATGTGGTCTGTACCTAGCTTTGTGTCGGAGCACACCCACGAGTTGGTGCCACAACATCAAGCATATTTTATTCCAGGACATAGGCGTATCGACGACTCATCTCTAGCTCAACTTCAGAATCTTATAGAAGCTGGCATCAAAACGTGTGATGCCTACAATAGCATGGTACACCAAGCTAGTGGACATGAGAAATTGGGATTCACTAAGAAGGACGCATACAATCGATTACACAGAGAAAACACTTCTACTGTTATCGCCATTGATGTCAAGGAAGCACTATCCTACCTAAAAAGAAAGAGGGAGACGGATGAAAAAATTTACTTGGAGTACACACGCGATGATGAGGGGAGGCTAGAGAACATATTTTGGACGGACATCACAGTATTCCGGACTACAGTCATTTCAGCGAACTGTTAGCATTTGACACAACCTACAAAAAAAATGCATACAACATGCCACTGGTTATATTCTCACGTATGTACTTTGACAAAATACAAAGTACCTTATAAACTTTAAATAAATAATTAAAATTTTCACATATTTCGTTATCTTTTTATACAAATTGTCTACTAGTATCTAATTTGCGCACATGATTAATTACTAAAAATCACAATTTGTTGAATACAGGGGTAAATCATCATTTCTCCACGTGTGTATTTGGCAGCGCGCTTCTGAAGGATGAGACGGAGCCGAATTACATATGGGTTTTGGAGAAATTGACAGAAGCAATGGGTGGTAATAAACCCAGTTCGGTCATCACAGGTGGGGACAAGGCAATGAAAAATGCCATCATGCATGTATTTCCAGATGCAACTCGTCGTCTATGTTTATGGCATCTAAAAAAGAATGTTCTGGAACATGTGAAAAGTCCAAATTGCCTGATTTCGCGGAGAGGTTTTATAAGTTGGGAAAAGAGGATTTGATAGAGACAGAGTTCGAGCTACAGTGGAAAGAACTTGTGGAGTCATCCAATCTACAAAACTACAACTGGATTAGTAAAGATTTATATGAGAGTCGTCAGAACTGGGCCCATGCATACTTACGAAAGAAATTCTACGCAAGAGTGACATCAACCTCTAGATGTGAAGGATTGAATTCGATAATTACGAAGTACGTGACGGGTAAGCACAAGTTGAAGAAATTTTTCATAGACTATGATCGTTGGTTAGAGGCAATAAGACAAAATGAGCTTAAATTAGATTTCAAATATAATTATGGTATGCCAAAAATCACAACTGAAGCATGTCTAGAGCTTACCAATAACGTTGCTAATCTACACAACTATGAGGCCTATATGAAGATCAAGGGAGCGCTTACTAGGTCCATCGAGTGCATCAAAGAGAAAAAGTTGGTAACTACAGAGCACCACAAATATGATGTGGGTGGTTATAAAGATCAATGAGGCATTCACACAGTCACTTATGATCTCACTAGTCATATGATTCAATGCAACTGTTTAAAATTCGAGTACATGAGATTGCCATGTCGTCACATGATGTTAGTGTTGAAAGAAGAAAAATTCAAAGAATTCCCACGCACCCTCGTGCAACAAAGGTGGTCGAAGAATCCAAAATCTATAGACTACTGGAAACAAAGGTCGACGGTTATAGATGAATCGCAACAATACACCATTAGATATGGTCTTCTACAACAATATGCTTTCAAGATATGCCATTACAGTGCATCGACCACTAATTTCGACGATGCTCATTCGATAATGAAAGCATTGTCTGATAATATGGAAATGAGGAAGAATGGCAATGTTACCAAAAAGGAACATACGTTGACCTAGAATTTGAAGGCATGAAAAACCCTCTAAAGGCGAAAGCAAAGGGATCAGGAAAGTGAAGGCCATCGGGCTAACAAAGACGGTGTGCATAATGTCTTGAGAAAGGACACAACACAACAACGTGCGAATGGAAAAAAGTGGTAAGCCACAAAGAAAAGCTAGTAAGGCCAATGACGTCAACAATGATGGGGATAATGTCAATAAGAACGATGAGTATGATGAAGGCGATGACACCATCAATGAGGATGACGACGACACATGTCCTAACTACAATGTTCCGAATACGATTGTGGACCAAGTAAAATCATACTTCATCATTGTGCTAAATTATATTCATGAATATAAAATTTTAATCATTTTAACATTCATTAATTTTAAATAATGCAGGATAACCTCAATCCACAAAGAAGTTCGCGTCTTACCAAGAAACCGAAGACATGATGAGAGTCCACAAATTTTGTTTTAAATTCAATTTAATTTTTCTTTTCTTTTCTTTAGCTCTACTTCAAATTACATTATTATGAGATTTATTTATGTCATAACTATACGATTAGTCAAAGGATATAGAAAATTCAAATGTGTTCTGTATTAGAGGCGGAGTCTACAATTTTCAGAGGATCCAAAGGTGTCAATGAATTTATTTAAAAAAATGTATGTATAATTGTAACGTCATTGATTACGATTGAACCCACTTAAACGTGACGAAACGAAGAAGAAGAGAACGAAGAGGGAGGTGAAGGATGGGTCGGAGAAGAAGACGGCGACTTGGTGAATTCGGAGAAGAAGAGAATGATGAGAGAATGAATGATGGGTCAGAGAAGAAGATGAAGGGTTGGTGAAATGGAAAAGAAGATAAGTCTGTGTCGGTGATATTTTCTAATCATAATTGAAAAGGATAGAAGCAGATGGGATTAACAGATGGGGTGTTGAAAATTTACTAAGGATTGAAAATAATATGTAAAATAAGTTGAGTGATGATTTGCTACTATGTTAAAAGGTTAAGACTATTGTTGACATTAAGAAATAATGGGTCTCATAAAAGTAATTTGTATTATTATAATATAAAATAATTAATTTAATTAATTTATGTCTTAATTAAATTATCAACGATCCAGATTTATTCTTTGAAACGGACGCTCCAGATGGATACGAAAACTGGAGGCATTCAGTACCACCAGTTTTACGGGAGGTATTGAAGAATTTTCCATATATTATATATATATTATTGGAATTGTGGAATGTTGGTTGTAGGAGGATAACCTTGCCAATGTGGGGTCGTCCTATGAATGATGAACATGAGGGTGACCCTAAACCTTGTGACATGATCACCCCTTGTTTTTACTATTACAGGTGGGGTGCTCGGTAAGGCTAGAAGTTTGCCCGTAATAATTGTGGATTTGTGACGTGAATTTGAGAAATGGAATTGGGACATGGAATTCGGAAACGGAATTGGGAAGTGGAATTGTGAACTTGAATTGGTTGAATTGGGACATGGAATTGGTTGAATGAAATTGTGTTTGCTGATCTGTGACATTGATGTGGTTGTATTAAATGAAATTAAATGATAGAATCGGAAGGAGCCAACGTTACCCCACCAGAAATACTGGTTGTGATTGAGTCCGATTCACTGGGGTGAATCCCTTGGTTGGGTTGCCAAGGTCGGTTGATTTTCTCCTTCGTGGAAGGATCCTTTTGAGGATACGACGGAATGAATACTCCTTCGCGGATGGATCTGTTGAGGTTGCGTTTGGATGTGATGGCCGACGGGGTAGCGGGGGAAAAAATCCTTATGATGCCTAATTAACTCACATAGTTAAATGAAATGTGAACTGTTGTGTGTGTTGGATGTGGTTGTGAATTGATATGTGATGTGCTGCTGGACCATGTTGATGTTGATTCTTGTACATTATGGAATGATGTGTGATGATGTGATATTCAATTTACCAATTCTGGATTTGTGTTGGATAATTTATGATTGTTAGATGACATTGTGGGGGAGATGCATGGTGGGAATAAAGGTAGAGGAAATGGTTTGATCACTTAGAATTATCTTATTAGGTTGTTAAAATGAACTGGACGTAAGAGTGGGTCTCTGTTGTATTCCAATGTGGGAGTCTCGGATGCTCCCTAGGTAGTTTGGTGAATAGTTAATCCCAGTAGGTTCACTCAGTTTCATTAGGAAACTGATCCCTCCTAGTCTCTCTTTTCAGTTAGAAGTAGGCGCTGAGTTTGGAGCAGCAGTCATTGGTTGATGGCAGTGGAGTTGAGCTTGAAGACTGAAGGATAGTGATCGCGGACAAATAATTGGTTCATGTATTTTCGTTTTAGTTGACGTTTTGGGAATTTTGGATTCATTTATGATGAGAATTGTTGGTGAATTTAAAGTGTAATTTGGTTTTAGTTTTGAAATCATGGAAGCTTCCGTTTTCTGTTGTTCTTATACATTTATTGAGTTTAAATAATATTTTATTGATTTCTTTATGTTTTGAGTCAAACCATAACCCCAATTTCTGGTCTAACCACTGGTTTACCCGGGCGATTTGAGGCGGGTGTTACATTTTCTATTTCTATACCCCTCTTCTTAAACAAAACTTACAACGAAAAAAGAACTTGGCAAGGGTGGCCTTGCTTTGTTTTTTTGTTTTTTCTGTTTTTGAACTTCTTTTGATAATTTTTTTTTCTTGATGGATTTTGATGGCCACCTAGATTTTTCTTCCTTACAATCAAAATTGAAAACAAGAACTTTAAAATGGATGAAGATTTTCGAAAGCTTTTTCTAAGAAAAAAAAGTAAAGGATATGAATCCAAGAATAAACCTAGAGACTTGGATAGATTTGGTCCTAGTGTTGAACCGAAGCTCTGATACCAACTAATGTGAACCACGACCTTCGTGACCCAAACACCGCAAGCTGATCTCCTAGCTATCAAGTCGAACCTATGAAACCAAGCGCGATTGAGTACTTGGACCCACTAGCACGCGAAGTCTAGGACCTTAAGCGTCCGGTCGATGGAGCCACTCCAAGAGATGAATGCTCTTGACGATAAGCCTATACCTTAAGTGATGCAGCAACTAGCAAAAGTTTGAAGAGAAAAAGAATAATTTTCTGGAAATTTAATTAATCAAAGGTTGCGTTTAGAGGTGAGGCCGGCGGCCTTTATTTATAGGGGACACATTCGTGAACAAGCTCTATGAATCCTCCTTAAACTCTAACTCTAAACTATTAAAGAAATAAAACAAGAGTCCTAATTTGATCATTAAAAAGACTAAAATATTCCTAAATATTTGAAACTAGAAAGGAAAATCTGAGATAAATACTAAAAAGGAAGATAAACTCCAAAACAGTCTCAAAAACTCTAATCTAGCAAGGCAAAAACCCTAATCCGTGACCGCGCTGAATTAGGTGACCGGACTCGTGCCACTGCCAAGTGCAGATTCCGTGTCCACGCCGGGTATCGTATCAGTGTCGGATGCAGATTTATTGTTTGTAGCGGATATGGACTTCATGTCCTTCTTTGATTCTTCTCTGATCCCAACAGGACTTGTAGGAGGTTCGTCCTTGGTCCATAGGGTTTCCAGTGCCTTTGGAAAATCCCAAAAGGCTTGATCCATTTGTTGGCTCATCCCAAAGCGCCTCGTTGAGGCATTCGTGCCGGGGCCGGCGCCTTGGCCGGCTCGACTCTCGGTCTTCTCCATCTTTGGCCAGGCCTTATTGGTTCTGCTTTGGGCTAAGGCTTAAGAATACCTTCATGTAGGGGCTCATCCTTGGAGCCCGTAGGAACTGGCCTAGGGCCTAGACTGGATGCTAGGCTCGGTCCAGAGCCCACGTCGGGGCTTGGCTTGGGGCTTCAGCCTTTTGTGGCCAAGCCTTCAGCTCTCTTTCTCTGGCGCTCCTCTAGGAAAACCTCCAGAGTATCTCGGGGCTGGTCTTTATCTTCCGGGCTCATAGGATCTCGAGTCAAAGCCTAAGTTTGGTGCTAGGCTCGGTCCTAACATCTGCCCAGGGCCCGTATCTGGTCTGGTGCTAGCATGAGTGCCTGGTGCGGCCTAACTGTGATCCTGGCTTGCGTCCTTGCATGGGCTGGTTTGTATTTGAACAGAGTCACATACCTTGGTTTGAAGAATGATAACACTCAATTTGATGTGATTATCAGCCTCATTTAAGCGACATTTCCTTGCTTAAGACATGGTTTTTAGGGTAGAATAACGAATATTCAATCAATTGCTCTATCTCGTGCCATTTGTGTTACTTTGGCCCGTTTCGGGTCTATTTGATGGTTTTCTAGTGTTTCTGTCAAATAAGTAGCCAAGGACGTGTCTAAGGCATTGGAACCTCGAGGAATCACACCGGAATCGATACAAGGAGTCAATCAAGTCGAACCAAAGTCTGCCCCATTTTACACTGACATTTTCGGCGAAAAACACCTAAGGTTTTCGGCGAAAATATATGAACAAATCGACTGAAGCTCACTCAAGGAAGTTTTCGGCGAAAACACTAAGTTTTCGCCGAGAACCAATGGTCCGAAAAACACAGGAGAAAAGCAGCCGGCGTTCAGTCATTTTGAAAATCTCTTCACATTTTCGGCGAAAATATTAGTTAAAAACCGGCGGTATTAGGGTTAAGTATAAATACTTAACCGGCGGCCCAAATCAAGAGATACTTTTCAGAATCATAATTTCCAACTAATACCGATTACTTCAGAATTCTCTCAAGTTCTGGAGCAGAGTTAGAGTCCGAAGAGCCGGAAAGAGATCGTGACACCATCCCTTCCATCTCGAAGACTCAGAGCTAGGATTGCAGTTTACCGAAAGATCGAAGTTCTGCCGGAGTTGTCTCAATTAGGTTTTTCAGATCCTTTTCTGTTCTTCCTCTGTATGATGAACTCTATCTTTGTCTTTGATTCTTTTATGAAAAACATGAGTAGCTAAACTCTTAGAGCTTAGACTAGATGAACCCTAAGTGACCCAGGGCTTTAAACCGGTCACGGATCTGAGGTGATTAGATTCAAAGTTCAATCAGTTTCTCTTTCATGTTTGATTTGTTCTTCATCGTTCATGGTTCTTGTCTGGATTGATCACCTATATTAGATTCTTGTTAAGCTAAGGATAGAAGCGAACGCTCGCCTTACTTCAAAACATCAAATTGAACAATTAACCTAATCATTGGAGTGTGCCTTTCGTAGGAACTAATTAGGGTTAATCCACTGCAAGAGTAACTCAAAATCGTTAGTAATTCCACCAGTTAAGTCCTTGCGAGAGGCGACCGTACCCGGGTGGCTAATTAATCTTGGTAGCTAGAACGGATAGAGCGAACGTTCGCCGGTCTTTAACCTAAGGGTCAGGAGTTATGGTGGTGTCTTAGAAATTGATTGAATGAGAATTGAAATCCGCTGACCTGTTGATTGCCTATGCTCTGGTGAACGAAGGGGGATTCGAAGTCTAAGTTCGTCTGTCATCTCTGTTTTCAACCCAAATTTCCAATCTATTTTCAGTTTCAATTTTTAATTTCCGTGCATTTCTTAGAATTAAAAGTCGTGGAACTCACACCACGCACGAAGTGTTTAACCTGAGTAATTTGCCAGCTTATTTGAGTAATCGATCATTAGAAGACCCGTGGAATACGATCTACCCTAGCTTCACAGCTTGGTAGTTATTTGCTAAACCTGCTCTACTGCAGCGTTCATCAAATTGGCGCCGTTGCCGGGGACTTCTTTTGATTGTTCGAAAGAAGAACTGGCATTTTATTCTTCTATTTTCCATCTTTCATCTTTCCATCCACTTCGATTTTACACTGGTTTTGTTTGTTTTTGTTGTTTGTAGGTTGCTCACAGGTGTATGCATCGCTGCCCTTGGACTCGCTCTCAAACCGACAAGGCTAAGAGCATAGAGAGACCAGGCAGTTCTGCTCCACCTCGACAATCACAGATTCCAAGGAGAAGCAGAACCAATCCACCTCCATCCGTCACTCCGATCAAGATCGAGGAACTGAAGGAGAGTTCCTCATCTCCATCTTCACCGTCATCTTCATCCGTTTCATACACCGAGTCACTTTCACCTCCTCCATCTCCTACCATGGATGATCAGTTACCACCACCACCACCACCAGGCGAAAATCCACCACCACCACCTGCACAGAAGAGTCTAGCTGACTACAACAAGCCGAGCGCGACTAGCGTTCGATCTGCCATTGCCGTGCCGCGCGTTGAAGGAGATCCTGACTATGAGTTCAAGATTCCATTCTTTGACTATGATCTCTAGGGATCTACAATTTGAAGGCAGGCCACTAGACAATCCGTGCACACATCTGGCGGATTTCCTTGATCTCTGCAGCACTTTCAAGAACGGAAACCTCGACAAGAACACTCTTTGCTTGAGAGCTTTCCCGTTCTCTCTGAAAGGCGCAGCTAAGAGGTGGCTTACCGGCAAACCACCTAGATATTACACTGATTGGGACACTCTGGCTCAGTACTTCATCGAAGAGTACTTTCCTCCTGCCAGAACAACAGCCATCAAGGACAACATCGCCAGATTCTCCCAGAAAGAAGAAGAAAGCTTGTACGATACTTGGAATCGATTCCAAGAACTTCTCTACAACTGTCCTCATCACGGATTCGAGCAGAGGCAGTTAGCTGAAATCTTTGCTCGAGGTCTTTGAGAAGAATCTGCCAAGTGGGTCAATTCCCTAGCTGAAGGGGATTGCACTACACTCACACCTGAAGCTGCTCTTCTTCACTTCGCAACTGTGCTTCCAAGTCGAGGAACTGGGAACGACAATCTGAAGGATCAATGAGCAAGCTCGATCTCGAAGCTACTATCAAGGCAGAAGTAGAGAAGCATCTGAAGAAGTCTTCTACACCAATCAAACCGTCAGCAGCCTCTGTCTATATTGCGATTGCGAGTGGTGTGGAGCTTGTGCGCATAATGGAGGCCGATGCCATAATTTTGGTAAGACAGAAGTCTGGTCCGCCGAAGAAGTCAATTTTGTTCAACAAGGCTTCAACAACAATCAGAACGGTTATGTTGGCTACCGGAACTTCAGGTAGCAAGGGAACTATCAAGACAGACCTCCCTACAATAATGGCGCCAACCATAACCAGAACTAGAATAACCGACCTGCTGGCCCAGCTCAGGATCAGAAGCCTAACCATCCGCCGGGAAGTGTCTATCAGCCGCCACACCGTAATCCGGGTAACTATGGAACTGCTCCTGGCAATCGCCAGAATCAATATTTGAATAACACCTATACAGGTCAGCAGCACCAGAAGGAGAACAACGTCAGTGACCTGGACAAGAAGCTTAGTCAGATCATTACCAGACTTGATGATCATGACAGTCAGTTCAAAGCTCAAGCTCTTCTCAATCAAGAACAGATCGCATCCGGTCAAAGAATTGAGCAAGCTGTGAACCACATCTCAAGCATGCTAGCATCTGGTCGACCATTTGGCCAACTTCCAAGCCAGACAGAGCCGAATCCGAGAAAGGAGCAAGCTAAGATGGTATCTGTTCAAAAGTTTACAAGCTTATCTGCTGACGCTTCTTCTGTTTTACGCAGGATCACTGAAATTTCGGAGAAGAAGGAAGCACAGAAAGTGGCGCCTAAGGAGGATGACCCTCCTCTTGCTCCATACCACGTGAAGCCTCCTTTCCAAGAGCAATGCTACCGAATGCAAGGATCGAGACTGGCATGAAGGAAAGCACAAGGTCTAGGATCATCATCTTACACAAATAGCTATGAGAAACTCAATCCATACAATCAATCACCTATCCTAGCTTGATCCATCCCCCACTAAACTAAAACTAAACCTGTAAGATTTTCGCCGAAAATAGCTTTGAAAACACCGACCGGCTGTGCATTCCTTCTAATGTTTTCGGTGAAAACTCTCCAGGGTTTTTGCCGAAAACTCCTTCATAAATCGAAAGTCCGTCTCCTGTTTCTTCTGTCCGCGAAAAGCTTAGAGTTTTCGGCGAGAACTCTAAGTTCTCGCCGAAAACTTCTTCAGGAAAGTTGTATTTTCTTCGATTTTGCAACGTCCATATCTCCTCCGTCCTAGCTCCGATTGACCTCCCGTTTGATTCTACGTGCTCCTTGTCACCAGTACTTCAATGCCAAGACCTGAAAATGCAAAGAAAACAACTCCAATAGACATAGAATTGGCCTCAAAGTGGCAACCGGGCAACAAAAGGGCACTTTGCATAAAACATCCATAAAAGCCTATAAATCATAGCTAAATGAGATCAAACATGGGAAATCCTAGGCTAATCAAGGACTAAAAATGCACTAAATATGATCACATCATCAAGCTTCAAGCCGACTTAAATCAAGAACATGAAACTCGAGGTCAAAGAATGGAGAGCATGTTGAATAACATGTTTAGCCTGGTAACTAGTAGCCCCCTCCTTAATCAATCATCGGTTCGAGACGACTCTACCATTAGGAAGGAGCACGTCAAGGCCATCTCCACAAGAAGCGGCAAGCAATTAGCTGGTCCTACAGCTCCTGACCCGGTCTTGGCTCCTGCTGCTATAGCCATTGACAAGCCAGAGATCGAGAAGGAGGTTACTGCCCCGCCTGCCCTGACAAAGACATCTCCTGCGCCACCCTTTCCATCATATCTGGCTCCGATTCCGTTTCCTAAGGCTGCGCAATCAAATGAGAAAGATCATGATACCCGGTACAGAAAGTGGTATGGATACTTGAAGAATATAGATATCAAGACAACAGTTACTGATGCTATCTAGGTGATACCGGAGGCTGACAAAATCGCAAAGGATCCTGCGAAGAACAAGAAGAAGGAAGAGTTGTCTTCCGTCTCCCTTGAAGAAGAATGCTCCGCCATCCAGAGCCAGGCGACACCCATACCTCCCCCAGCTAAGTGTCGAGATCCCGGTGTTTTTACTTTGCCTTGCACTATTAATGATGTGATGATTGATCGTAGTGTAATTGATCTAGGTGCTTCTATTAATGTTATGCCTACTTGCCTGTTTGAGAAATTGAACCTAGGAGAGTTGAAACCAATTAACATGCATTTAGTGTTTGCCGACAGATCTGTTAAACTACCTAGGGGAATAATAGAAAAAGTGGCTGTCAGTTGTGGTCCTTTTACTATTCTGGCTGATTTTGTTGTTATGGATACCCGAGGGGAAGATGTCACTCTTCTTCTAGGCCGACCGTTTGTGGCGACAACCGGCATTACCATTAATGTCTCGAATGGCTCGTTGACATTAAGGGTCGGCAAGGACCCCATGACATTCCGTCTCAAGGACGGTATGCACGTCCCAGTCAAAGAAGAGATGCATTGCTTATCTGTTGAAGCTGTGGAGTTGGCTTTGGTCAACTCTAGTTCTAATGAGAAATCTAGAGTTTCTTCAGAAATTTGCTTGCCAGGTGTCGGACAGGTCCCTAATCTGAAGAATGAGCTGCCGGCACAAAAGCCGAGAAAGAAGGAGGATCCGACGGCGTCCCCTCATGAATCGCCAAACGTTAAAGATCCTGGCGAGATAAAGAAGGAGAATAAAGAGAACACGAAGGCGGTTTGGAAGCCGATTGCTCAGCCCCCATCTATCGAGCCACCAGGGAAGAATGATCCTCTGAAGGACTGATGACACTCGATTTGACGTGATTTTCATCCCCATTTAAGCGACATTTCATGCCCCTTTGATGCAATTTTGATGAGTATTTGGTGTATTTGTCGTAACTTCGTGATTATAGGCTCCTAGTGCATACATGTCCATTTATTGGCTATTTTTACCCTTTTTTGTGAGCTTTTATGTTGAGCCTCCAGGTTAGCACATTATAGAGGACTCTCTCACGACTCCAGCGCTTCAAACGGGGACCAAATCGGACTTCAAACGGAGCGGGAATCATCGAAACAAGTTTGAGCTGGTTTTTAACTAACATTTTCGGCGAAAATGTGGTGATGTTTTCGGAAAATTCCTTTGAAAATCCGGGCAGAAATCCTAATTTTCAGCCTTTTCCAACTTGTAAAGGATTTCTGGGGTTATATATAGACTTTTTGAAGCCAGATTAGATACACATGAATTTTGGCTGATTAGCCACGACTCTAGGGTCGACAGATAGAGTTTAGAGAGTTCAGAGATCCGTGGAGAGATCGTGACGCCATCCTTCCACCTCGAAGAGCTCGGAACTTAAAGTTGAAGATCCAGGAGATCGAAGCTTCACCGGAGTCTTCAGAATTAGGTTTTTCAGTTCTTATCTGTTCTTCCTCTGTATGATGATTTCCTTTGTTGCCTTTGATTCTTCTGTTATCGTTATGAGTAGCTAAACTTGTAGAGCTTAGATTAGATGAACCCTAAGTGATCCAGGGCTTTAAAGCGGTCACGGATTGGCGGTAATTAGATTCGAAGTTCAATCAGTTTCTCTTTGCATGGTTGTTTTGTTCTTGATTGTTTATGTTTCTTCTCTGGTTGATCGCCTAAATTAAGTTTATGCAAGCTAGGGTTAGTCGCCAGACAGCTTCCCTGCTTTGGCGCATAAATTTGTCTTCCTTGATCGCCTAGTTTAGATTCTTGTTAAGCTGAGGATAGAAGCGAATGCTCGCCTCTCTTTAAAACATCAATTCAAGCAATTAACCTTATAATTGGAGTGTGCCTTTCGTAGGAACCGGTTAGGGTTAATCCACTGCAAGAATAACTCAAAAAACGTTAGTAATTCCACCAGTTAAGTTAAGTCGTCGCAAGAGGCGACCGTACCCGGGCGACTAATTAATCTTGGTAGCTAGAACGGATAGAGCGAATGTTCACCGGTCTTAAACCTAAGGTTCAGGAGTTATGGTGGTGTATAGAAACCGATTGAATGAGAATTGAAAACCGCTGGTCTTGTGATTGCCATTGCCTTGGTGATCTAAAGGGGATTCGAAGTCTAAGCTCGTCTATCGTCCTGTTAGTCAACCTTTTTACTTTTTCTGTCTTTTATTTTTCCTTTGTTTATTAGATTAGAAGTCGTGGAAGTCACACCACGCACAACTTGTTTAAATCGAGTAATTTGCCAACATATTTGAGTAGACAAGAAGAAGAGACCTCGAGTAGAATACGATCTAGTCTACTTCGGTAGGTTAGTTATTTGATACCGCTAAAACTGCAGCATCAAGGACGCTTCTCCGAAAGAAATTTTCGGGCCTTGTAAACATTCTGGTCATCTTCCCAAAGAACGAACCAAGATAATTCACGCAAATGGGAAGAAGTTCACACTTGCCGGAGGATTTCCAAAGCTGTATTCCATGAACTCCGATTCGGGCCTAAGAGAAATCCTGAGTTGGGATGTCTCTTGATCGCCGTCCAGGTATCGTCCGGCTCAAGGACATTAAGCAAGAGCGCTTCGTGGGAGGCAACCCACGGCTGGAGTTCGATTTTGAATTTTTTAGTTAGTCTTTTTCGTCGTTCGAATCAGGTTCGGGGGAGCCAAAGTGTCAGTTTAATTTCCTTTCGTTTTGATTTGTTTTCGGTTGGGTTTTGTTAAAAAAAAGAAAAAGAAAAAGAGAGTCAAAATATTTTCAAAATTCCCCTAACCTTCTTTGTTCGACTTTTATTCTGTGTGGATCCGGGACACTTGTCCTGGTATCCTTTTGATCTTTTTGTTGTTTTTGTTTTGTAGGAACTTGAGTAGCTACTCCGCTCCGCTCCGGGCTATCCGTGCTCATCCCCTACACCGACCAACTCATTCCAGGTTCTTCGTATCTCTCTACTCTAGTTTAGTCCTGTGAGGACACAGAATGATTTAAGTGTGGGGTAGGATGCTAGAGAACCTTGCATGAACTTGATTGCCCTTAATTGTGTGTTGTGTGTTTCTCGGTGCCTTTCCAGTTTCTCTAGCATTAGAATTGCTCGGTTCTTGATTTTTGATGTTAAGTTGTTGTTCAATCTGTCATAATGATGCTTAGACTGCTTAACCTAGAACCTGAAAACCAACGTGTATACTTTGATGCTAAATTGCCTGGTCAGAACAGATTTTTAAAAATCACACTTGTAGTTTGTAGCCTTGATTGCATGAAAATGACCGAATCCTACTAGCAAACCAAATGTGAGCTTTTGATCCATTACACGTAACTTGCAATTTCAATTCTTTTTGAGTGGTTTTCTGTTTGCTTGAATGAGTTAGAATTTGCATGAGACCTACTCGAGACCACACGATGACATGAGTTCTAGAATGATAGGGGTACCTAGATTCAGCTACTAAGCCAGATAGCCTACCCAACGTTAAATCCATTAGGTTTAAACCCTTGAGCTTGGCCTGTTCTTTCGGTTCGATATACATTACAGCCATTCCCCATTCTTTCATTCCCCGTTGATCCCCTGTGGTTGTAGTTCTAGATTGACCTACCGGAAGTCGGTTTGCGGTAACCTGCCTATAGCCATTAAACAGGTGGTCTTAGCTATTATGTCCAAACGTGTAAACCCCTCTAGCAACTAAAAGAAAGAATCGGCACAAACGAAAAAAAAAATTAAAATAAAGAAGAAAAGAAGAAAATTTCAAAAAAGTTAGAAAAAGAAGAAAAATCATAAAAGCCAAAAAGTTTCAAGTTCAATAAACGTTCTTCTCCCTACATATGGAAGAACGAAGTCAAAAAAAAAAATAAAAGAAAAGAAATGCGTAAAGAAAATAAAGTGCTAGGTTGCTTGAGGGTATCATAGGACGAGCGTTCACTATTATACCCGTGTCTGGTTAGACGGTAGGAAGCCATAGGCTAGATTCGAGGGAAGTTAGTCGAAAGCTACACCTTACCAAAGCCATCATCATACATTCCCATCATCCATCTCATCATAAACCCTTGTAGTGTAGAATTCGTTACAGTCCTAGCAGGGAAGTCCTTCTTGACTAGTTACTCGTGTTGTCACAGTGGTGGACATGTGGTTGAATTGCAAACTTATGACAGAATTCAGTAACAAAAAATGATTGAGAGCAGAAACACGTCCCTAAACACAGAGAGTGAGAGTTTCCATTGTTCTATATATTTCCTGTGTGAGGAGTTTGGTCGGTCAGGTCATATTCGTGCATAATTGGTTGCGATTACTTGTCGTGTGCAGTTTATTAGTGAGACCAGGTTGTTTGGCTGATCAGTATGCATGTTAGATTTCTTGTTCTAGGAATTATCTGTCTAATAATTCATTGTGTTTGATTGAGCTCCAATTTAATCGATCTTATCAATTGTGAACATGAGCGTTTTTATTCAGTTTGCTTGAGGACAAGCAAAAGCTTAAGTGTGGGGTATTTTGATGACACTCGAATTGACGTGATTATCAGCCTCATTTAAGTGACATTTCATTGCTTAAAACATGGTTTTTAGGGTAGAATAACGAATATTCAATCAATTGCTCTATCTCGTGCCATTTGTGTTACTTTGGCCCGTTTCGGGTCTATTTGATGGGTTTCTAGTGTTTCTATGTTAGCACAGGTTTTTGCCATAAAATAAGTAGCCAAGGATGTGTCTAAGGTGTTGGAACCTCGAGGAATCGCACCGGAACCGATCCAAGGAGTCAATCAAACCGAACCAAATCCTGCTCCCATTTACAAAGGAATTTTCGGCGAAAATCCCTTGGAATTTTTGGCGAAAATTCATGAAGAAATCGGCAGTGCATCCAAGAAGAAGTTTTCACCGAGAACCTCGGCGTCCAAAAATCACAGGAGAATTCAGCCGCCGATCAGTCAATTTACAAAGAGATTTTCGCCTAAAATCCCTTCATATTTTCGGCAAAAATGTCAGGCAAAATCGACAGTATTAGGGTTAAGTATAAATACTTAACCGGCGGCCCTAAATAGAAATATACCTCATAATATCAATCATAATTTTCAGACCTAGGAGTTGGAGAGAGAGTTGAGAGAGTTCAAAGAATCGTGGAGAGATCGTGACGCCATCCCTTCACCTCGGAGACTCGGAGCTTGGATTGAAGATTACCGGAGATTGAAGCTGCACGGATTCGTCAAATTAGGTTTTACAGTTCTTCTCTGTTCTTCCTACCTGAGATGTATTCCTTGTTTATTTTTGATTCTCTTGTTCCTAATATGAGTAGCTAAACTCGTAGAGCTTAGATTAGATGAACCCTAAGTGACCCAGGGCTTTAAAGCGGTCACGGATCGGCGGTGATTAGATTCAAAGTTCAATCAGTTTCTCTTTGCATGGTTGTTTTGTTCTTGATTGTTTATGTTTCTTCTCTGGTTGATCGCCTAAATTAAGTTTATGCAAGCTAGGGTTAGTCGCCAGACAGCTTCCCTGCTTTGGCGCATAAATTTGTCTTCCTTGATCGCCTAGTTTAGATTCTTGTTAAGCTGAGGATAGAAGCGAATGCTCGCCTCTCTTTAAAACATCAATTCAAGCAATTAACCTTATAATTGGAGTGTGCCTTTCGTAGGAACCGGTTAGGGTTAATCCACTGCAAGAATAACTCAAAAAACGTTAGTAATTCCACCAGTTAAGTTAAGTCGTCGCAAGAGGCGACCGTACCCGGGCGACTAATTAATCTTGGTAGCTAGAACGGATAGAGCGAATGTTCACCGGTCTTAAACCTAAGGTTCAGGAGTTATGGTGGTGTATAGAAACCGATTGAATGAGAATTGAAAACCGCTGGTCTTGTGATTGCCATTGCCTTGGTGATCTAAAGGGGATTCGAAGTCTAAGCTCGTCTATCGTCCTGTTAGTCAACCTTTTTACTTTTTCTGTCTTTTATTTTTCCTTTGTTTATTAGATTAGAAGTCGTGGAAGTCACACCACGCACAACTTGTTTAAATCGAGTAATTTGCCAACATATTTGAGTAGACAAGAAGAAGAGACCTCGAGTAGAATACGATCTAGTCTACTTCGGTAGGTTAGTTATTTGATACCGCTAAAACTGCAGCATCAAGGACGCTTCTCCGAAAGAAATTTTCGGGCCTTGTAAACATTCTGGTCATCTTCCCAAAGAACGAACCAAGATAATTCACGCAAATGGGAAGAAGTTCACACTTGCCGGAGGATTTCCAAAGCTGTATTCCATGAACTCCGATTCGGGCCTAAGAGAAATCCTGAGTTGGGATGTCTCTTGATCGCCGTCCAGGTATCGTCCGGCTCAAGGACATTAAGCAAGAGCGCTTCGTGGGAGGCAACCCACGGCTGGAGTTCGATTTTGAATTTTTTAGTTAGTCTTTTTCGTCGTTCGAATCAGGTTCGGGGGAGCCAAAGTGTCAGTTTAATTTCCTTTCGTTTTGATTTGTTTTCGGTTGGGTTTTGTTAAAAAAAAAGAAAAAGAAAAAGAGAGTCAAAATATTTTCAAAATTCCCCTAACCTTCTTTGTTCGACTTTTATTCTGTGTGGATCCGGGACACTTGTCCTGGTATCCTTTTGATCTTTTTGTTGTTTTTGTTTTGTAGGAACTTGAGTAGCTACTCCGCTCCGCTCCGGGCTATCCGTGCTCATCCCCTACACCGACCAACTCATTCCAGGTTCTTCGTATCTCTCTACTCTAGTTTAGTCCTGTGAGGACACAGAATGATTTAAGTGTGGGGTAGGATGCTAGAGAACCTTGCATGAACTTGATTGCCCTTAATTGTGTGTTGTGTGTTTCTCGGTGCCTTTCCAGTTTCTCTAGCATTAGAATTGCTCGGTTCTTGATTTTTGATGTTAAGTTGTTGTTCAATCTGTCATAATGATGCTTAGACTGCTTAACCTAGAACCTGAAAACCAACGTGTATACTTTGATGCTAAATTGCCTGGTCAGAACAGATTTTTAAAAATCACACTTGTAGTTTGTAGCCTTGATTGCATGAAAATGACCGAATCCTACTAGCAAACCAAATGTGAGCTTTTGATCCATTACACGTAACTTGCAATTTCAATTCTTTTTGAGTGGTTTTCTGTTTGCTTGAATGAGTTAGAATTTGCATGAGACCTACTCGAGACCACACGATGACATGAGTTCTAGAATGATAGGGGTACCTAGATTCAGCTACTAAGCCAGATAGCCTACCCAACGTTAAATCCATTAGGTTTAAACCCTTGAGCTTGGCCTGTTCTTTCGGTTCGATATACATTACAGCCATTCCCCATTCTTTCATTCCCCGTTGATCCCCTGTGGTTGTAGTTCTAGATTGACCTACCGGAAGTCGGTTTGCGGTAACCTGCCTATAGCCATTAAACAGGTGGTCTTAGCTATTATGTCCAAACGTGTAAACCCCTCTAGCAACTAAAAGAAAGAATCGGCACAAACGAAAAAAAAATTAAAATAAAGAAGAAAAGAAGAAAATTTCAAAAAAGTTAGAAAAAGAAGAAAAATCATAAAAGCCAAAAAGTTTCAAGTTCAATAAACGTTCTTCTCCCTACATATGGAAGAACGAAGTCAAAAAAAAAAAAATAAAAGAAAAGAAATGCGTAAAGAAAATAAAGTGCTAGGTTGCTTGAGGGTATCATAGGACGAGCGTTCACTATTATACCCGTGTCTGGTTAGACGGTAGGAAGCCATAGGCTAGATTCGAGGGAAGTTAGTCGAAAGCTACACCTTACCAAAGCCATCATCATACATTCCCATCATCCATCTCATCATAAACCCTTGTAGTGTAGAATTCGTTACAGTCCTAGCAGGGAAGTCCTTCTTGACTAGTTACTCGTGTTGTCACAGTGGTGGACATGTGGTTGAATTGCAAACTTATGACAGAATTCAGTAACAAAAAATGATTGAGAGCAGAAACACGTCCCTAAACACAGAGAGTGAGAGTTTCCATTGTTCTATATATTTCCTGTGTGAGGAGTTTGGTCGGTCAGGTCATATTCGTGCATAATTGGTTGCGATTACTTGTCGTGTGCAGTTTATTAGTGAGACCAGGTTGTTTGGCTGATCAGTATGCATGTTAGATTTCTTGTTCTAGGAATTATCTGTCTAATAATTCATTGTGTTTGATTGAGCTCCAATTTAATCGATCTTTTCAATTGTGAACATGAGCGTTTTTATTCAGTTTGCTTGAGGACAAGCAAAAGCTTAAGTGTGGGGTATTTTGATGACACTCGAATTGACGTGATTATCAGCCTCATTTAAGTGACATTTCATTGCTTAAAACATGGTTTTTAGGGTAGAATAACGAATATTCAATCAATTGCTCTATCTCGTGCCATTTGTGTTACTTTGGCCCGTTTCGGGTCTATTTGATGGGTTTCTAGTGTTTCTATGTTAGCACAGGTTTTTGCCATAAAATAAGTAGCCAAGGATGTGTCTAAGGTGTTGGAACCTCGAGGAATCGCACCGGAACCGATCCAAGGAGTCAATCAAACCGAACCAAATCCTGCTCCCATTTACAAAGGAATTTTCGGCGAAAATCCCTTGGAATTTTTGGCGAAAATTCATGAAGAAATCGGCAGTGCATCCAAGAAGAAGTTTTCACCGAGAACCTCGGCGTCCAAAAATCACAGGAGAATTCAGCCGCCGATCAGTCAATTTACAAAGAGATTTTCGCCGAAAATCCCTTCATATTTTCGGCAAAAATGTCAGGCAAAATCGACAGTATTAGGGTTAAGTATAAATACTTAACCGGCGGCCCTAAATAGAAATATACCTCATAATATCAATCATAATTTTCAGACCTAGGAGTTGGAGAGAGAGTTGAGAGAGTTCAAAGAATCGTGGAGAGATCGTGACGCCATCCCTTCACCTCGGAGACTCGGAGCTTGGATTGAAGATTACCGGAGATTGAAGCTGCACGGATTCGTCAAATTAGGTTTTACAGTTCTTCTCTGTTCTTCCTACCTGAGATGTATTCCTTGTTTATTTTTGATTCTCTTGTTCCTAATATGAGTAGCTAAACTCGTAGAGCTTAGATTAGATGAACCCTAAGTGACCCAGGGCTTTAAAGCGGTCACGGATCGGCGGTGATTAGATTCAAAGTTCAATCAGTTTCTCTTTGCATGGTTGTTTTGTTCTTGATTGTTGTACTGCGTTTCTTGTCTAGTTGACGCCTAAATTAAGTTTATGCAAGCTAGGGTTAGTCGCCAGACAGCTTCCCTGCTTTGGCGCATAAATTTGTCTTCCTTGATCGCCTAGTTTAGATTCTTGTTAAGCTGAGGATAGAAGCGAATGCTCGCCTCTCTTTAAAACATCAATTCAAGCAATTAACCTTATAATTGGAGTGTGCCTTTCGTAGGAACCGGTTAGGGTTAATCCACTGCAAGAATAACTCAAAAAACGTTAGTAATTCCACCAGTTAAGTTAAGTCGTCGCAAGAGGCGACCGTACCCGGGCGACTAATTAATCTTGGTAGCTAGAACGGATAGAGCGAATGTTCACCGGTCTTAAACCTAAGGTTCAGGAGTTATGGTGGTGTATAGAAACGATTGAATGAGAATTGAAAACCGCTGGTCTTGTGATTGCCATTGCCTTGGTGATCTAAAGGGGATTCGAAGTCTAAGCTCGTCTATCGTCCTGTTAGTCAACCTTTTTACTTTTTCTGTCTTTTATTTTTCCTTTGTTTATTAGATTAGAAGTCGTGGAAGTCACACCACGCACAACTTGTTTAAATCGAGTAATTTGCCAACATATTTGAGTAGACAAGAAGAAGAGACCTCGAGTAGAATACGATCTAGTCTACTTCGGTAGGTTAGTTATTTGATACCGCTAAAACTGCAGCATCAAGGACGCTTCTCCGAAAGAAATTTTCGGGCCTTGTAAACATTCTGGTCATCTTCCCAAAGAACGAACCAAGATAATTCACGCAAATGGGAAGAAGTTCACACTTGCCGGAGGATTTCCAAAGCTGTATTCCATGAACTCCGATTCGGGCCTAAGAGAAATCCTGAGTTGGGATGTCTCTTGATCGCCGTCCAGGTATCGTCCGGCTCAAGGACATTAAGCAAGAGCGCTTCGTGGGAGGCAACCCACGGCTGGAGTTCGATTTTGAATTTTTTAGTTAGTCTTTTTCGTCGTTCGAATCAGGTTCGGGGGAGCCAAAGTGTCAGTTTAATTTCCTTTCGTTTTGATTTGTTTTCGGTTGGGTTTTGTTAAAAAAAAGAAAAAGAAAAAGAGAGTCAAAATATTTTCAAAATTCCCCTAACCTTCTTTGTTCGACTTTTATTCTGTGTGGATCCGGGACACTTGTCCTGGTATCCTTTTGATCTTTTTGTTGTTTTTGTTTTGTAGGAACTTGAGTAGCTACTCCGCTCCGCTCCGGGCTATCCGTGCTCATCCCCTACACCGACCAACTCATTCCAGGTTCTTCGTATCTCTCTACTCTAGTTTAGTCCTGTGAGGACACAGAATGATTTAAGTGTGGGGTAGGATGCTAGAGAACCTTGCATGAACTTGATTGCCCTTAATTGTGTGTTGTGTGTTTCTCGGTGCCTTTCCAGTTTCTCTAGCATTAGAATTGCTCGGTTCTTGATTTTTGATGTTAAGTTGTTGTTCAATCTGTCATAATGATGCTTAGACTGCTTAACCTAGAACCTGAAAACCAACGTGTATACTTTGATGCTAAATTGCCTGGTCAGAACAGATTTTAAAAATCACACTTGTAGTTTGTAGCCTTGATTGCATGAAAATGACCGAATCCTACTAGCAAACCAAATGTGAGCTTTTGATCCATTACACGTAACTTGCAATTTCAATTCTTTTTGAGTGGTTTTCTGTTTGCTTGAATGAGTTAGAATTTGCATGAGACCTACTCGAGACCACACGATGACATGAGTTCTAGAATGATAGGGGTACCTAGATTCAGCTACTAAGCCAGATAGCCTACCCAACGTTAAATCCATTAGGTTTAAACCCTTGAGCTTGGCCTGTTCTTTCGGTTCGATATACATTACAGCCATTCCCCATTCTTTCATTCCCCGTTGATCCCCTGTGGTTGTAGTTCTAGATTGACCTACCGGAAGTCGGTTTGCGGTAACCTGCCTATAGCCATTAAACAGGTGGTCTTAGCTATTATGTCCAAACGTGTAAACCCCTCTAGCAACTAAAAGAAAGAATCGGCACAAACGAAAAAAAAATTAAAATAAAGAAGAAAAGAAGAAAATTTCAAAAAAGTTAGAAAAAGAAGAAAAATCATAAAAGCCAAAAAGTTTCAAGTTCAATAAACGTTCTTCTCCCTACATATGGAAGAACGAAGTCAAAAAAAAAAAATAAAAGAAAAGAAATGCGTAAAGAAAATAAAGTGCTAGGTTGCTTGAGGGTATCATAGGACGAGCGTTCACTATTATACCCGTGTCTGGTTAGACGGTAGGAAGCCATAGGCTAGATTCGAGGGAAGTTAGTCGAAAGCTACACCTTACCAAAGCCATCATCATACATTCCCATCATCCATCTCATCATAAACCCTTGTAGTGTAGAATTCGTTACAGTCCTAGCAGGGAAGTCCTTCTTGACTAGTTACTCGTGTTGTCACAGTGGTGGACATGTGGTTGAATTGCAAACTTATGACAGAATTCAGTAACAAAAAATGATTGAGAGCAGAAACACGTCCCTAAACACAGAGAGTGAGAGTTTCCATTGTTCTATATATTTCCTGTGTGAGGAGTTTGGTCGGTCAGGTCATATTCGTGCATAATTGGTTGCGATTACTTGTCGTGTGCAGTTTATTAGTGAGACCAGGTTGTTTGGCTGATCAGTATGCATGTTAGATTTCTTGTTCTAGGAATTATCTGTCTAATAATTCATTGTGTTTGATTGAGCTCCAATTTAATCGATCTTTTCAATTGTGAACATGAGCGTTTTTATTCAGTTTGCTTGAGGACAAGCAAAAGCTTAAGTGTGGGGTATTTTGATGACACTCGAATTGACGTGATTATCAGCCTCATTTAAGTGACATTTCATTGCTTAAAACATGGTTTTTAGGGTAGAATAACGAATATTCAATCAATTGCTCTATCTCGTGCCATTTGTGTTACTTTGGCCCGTTTCGGGTCTATTTGATGGGTTTCTAGTGTTTCTATGTTAGCACAGGTTTTTGCCATAAAATAAGTAGCCAAGGATGTGTCTAAGGTGTTGGAACCTCGAGGAATCGCACCGGAACCGATCCAAGGAGTCAATCAAACCGAACCAAATCCTGCTCCCATTTACAAAGGAATTTTCGGCGAAAATCCCTTGGAATTTTTGGCGAAAATTCATGAAGAAATCGGCAGTGCATCCAAGAAGAAGTTTTCACCGAGAACCTCGGCGTCCAAAAATCACAGGAGAATTCAGCCGCCGATCAGTCAATTTACAAAGAGATTTTCGCCGAAAATCCCTTCATATTTTCGGCAAAAATGTCAGGCAAAATCGACAGTATTAGGGTTAAGTATAAATACTTAACCGGCGGCCCTAAATAGAAATATACCTCATAATATCAATCATAATTTTCAGACCTAGGAGTTGGAGAGAGAGTTGAGAGAGTTCAAAGAATCGTGGAGAGATCGTGACGCCATCCCTTCACCTCGGAGACTCGGAGCTTGGATTGAAGATTACCGGAGATTGAAGCTGCACGGATTCGTCAAATTAGGTTTTACAGTTCTTCTCTGTTCTTCCTACCTGAGATGTATTCCTTGTTTATTTTTGATTCTCTTGTTCCTAATATGAGTAGCTAAACTCGTAGAGCTTAGATTAGATGAACCCTAAGTGACCCAGGGCTTTAAAGCGGTCACGGATCGGCGGTGATTAGATTCAAAGTTCAATCAGTTTCTCTTTGCATGGTTGTTTTGTTCTTGATTGTTGTACTGCGTTTCTTGTCTAGTTGACGCCTAGATTAGTTTCGTTGTTCTTGTGTTTCTTTTCTGTTGGATCGCCTAGATTAGGTTTTTGCAAGCTAGGGTTAGTCGCCAGACATCTCCCTGCTTTGGCGCATAAACTTGTCTTTCATGATCACCTAGTTTAGATTCTTGTTAAGCTGAGGATAGAAGCGAACGCTCGCCTCTCTTTAAAACATCAATTCAACCAGTTAACCTTATAATTGGAGTGTGCCTTTCGTAGGAACCGATTAGGGTTAATCCACTGCAAGAGTAACTCATAAATCGTTAGTAATTGCACCAGTTAGTTAAGTCGTTGCGAGAGGCGACCGTACCCGGGCGGCTAGTTAATATTGGTAGTTAGAGCGGATAGAGCGAACGTTCGCCGGTCTTAAACCTAAGGGTCAGGAGTTATGGTGGTGTATAGAAATTGATTGAATGAGAATTGAAAACCGCCGGTCTTGTGATTGCTGCTGCCTTGGTGATCTAAGGGGGATTCGAAATCTAAGCTTGTCTGTCGTCTGTCTGAACCAACCAATCATTCTGTCTTTTAATTTCATTTTAAATTTTCCTGCATATTAGTCTAGAAGTCATGGAACTCACACCACGCACAACGTGTTCAAACTTGAATAAATTGTCAGCTTCTTTGAGTAGTCAATTGGAAGAAACCCTGTGAAATACGATCTACCCTAGCTTCTAGCTTGGTAGTATTTGATCACTGTTCTGCAGCTCATCAGTAACATCCCTGCCCAACCAAACGGTTTAGAACTCGAGTTTGAGTGTTTGAGACATTGGAAACAATGTTCTTGAGGCTCCCTCGAAGTCTGGGACGTTCATAGTTGAGTCGGGTTGAAGATACAAGCAAGAATGTGAGAATTGGCCAAAGGTGACAGACTACAACACACGGCCGCCGAGTGTTATAGAAAACACGCCGTGTGTTATAGAAACACCGTGTTTCTTGTGACTGCCAAAAATAGCTGATTTTCACGGATTTCCATAACTTTTTCCCCTTTCTCTTTCCCCGAAATTCCTTTTGACGAACTAAAATTCCCCATGTTTCAATCCTTGATTCCGGGAGTTGTAGAGCTCCGATTGGCGATCCGTTTATTGCTACGCGTTCGTGGCAACGAGAGGAAGAGATCGCACATCGTGGTTCTGGGTGGTTCGGAGTAGGCTGCTATCAGTGAGGAGGAGAAGAGCTACGACTTTGGAGTTGTAGAGCTTGGTCGTTCGGGTTCCGGGAGTCGTTTTAGAGCCTCGTCTTCTTGTCAAGTGAGGGTTTAGCATATGATAGGTAGTGTGGTTGGTGTGAGGAGTTACAATTTCAACCTAGATGAACTTAGGATTTGCATGAATTGGAAGAGAGTAAAAGGGGATTTTGTAATGTGATTGATTGTTGTATATTTGTGAATGTTGGTGGTTGTTGTATGCTTGTTGATATGATGAATTGTGTGATGATAGCGGGCTGTTTGTTATGTGCATGAATGGGGGAGAGATTAACCTTGATGCTTAATGGATTGGAATGTAGTAACGAGTGTGGGAGGGTTGGGGTATGATGCTGTAACTGTTTCTGTTTGGTATTGTCAACTTGTGGTTGCAGGAGGGTGGTCCTGCCAATGTGGGGTCGCCCTTAAACGGTGAACAGGTGGATGGTCCCACCAATGTGGGGTCATCCAATGAAGGACGTACAGGAGGGTAACCCTACGACTCATGACATGGCTTCCCCTGTACTTGCAGGTGGGGGTGGCCGGTGAGCTAGCCGTTTATCCTTAAACTATTTGTGTTGTGGGAGGCGTTGAATGACTTGTGATGTGTGGTTATGTGTGATGTGTGGTTATGTGTGATGTGGGTTTATGACGATGCTAGGTGTGTATGTGTTATTGTTGATGTATGTGAATGAGTGCAAGTGGTATAGTGTGGGATATGGTTAAGTATGCGATCGAGGTCGATGTTGGTAGTGGGAATTGATGTGAATCTTGATGGTTGGACTGAATGGTGCGAATGAGTTGTGTGATGAGTATGATGGTTGGTTGAAAGTGTGAGTAACTGGTTGTGTTGATTGAATTGGTAGAAACTAAAGGAGCCAACGTTACCCCAAGGATGTGATTGAGTCCGGTCTACGTCGGTAGATCACCTTGGTCGAGTACCGAGGATTAGTAATGGGTCGGGTCTTCGTTGGTAGATCACCTCGGTCAAGTACCGGGGATTAGTTGCCACCTCCTGAGGGAGAGTGATGTGTTGTCCATGGAACTTGGATCCGTTGAGGATGCATCTGGGACCCTCCTGGAAGAGTGGGTGCGTCGTGTTGGCCGACGGGGTAGCGGGGGAACAACTCCTTATTGACGCCTAATTTAACTCACATTGATGAATTGATTTTGCGTGTGTTGCTGGTGGTCTTTACGTTGTGCATGAGGTTAAGTTGTGTTTGTGAGTTGTGTGATTGTGATGCTATGTTGTTGTTCTTTGATGCTTTGGGATAATCCTGGACTGAATGTCGAACCGTGTGCATGATGAACTTGATTATGTGGTTGCGTTGCCTAGTGACTGTGTATTGCTGAATTTGTAAACTGGGTAGTCGGGTTGTTGAGGTAAGTACTTGTGTGATCACCTAGTGGCATGTTAGGATTAAAATGAGTTGGCTGTGTCAGATTCCGCTGTGTTGTTTGTGTGTGGAGTTGGGATCGCTCCTAGGCTAGGTTCGGCGCATAGGTAGACCCAGTGGGTTCACTCAGTTTCACTAGAAAGCTGATCCCCTCCCAGTTTCTCTTTCAGGTGCTCGTGGCTAGTGCTAGGTTAGAGAGACAATTGACGGTTGAGTTCGAGAAGGTTACCTGTTGGAACCATGAGGTGAAGATCGATGATTTGCTTGGAGTTGACTTAATTCTATATTTATTATATTTCAGTTGACCATGTTATTTGGGTTGGGAACTTTTGTAAACCTCTTGAGGTTGGATTGGATTTGATTTTCGGTTTTATGTTGGATTTTATGGTGGATCTCAGTTCAACCTCAGGTAAACCGGGCTGATTCGGGACAGATGTTACAAGCACCGACGGTGCAAGTTCAGAAGACCCGGAGCCCTGGTTAGACACGGACTCCAATGAGTACCCCAGCCCTTCAGCCAGTCTGGATGATGCCCCCGACATCACCACTCAGGAAACCGACTTGGGGAGGCGTCTACTCAGTGTTCAAACTGGAAGAGAACGAGATTAAGGACGAATCCCTTACAAGAAGAGGGGAATGAAGTGATCCCAGTTGACCGACAGGCTGAGAATACCTATTCTTATACCCCGCCGGGATCACCTACGAGAGGGAAGAGTTTAAGGCCATATAAGAAGCGGTTGGAGCTTCGTCGGGCCCCTATCCTGGCCCTACGGAGGTTTGTAAAGCCTAAACAGGTGGTCAGATTCAAATATAGCCCTCCACCAAGGGCCCAGCAAGCAAGGATAAGCGTTCGGACCCAACCAGCCTTAACTTGGGCACCGAAGCCTGAGGCCATAGAGAGGTCAGGCTTGCCTTGTGGCTCTGGCGCTAATTCTAAGGTTCTAGGAGGTTCTATACAACCCCGGGACCCTCTAGATGCATTCCTGGAAGAGTGCCGGAGGAAGAAGGCCGAGTACCACCCTAAAGAGGCTCCAGCCGACCCCGCCCCGAGCACCCTGACGACCTTAGCACCTAGACTACACCTTCTGGAGATCAAAAGAGGGATTACAACTCTAAGAGAACCGCTGAAGACCTTTCTGGACAACTGGTCTAAGCAAGGAGGGAAAGGCCCGGATGAGAAGGGAGAAGGCCAGGGGAAAGACTCCCTTCGGGAGCCAGCACCGGCCCCGGAGGGCCCCGATTGGACCTTAGTACCGAGCCAACAAAAGGCTCGAGCCTTGGGAGATTTACCACCAGCACTAGGCTCCATAGGAGGCTAGAAGTATAGCCTAGCAGCCGCCACCCTAGGAAATGAGGAGAAGTGGGAGGAAATGAAAAGGCTGGAAGAGGAGGACCGACCGAGCCGATCGAGCAAGCACCCCGGAGCCCGAGCAGGATCAGCATCAAACCTCGCGGTGCCTAGCATTTGGAGCCTCGTGCATTCCCCAGATTTAGCACCCGACGCCACCACCAATTCCAAGCCCGACACGAAAGGCGGCGCCGGCTTTCCTAATCCGGACAGCGCGTGAGCATCAATCCGACCGGATCCGCCGGTTTAGGGTTTTTTGAGCACGTTTATTATGTTTATTCCCTTTTGAGTGTTGGACTCAAATTTCCCTTTTAGTTTTCGATTGTTTAGGGATATTTTAATCCTTTTAGTAGTCTATTTAGGACTCTAGTTTATTTAACTATTATTTAGGAGTTATTTTCCTATTAGGAATCGTCGAGCCTGTTCACGATTTCCTTAGTATAAATAAGAGGCTTCGCCTCTCTTTGTATTCAACCTTTTTCAAAATCAAATACAAATCAGAAATTTGTTCTCAATCCTTTTAAGTTTTTTCTCTCGTGCATAGCTTAGGGAACAGTGTTATCAACAGAAGCACCCATCTTCTGTCGTGGAGCCAATCGACTGGACACTTAGGGTTCCCGGTTATTTACAACCGACGGGTCCAAGTACGCATCCGCCAAGGATCCATAGGTGAGCATAGAGTCGATTCTCAAGACTAACGGTGGTTAGGGTCGTGTGGCAGCCGCGCCGAGGTTCCTCATCCAAGAGGTGAGTGGGTTAAGGACAAACTGACTACACGGTTCACATCACGGGGCCTGTGTCAGCGTCAGTGGCCGACATGGCATCATCCTAACTCCAACTTGGGTATCAGCTAGGCTGGTTTGTACTTGAATAAAGGGACATACCTAGGCTTGAGAAACCTCTGAAAATCCTAGGTAGAGTGAATCCTTGGCTCTAAGCGCTTCTTGTACGGGCCTAGGCTTCCGCCCTGTGTTGGTGAGCCGAGTGGGGTGTAGGAATAGGCATTCTCTCTAGGGTTGGTGGCTAGGATCACTTCACCCCCTCTTGTTGAACGGTATTCGACCTCGAATCCATCTCTCCTCTTCTTTAAGCACCTAGTAGTCTCCTCCATATACCCGTTACCTGTTCTAGAAAACTTTCGAAAATATTCATCTTTTTCAAGTTCTTGTATTCATCTTTAAATTGTAAGGCATAAAAAGTTGGTGGCCATAAAAATCCATCAAGGAAATTTTCAAAACAAGGTTAGAAAAATAGAAAAAAAAACCCGACCAAAGCAAGGCCACCTTGCAAAGTTCTTTTTATTGTAAGTTTATTCTAAGAAGAGGGGGTAGAAACTCTTATAGCTATCGTTGCTTGTGCTGTATCACCAAGCCTCGAGCCTACTTTTTTTTTCAAAATTTAAGTAGCTAGTTTTGTTTGCTAATTGGATTAGGATTAGAATCTATATTCCTCTTCCTAGTTGGTTTAGGAGTCTAGTTTGCTATCCCTTTTCCTAGTAGATCTAGGATTTGTCATAGTTTCCTTGTTGGATTAGAACTTGATTCTTTAATTCTTTTCCTAGTTGGTTTAGGATTTTAGTCTACATATTCTTTTCTAGTAGATCTAGGATTTGTCATAGTTGTTTCTTAGTTGGATTAGAACTTGATTATTTTATCATTTTCCTAGTTGGTTTAGGATTTTAGTCTACATATTCTTTTCCTACTAGATCTGGGGTTTGTATTGTGGAAGGCTTTCGTCTTGTGCTCACTAACCATGGCAGATGAGGATGTCGGATTCGAACCATATGGCCACGAAGATTCGAGGATGAATCTTTTCGAAGAAAGGGAGAATTACTTAGCCTTGCCCGGTACCGTGACCAAGACTTACTCAGCATTTCCACTAATGCCGAGCATTGTCGAAAGTCTGATCCGAAAGAAGATAACCAAGAAAAACCCAACACTGAAGCTGGGCCGAGAGGTCAGTCCATGGCCAAGCAGTCACGAGCCAATGCTGAACCAATACTAGGCCAATGCTAGATTTCTGGACAGATTCATAGTATGACAAAAATTGACGAATTTGGGCTACTTGGAGACTGAATTTGGGCTGATGTCCAAGATGAAAGTTGAAGCCCATGGAGTTTACTAGTGATTTGTCAAAGGGCTTAATTTACCGAATTTATTTGGTATTTGTTTGGCTAATTATTCCAGAACCCGTTGAGCCGTTTTTTCTGCCTAGTTTAGAGTGCTTGTTTAGGAAGGAGTCTTTCCCTTGTAGGAAACTGAGTCCAAATTTTGCTTCCTTATTTGATTATTTTAGGATTAGTGTAAGTCCTTTTTAGAAGTTTGTTTAGGAATCTTTGTTTTCTTTATTAGTATTTTACTCTTTTATGAGTTAGAGTCATAGGAGGAATTGGAGAGCTTGTTATCCATCCTCACCTATAAATAGAGGCTCACACGCGTCATTGTAAGACACACTTGAAATTAATAAACATATAAACTTCGGTTTTCTTATTGCATGGATTTGCAATTCTCTTTTCGACTTTCATGGAATTGATTGTCATCTAGACTGGCTTATCATCTTGGGTATTCTCCCCTCAGTGTGGCGCCCTCGACCGGACACTTAGGGTTCCTAGACTTAGCGTGCTAGTGGGTCCAAGTACTTTCCATCCTAGTTCCATAGATTAGACTTGTTGCTAGGAGATCAGCTTGCGGTGGTTAGGGTCACGCATCATAGCCGAACATGGTTCACATAACTTGGTATTAGAGCTTCGGTTCAACACTAGGACCAAAATCTATCCCAGTTTCCATGTTTTTTCTTAATCCATATCCCTTTACTTTCTGTTCAAGAAAATTTTCAAAAATCTTCATCTATTTCAAGTTATTGTATTCATCTTTCAATTGTAAGGCAGAAAAAGCTAGTGGCCATAAAAATCCATAAAGAAAAATTTCAAAAAGAGGTTAGAAAAATAGAAAAACTCAACCAAAGCAAGGCCACCTTGCTAAGTTCTTTTCATTGTAAGTTTATTGTAAGAAGAGGGGTAGAAAATGTGGACATAATATCAACGTGAATTAGAAAAACCATAACGAAATCAAAATCGACAAAAAAACTGTAATCGAGGCATGTGTTGGCACAGTTTCCTTAAGATAGATTCGTCCTACACAAGAACGTCTTTCTCCCAGGATACAACAATCTCAATGATGTAAAAACACCGTCGAATGCAACCACGCTTGAGCAAAGTGACAGACCTTAACGAAGAACGACATGAGAAGAAGAAGACTCGATTTGGGAGAGAGAGTTCATAAATCGAAAGGTGGGTATTGAACTGAAGGAAATCATGGGTATTTATAGAAAACCTTTAGAGTAATGAGCAAGTCAAATATGCTCCAAAAATAATAAAATATTCCATAAGATATGCTTTAGAATAATTCCAAAATTAATTAGCTAATTTTTAGGATATATCATAAAGAGTAATCACGTAATTAACTCATTTAATTTCATATTTATTCATAATTAATTAATTCCGAAAATTGAATAATTTAACAAATAAATTATTTATATTTTTGGTCTTTGGAATATCTATTCTTATTGTTTAGTGGGCTAAAACACATTTGGCAAAATATGGGCATCACCACCTAGTCAGTTATCCGGAGCCTAACTCGAACCCAAGATCTACAATCTCCTAAGCGCACACTTAGAGATTACATTATGTCATATTAACTTATCCATAAGTTAAACCTCTTTACTTAAAATTAGCTTGACAAGCTCTTTTCTAAGCAATGTGGTATTCAACCATTTCCCACTTTTACTCCTTCTCACTAAGGCTATTATGATACTCAAATTTCTCATTCACCTTAGTCACATTTATTACCCATTTTTCCAACAGTCCCCGCCGTGAATGAAAATTGGACTCAAAACTCTGACGACACAATGATCGCTTTGCTCAATGGTTAAGTCCTGCATAGGATAGGTAGGAGTTACTCTTTGAATCTTCCCTTGTAAAGCATACCGACTCTACTGGCTAGATGGTAGACGCGATGTCCTTGAACCATCCTGCCGCTCGTGTAGACGATGATACACTGCACACAGGATCCTTCCTAACGTGATCTTGTTCTCACTGTTATGTTCATATGGCCCTGAACATATGTCTGGTTCTGTAAGAGTTTAAGGAATTTGCGCCCCACAATTCCCCTGAAGCGACCCCACTTCACTCTTACATAGGTGATCCTTATCTCAGAATCATTAAAAGCCTTTATGCTTATCCTTAACCATTATCACTGTTTATAGGAATGGGTTTAGGGTTGCCCCCACAGTGACTCTACTTGTGCACAGCCTCTCGGTTTAACCCTTTGGTTAGCGGATCCGCAAGGTTATCTTGATGATAACTCTATTTTGAAAGAAGTTGTCTTATGGTATTTTGTTTATGACAATATGTCTAGACTACCATCAAGTAACGTGATGACCACTGTCACTAGTCACCCCCACATTTAAAATAATGAAAAGAAGTATTTCTTCTATTTAATAATTTATATGGAGTCAATAACCTTTCCATATACCTTATTTAAAAGGTAATCAGTTGACACAACAGCTCCCCCACATGTTGTGAGAACTCAGAACTTATTGACTTGGCATTCAGCTTAGGAACTCATATGTTCCTTAACAATTGTTCATGCTTGTATCTCTAATACAAGAGCATTCATTTGAGACAAATTTCATGTAGAATAATTCTAATTCATGTAGCATTAAGCCACAATATAAGAACCAAACATCTCTGGACTTTAATATATGGTATAATACCACCACCTAATTATATAAGAATCAAACGTCCTTGATTATCATATAAAAGATGTAAAAAAATTTCTACCATTCTTTGATTGTGCCAATAAGATTACACAATTGTACAACTCATTGACCAATTGTTCAACAAGTCATGAACTTATGAATACCCTCAAACATTTTACGGTCTACATGACTTTAGTATCTCCTTTCACATATTAAGGAGAGCATTTGCCATGCCGAACTAAATGTGGACAAAATAAATATCATTTTCCTTTTGCCACTTCTCAAAATTCATACAATTAATTTATTTGGTTATCAACATGATTAACCATCACATTCTTAGGTATTTTAAGCAATACCACAAGAGTCATTTAATAATTTCTCCACAAGAGAAATCATCCACTATTCAACACTCGTTGAATTGTTTGTCATGTCATTTAATAATTTCTCCACAAGAGAAATCATCCACTATTCAACACTCATTGAATTGTTTGTCATGTTTCCACAAGAAACATACGCAAGATTGCTTCAATCATTTAAATGCATCACCAGATCCAAAGTGATTTGACCCACATCGAAGATAATTATTTGAAACAAATTCAATGAAGATTAATTTAATCCAGCCGCACAACCATTTCAGTTAAACCTCGCTATCATTAGAATTAGTTCAATTAATTTGGCTGTTCTAAGGCAATATTGCTTACAACCATTTAATTGCGACACCAGATCTAAGCGATTTTTACCCAGGTTAATTCTTTGAAACAAATTCAAAGAAATAATTTAATCAAAATGAACAATAATTTCATTTAAAACTTGAAGCAAATTTTCGCTACCAACGGAAATAGTGCAATTAATTAGGTCACTTTAGAGCGTCAATGCTTCAACCTTTTAATTGCATCATCAGATCCAAGCGATTGTTGCTCAAGAACAATAGACCAAAACTGAATCCATAACGAATTTACCATAACCAAACAATAAAATTCAAACAGCTACACGAGTGTGAGAATTCATTCTAAGTATCAAACGGATTTACAACGATTCTAAACAAGTAAAGGAGTTGGTAAATACATTACTAAGATTCTAGATCTTAGATTACCAATAAACTTGTTTGAATACGAAAACCAATGACAATGAGTATCATAAAATCAAGAAAATTGTTATATTTATTCGAGTCGGAAACGAATACCTTGAGCATATAATCACACAGGGAAATTAATATTAGTAGATTAATTTCCTACTTGTTTATAAGACCAACATATAAACAATGAGCTTCTTCCCATATACTTCACTAAACTTGACACAATAAGAAGCTTAAACCATAATAAAGTCTCAAAATGCAAACAAATATTGCACGGAGACAAATAAAGCAACTATAATGCAATATTATCTAAATTGCATTAATATATTGAATGAGATGTCTAGTAATTCTACTGTACTGAATCCCACAAAAAAAGAAACTTCAAAGTTTCAATAGGATCCAGAAACTGGCAATTTTTTCAGTGACCAAATCTCCACTAAACCAAATCAACTACAATCAATCATTTAATATTAAATATTCTAACAATCATTTAATTTTTGGACAATTAATATACTTAATTAATATGTAATCCGACTGTTAATTAATGTATAATTTGGCGGAATATTTGGGGAATCTTATTTAATTATTTTTTTTCCTTTTTTGCCGCTTCCTTATCTTTCCATAACAAGAATTCTATTTCCATTATAAGTCAAACACCAACAAACTGTTACATGCGGCCATTTTCCATTCTCTTGCTCTTCTTTCTTGCTTTTACAATCCTAGTAATATAGTAATCAACCATGGATAATCATGGTTTGTTCAATCTCAACAAGTCTCCTGAAATCGACCTTAATATATCGCCAGATTTCACGTACGAACAAGATTATGACGAGCATATCGAAGTTCAAAACAATGACGATTGGAATGACATCGGTACTGAAGAAGGTTTGTTAATTGTTCGATGTATTTTCTACTCCTTTTCTATCGTTGATGGTTATTGATGTTCAAGCCAATTTGTGTGTACTAGGACATCCATTTATCATAAT
Organism: Linum lewisii; assembly: GCA_034768395.1. Classification (NCBI taxonomy): domain Eukaryota; kingdom Viridiplantae; phylum Streptophyta; class Magnoliopsida; order Malpighiales; family Linaceae; genus Linum; species Linum lewisii. Next base: position 24,468,878 of record CM068298.1, on the reverse strand, counting down.
AATGTCGTAGTACACCCGGAATACACTAGTCATTTAATAGTTTGAGCATCAATATAATCAAATGAAGAAGTCTAATGTTAAACATAACCCAACAATCCCAGCTTAGCCAACCTTGAATTTTATCTATGCATTTAAGACAACCTTGAATCTGCTATGTGCAGTTGATGTAACCCTCACAACAACCCCAACTTCAGCTTGTTGCTCGTTTATTGAGAAAGGACAAGTTCTCGTTTATTAATAATGCCCAATACCCAAACAAGGAAGTATATGAGAAAGGACAAGTTCAGATCGTAGTGATAAAGGACAACTTCATATTCTCGTTTATTCTTCAGATTGTCGTTTATTGAGAAAGGAAACCTTAAGATTATAGTGATAGCTTGTTGCTTGTTTATAAATAATACCCAATACCCAACCAAGGAAGTATATGAGAAAGGACAAGTTCAACAAAAGAAAATACTTTTGATACAAAGCACCAAATCCAAGCTTGCTAGAACAGTTGAAATAGTTTAAGAAATATTGTACTAGGATCTTCAAGAATCTACAAAAAGTCACAACATTTGGTATTATTAATCTACAAGAATCTAGAAGAAGTCATTTACTAAATCACATGTTTTGTCGAGCCAAAAGACAAGATGTCATATTAGCTTATTCATTGAATTTTGAGAATCATCAAAGTTGTCCCAGTACATGCATCATCCTAATAGTGTCCTAGTACATGTTTCTAAGAATTAACAAAGCCGTCCTAGTGCATGCATTATCCATATGGCTTTATGTAAGTTTACTCTACACAACTAATTCATCATGTGCATGTAATCCCATTAAGGCGCATCCTTCTCAATGCTTTCAATTTACGCTCGCTTGGAGAACCTCACTTCTACAATCCTATTCGGACTGCATTTAGTGTATAGAGTTTCTGGCATTATTCCTGCAAAGTTCAATAAAGAAACTTCAACATAGTCAAGTGTAGGGATGTGCTACATGTATAGAGTTGTCCTAGTTCAGACATCATCACAAGACTGTACTAGTACATGCACTCAACCAAGAATAATGCCAATATACTAGTACATTAATTTGGACAAAACGAAAGCTACACAATATAATTGTTCGATGCGTTTGAGTAATTATGATTTGTGGGTAGAAGCATTTTGAAGGGTACGTATATGTGTTTTCATGTGCATCAACTATATATATATTTTCATGTATATAAATTTCTCTAAATCTAACCGTCCTAGTACATTGGCTTCCCAAACCAAATCTAACTGTCCTAGTGCATCAATCCCTAGACTGTACTAGTGCAGGAAACACATCATACAATCAACACAGCATCCAAACCATAAACATAATCCAAACCAGAAACACATGTTCAGGCAACACATCATCTAGAAGCTGTCAACACATCATACAATCAACACATCATCCAAACTAGAAACATAATCCAGTACAGAAGCTGTCCTAGTGCAATACAAAAGCTGTCCTAGTTCAAGACTGTAAATCTGTAATACATAAGTTGAAGAATAGAATGTAAATTTGTAAATCTGTGATCATAGAGTGGACAAAATATGATCATAGAGTTAATCCTAGAAGAGATATGAAACAGAAGTTGTCCTAGTGCAATTGAGCCAAGAATATAAGATGTAAACTGTCCTAGTACTTTAATCATAATTAAACTGCATCAGGGGGAATAATCATAAACTCCACTTCTCTCAAGATTCACTAAGCCATCCTTTTCCTAGTTACAGAAGCTTGTAAAACATGGAATAGTTATGCATAAGGAATTAAAATTCAACACCCAAAAAATTCAAGTAGGAACAAACAACAGGACATGAACATTCCCCAACTGGTATCTTCTTGGCATCTTACTCTCCTCGCAGTATCAAATTACAAACAACTCTCAAAAGCCATGACAACATTCAAAATTGACTAACGGAGTGGACCATTTCTTTAATCAACAACTATGAGGACAAGCTTTCTTTAATCAAAATTGACTTCTCAACACATTCTTAAGTCTGCAGTTTACTAACCAACAAAAAAAAATCTCAGCATTAGAAGATTAATTTGCAGCATTAGAAGATTGATTTGCAGAATTGAGAATAGTTCAGAGCTCATAAAGAAGATTCATTTTGCAGCTTCAGAAAGTACAAAAAGCAACAAATGCCAGCATTAGAAAGAACAAAACCTGGTGGAAATCGGCTAGAGGAGTTTCGTCGTAGTCGCCGTGAGGATTTTCAACGCCTTCGCCGTGAGGAGTTCCGTCGCTATCGCCGTGAGGAGTTTCGTCACCGTTGCCACCTTGGTGGAATCGGCTGCGAGATTTGGCGTCATCGGCTTGGTGGAATGGGCGAGGAGTTTTGCCGGCGTCGATTTCGTAGCTGTGGGGAAGAATGCGAAACAGGGTTTTTGGATTCGAGGGCAGCTGTTATTGACAGGTAATCAGGGGAAATCCAATAAGGGATTTTGACCAATTTTTTCGGATTTGTTTTTATTTTTATTTTTTCCCCTTATTTGTATAGTTTATTGCATTTAATTTATTCAAATCAATCATCACCTTTCATTCAGATCTGATGGCTGATATCAATTTGGTCTAGTAGCGCAAATTTAAGCTTTGGTCCCCCAATATGATCCGCTAGAAACTGATTGATTGATAGCATTTTGATCTAATCTTACCATTTTAAGCGAAAACACTGAAAGAAATTTAATACATCCATCTCTCATGGTTATGCAATCCAATTAAATAATGGATCCGAGAGAATAATCCAATAATATGAGAGTTTCAAACGATAAAACATGAGCTAATTATCATTCAGCCAATGCGCTTATTTAGTTGAAGCGTGCAGCCAGATGTATTTCTAACCGCATGATAAATAAAAGAATCTATCTTAAGTTGTTGGACAATATCAACGCGGATTAGAAAAATAATAACGAAATCAAAATTGAAAGAAAATTGTAATCAAGGCCTGTGTTGTCACAGATTCCTTAAGATAGATTTGTCGTACACAAGGACGTCTTTCTCCCACGATACAATGATCTCAACGATGTAAACACACCGCCGAATGCAACCACGCTTGAGCAAAGCGACTGACCTTAACGAAGAACGGAGAAAAAAGAAGAAGACTCGATTTGGGAGAGAGAGTTCGATTTATTGTACTGAAGGAAACCATGGGTATTTGTAGAAAAACTTTGGAGTAACGAGCAAGTCGAATATGCTCCAAAAATAATAAAATATTCCATACGATATGCTTTAGAATAATTCCAAAAGTAATTAGCTAATTTTTAGGATTTATCACAAAGAGTAATCCCATAATTAACTCATTTCAGATTTATTCATAATTAATTAATTCTGAAAATTAAATAATTTAACAAATAAATTATTTATATTTTTGGTCTTTGGAATATCTATTCTTAATGTTTAGTGGGCTAAAACACATTTGGAAAAATATGGGCTTCACCACCAAGTTAGTTATTCGGAGCTTGACTCGAACCCAAGATCTACAATCTCCTAAGCGCGCACTTAGAGATTACATTATGTCATATTAACTTATCCATAAGTTAAACCTCTTTACTTAAAATTAGCTTGACAAGTTCTTTTCTAAGCAATGTGGTATTCAACCATTTCCCACTTTTACTCCTTCTCACTAAGGCTATTATGATACTCAATTTCTCATTCACCTTAGTCACATTTCTTACCCATTTTTCCAACATAAAATCTTATAGCTTTCGTTGCTTGTGCTGTATCACCGAGTCACCACCCTACCTTTTTTTTTGGAATTTAAGTAGCTAGTTTCTTAGTTGTCTAGTTTTCTATACCTTTTCCTAGTAGATCTAGGATTTATCATAGTTGTTTCCTAGTTGGATTAGAACTTGATTATTTTATCCTTTTCCTAGTTGGTTTAGGATTTTAGTCTACATATTCATTTCCTAGTAGATCTAGGATTTGTCATAGTTGTTTCCTAGTTGGATTAGAACTTGATTCTTTTATCCTTTTCCTAGTTGGTTTATGATTTTAGTCTACATATTTTTTCCTAGTAGATTTAGGGTTTGTCTTGTAGAAGGCTTTCTTCTTGTGCTCACTAACCATGAAAGATGAGGATGTCGGATCAGAAGCATATGGCAACGAAATTCAAAGACGAATATTTTTGAAGAAAGGGAGAATGACGTAGCCATGCCAGGTGTCGTGAATTTGGAGACTGAATTCATAGTATGACAAAGATTGACGAATTTGAGCTACTTGGAGACTGAATTTGGGCTAATGTTCAACATGAAAGTTGAAGCCCATGGAGTTTACGAGTAATCCGTCAAAGGGCTTAATTTTACTAATTGTTTTGGTATTTTTTTGGCTACATATTCCAGAACCCGTTGAGTTGTTTTTTGCCTAATTTAGAGTTCTTGTTTAGGAAGAAGTCTTTCCCTTGTAGGAAAAAGAGTCAGAATTTTGCTTACTTATTTTAGGATTAGTTTAAGTCATTTTTGATAGTTTGTGACTCTTTGTTATCTTTATTAGTATTTTACTCTTTTAGGAGTTAGAGTCATAGGAGATATTGGAGAGCCTGTTCTCGATCCTCACCTATAAATAGAGGCTTACACACCTCATTATAAGACACACATTGAAATTAATAAACACTTAAACTTTGGTTTTCCTCTTGCATGGATTTGCAATTTTCTTTTCGACTTTCATGGAATTTATTGTCGTCTAGATTGGCTTATCGTCTAGTGTATTCACCCCTTAAAGTGGCGCCTTCAACTGGACACTTAGGGTTCCTAGACTTTGCGTGCTAGTGGGTCCAACTACAGTCCATCCCGGTTTCATAGGTTCGACTTGTTTCTAGGAGAGCAGCCTGCGGTGGTTAGGGTCACAGAGCATAGTTGGTCGTGGTTCCGGGCTTAGGCTGTGCTAAAACTCGGTATAGGACCAAGGCTCTAGTCCTTCAGTGCTATGGCTGTCGGTGTCCATGTTATCTTCACTGGACAGAGTGTCCGTGATGATTTCTTGGCTTGGGGTGGACATGTGTGAAAATGTCTCCTCGCCTTCAGAGTCATTTTCTTCTTGGTCTTCTAAATTTGTGCCTTCTTCTTCTTCTGAGGCCATGTATTCTTCTTGTTTGGTGGGTACAACCTTTAAAATTTGATGGGACACGACTTCCCATTGTATGCCATGGTTTGGTAATGATATGGGGTCATGGCGCGCGCCGGTGCTGAGCATGGCTCTGACTCCGGGGCTGGGCATGGTACTGGGACTGGGTGATGTGAACCATGATAGTCGTGTGTCGAGACCCTAACCATCGCAAGCTAAATACCTAAGGAACGAGTCGAACCTATGGAAACTTGTTGAAGTACTTAGACCAACTAGCTATTAAAGAGCTAGGAACCCTATGTGTCCGATCAAATGGTGCCACACCAAGGGGTGTATACCCGAGATAATAAACCAAAACCTTAAGCTAAGTAACAACGACCAAAAGCTTGAAGGGAAAAAGAATGTGTGTTCTGTGTTTAATTTATTCAAAGTCTGTCTTACAATGAAGGCCAAAGGCCTTTAGTTATAGTGAGGGATTCGAGAATAAGCTCTTCGAATCCAACTCTAGTTCCTATTCTAGAATGCTTAAAATATTCCTAAACAATCAAAAATTAAAGAGGAAGTTGAACTAAAAACTTAAAAAGACTAAACAAGAATAAAACCCTAAACCAGCTAATCTGGAGAAAACCCTAATTCGGCGCCGAGTGTGAATCCAAGCCCGATCGGGACTAGGTGTTCGTGTCCGGGGCTGTTAAGGACTCCGAGAGTCCTTCCCCGAAACCAACAAGGATAAGCGGAGGGATATCCTGGGTTCATAAGGAATCTTTGGCCCTTAGAAAATCGAGAAAGGCACATGCCAATTTTTGGCTCGGCCCAGGTCGCCTCGCTGTAGCGCCCGTGTATCGGTCCGGCGCCTGTGGCAGGCTCGGTGTTGGGCCTTTGATTATTTTCGCCACGTCTTCAGTCCTTTGTCTTTGGCGGGCCTCTAGGAATACTTTAAGAGGATCTCTAGGCAGGGGGTTGGCTCCGGGCTCACAGGTGTCGCCCTGGAGCCTTGGCTTTGTGCTAGGCTCGACCTAGGGCCTGTGTCTGGGCGTGGCATCGTTCTGGCTCCAACTTGGGTGGTTGTTGGAGCTGATTTGTACTTAAAACAAGTGACATACCTAGGCATTAGAAACTTTTGAAAGGCCTGTGTAGAGTGAAGCCTTGGTTCCAAGAACTTCTTGTATGGGCCTAGGCTTCGGCCCCGTGTTGGTGACCTGGGTGGTGAAGTGATCCCGATCGACCGACCGGCTGAGAATGCCTATTCCTACACTCCGCCAGGATCACCTATGAGAGGGAGGACCTTAGGGCCCTATAAGAAGGCCTGGAGCTTCGACAGACCCACAACCTGGCCATACAGCGGTTTGTACAGCCCAAACATGTGGTTAGATTCAAGTACAGCCCGCTCCGGGCACAACAAGCACGGATAAGCATCCGACGCCAACCGGCCCTGACTTGGGCATCAACAGCCGAAGCAACACCAAGTCCGATTCCGGTCCGAAGCTCAGGAACAATCAGTAAGGAACCAGGAGGTGCTATACAACCGTGGGACCCACTGGATGCCTTCCTAGAAGAACGCCAGAGGAAGAGAACTGAGAGCCAGACTAGGGTAAACCCAGCCAGCCCTACCCCAGGCGCCACGCCGACCCTAGCATCGAGACTAGGCCTTCAGGAGCTTAAGGAACGGATGTCCACCTTGGGAGAACCTCTAAGAGACTTCTTAAGAGATTGGGCCATGCGAGAGAAGAAAGGCTCGATAGGAAATGGAAATCCCTCAAAGGACATGCAAGGACAGGTGTCGGCATCAGTACCGGATGCCCCCGATCGGACCTTAGCACCAGGCCTACCAAAGGCCCGAGCCTTGGGAGGTTTACCACCGGCGCTAGGCTCCAAAGGATGCCAGGAGTATAGCCTAGCAGCCGCCACCCCAGGAAATGAAGGGAAGTGGGAGGAAATGAAAAGGCTGGAGGAGGAGGACCGCTCGGGCCGATCGAGCTAGAGCCCCGGAGGCCGAGCAGCATCAGCATCATACCCCACGGTGCCCAGCATGTAGAGCCCTGTGCATTCCCCAGCTTTAGCACCCGACGCCGCCACCAATTTCAAGCCTGACATGAAAGGCGGCACCGGCTTTTCTAAACCGGACCGCGCGTGAGCGTCAATCCGATCGGACCCGCCAGATTCGCCGATTTAGGGTTTTAGCACGTTTATTATTTTTATTCCCTTTTAAGTGTTGCACTCAGATTTTCCTTTTAGTTTTCGATTGTTTAGGGATATTTTAATCCTTTTAGTAGTCTATTTAGGACTCTAGTTTATTTAATTATTATTTAGGAGTTATTTTCCTAGTAGGAATCGTCGAGCCTGTTCACAATTTCCTTAGTATAAATAAGAGGCTTCGGCCTCTCTTTGTATTCAACCTTTTTCGAAATCAAATACAAATCAAAACTTTGTTCTCAATCCTTTTAAGTTTTTGCTCTCGTGCATAGCTTAGGGAACGGTGTTATCAACAGAAGCAACCATCTTCTGTCGTGGAGCCAATCGACTGGACACTTAGGGTTCCCGGTTATTTACAACCGACGGGTCCAAGTACGCATCCACCAAGGATCCATAGGTGAGCATAGAGCCGATTCTCAAGACTAACGGTGGTTAGGGTCGTGTGGCAGCCGCGCCGAGGTTCCTCATCCAAGAGGTGAGTGGGTTAAGGACAAGCCGACTACACGTTTCACATTAGTTTTTGGTATCAGAGCCTAGGTTCAACACTAGGACCGCCAATCTATCCCAGTCTTCAGGTTTGAAACCCTGAATTCATATCCCTTTACCTTTCGTTGTTGAAAAACTCGTGAGAAAACCCTATCTTTGTTGATTAGAAAATTTGCTAGAAAACTTCATCTATTTTTCTCTTTGTTCGAGTTCTTTGTAAGGCAAGAAAAATCAGTGGCCAACAAGTCATCTAGAAAAATATATAAAGAAGAGACAAAAATCAAAAGAAAATAAAAAGAAAGGCCACCCTGCCCTAATATTCGTTCATTATAGGTTGATCTTAAGAAGAAGGGTAGATATCTTTGCTTTCGTTGTATCTAGCTAACATGGCAGATGAAAGAATCCACAACATGGAGGCCAACGTCCACAACATCACTCAAACCCTAGCTACATTACAAGAAGCCTTAGCTAGAATGGAGAGAAGAGCGGCTGAACAAGAGTACGAGAGAGAAGGACCACACGAGGATCAGAACCGGAGGGACAGAAGGCCGCCCCAAGACATCGACGATGATGTGAGCAGCCTCAAGCTTACAGTATCTAAATTCACCGGGAAAGCTAATGCCGACGAATACCTAGATTGGGAGAGGAGCATGGAAGACTTTCTAGAGTGCCCCAATTACTCTGAAAGAAAGAAAGTCACGGTGGCCACTATCGAGTTCACCGACTATGCTGCCTTATGGTGGAGTCAGTACTGACGGAAAGTTCAGAGAGAGGAAGAAGAACCCATTGGGTCTTGGAGAGAGCTGAAGAGAAGAATGAGAAAGAGGTTTGTAACGGCAGCCTACACACGAGACTTGCATACCAAGTTACAAACCCTAAGGCAAGGCAGTCTATTTGTAGAAGAGTACAACAAGAAGATCGAGATGCTGGTAACAAGGCTTGATCTTAAGGAGGATGAGGAAGCAAGAATTGCCAGCTTTACCAACGGCCTACATAAGGATATCATGCATCAAGTCAACATCCTTCACTATGTTAACTATGATGACCTAGTAGCTTTGGCGATTCGAGTAGAGAGAGAAATCAAAAATGGCTTCAGAAAAAGGCCCACGCCACCAGCCACCAGTACCTGGAGAGGCGACGCCAGCAGCAGCCAACCCCCCATGGAGATCAGGCCCCAACTAGGCCCAAGGAGGAAGGCCAAACCCTAGCACCGCCACCAACCGGGTAACATCAAACACCGCCCCTACTATACCAAATACTAACCCTAGGCCAAGCGGCATCGTGTGTTTTAATTGTCAGGGATGAGGGCACGTAGCTAGAGAGTTCCCCAACCAAAGGGTCATGGTACTCAAAGAAGGAGGAGTTGTCACCAACGATGAGGGAGAAGAAATGGAAGAAGAAGAAAAAAGACTCCGAGAGCGGGGAAGAAGTCGAGGCTAAAGGCCTAGAAAAATTTCACATGGATGTTCGTTAAAGATCTAGCCTTAAGCCCTAGAACCGACCAGGAAGCCCTGACTGAGCCAGAACCATACATCCCAGTCATCGGACCAGCCTTGGGGCCGTACCAAGCAAGCATCTGAACATCCCTGAGCCGACATCAAGCACCTCCCCGGCTAGCATCGGAGCACCCCATGGCCAGTCCTATCCTCGTGATGGACCAGCATCCCTACACGCCCAGGCCCCCAAGGAACACTGAAGCTCTCCAAGAAATACACACGGAAGAAATATCTCACCGGATCCTAAGGCTGTCACCAATCCGAGTCGGCAGACCTATAGAGTCGGTGGTAGAAAAGGAGAACCTGAGCAAGAAGTAAGGATCTAACTGGGATCTAACTGGGAGGACACGTATTCCCCCATGTCTTCTATAAGCCTAAACATCCTGGTGAGCAGCCCGTCATCAAGAGACAGCATGAGCACCGACGGTGCAAGTTCAGAAGACCAGGAGCCATGGTCAGACACGGACTCCAACGAGTACCCCAGCCTGCGGACCAACCCGAAGCATGCCCCCGACACCACCATCCAGGCAACCGACTTATGGTAGCATCCAACCAATGATCGACCTGGAGGATAGTGGGATTCGAGGATGAATCCCTTACAAGAAGAGGCGAATGAAGTGATTGATGTGATTATATTTAGTGCATTTTAAGTCCGTGATTAGCCTAGTGATCTCCCGTGTTTGATCTCTTTTTGCTATGATTTATACGCTTTTATGAAAGTTTTATGCAAAGTGCCCTTTTGTTGCCCGGTTGCCACTTTGAGGCCAATTCCATGTCTATTGGAGCTGTTTTCTTTGTATTTTCAGGTCTTGGAATTGAAGTATTGGTGACAAGGAGCACGTGAGATCAAACGGGAGGTCAATCGGAGCTAGGACGGAGGAGATATGGACGTTGCAAAATCGAAGAAAATACGACTTTCAGCTGAAGACATTTTCGGCGAAAATATCGTAGGATTTTGGCCGAAGAAGAAATTTTCGGCCAGATTTTCAAGTTCTCGAATCGAAAACTCTAAGCAGACGGAAGACCTTTGATCATTGAAGATATTTTCGGTGAAAACATTCAAAGTTTTTGCCGGAAACTTTAGAAGGTTTGTACAGCCGGTTGGTGTTTACAAAGGCATTTTCGGCGAAAGTCTCACATAATTTTCGCCGAAAATATCAGGTTTTCCGGTGCAGTATATAAAGGTGAAAGAGGCTAGAATTTGGGGGATCATTCATTCTAAATTTACAACATCATCGCCGACTCCTCTCTCTCTCAACTCATCATCATCATCGCCAATCACCATCCTCTCCCTCAAACACACACCAACCTCCTTCAATTGTTGATCAACTTGAAGATCTAAGTGAAGCCTTCCACCCTTGGATTGGAGCTTGAAGAGCTAAGTGGGAAGATCCTCCATGGAAGCAAGGATGGTCTCCTCTACCCAAATTCAGGTTTCTTCCATGGTTATGCTAGGCTAAGCTTAGGTTTAGTTTAGTGGGGGATGGATCAAGCTAGGATAGGTGATTGATTGTATGGATTGAATTTCTCATAGCCATTTGTGTAAGATGATGATCCTAGACCTTGTGCCTTGTAGCCATTAGAGTTTGATTTGCTCTTTTGGTATTGTTATGTCTTTCAATACATGAGCATGATTGATTGATGTTGATCTAAGGTTGTAGGATTGTAATTGGATGATTTGAGAGATTGGATTATGCAATTGCAACCATTTTGAGCTTGTTTTCCTTGTTGTCATTTTATCAAACACTTGGTGTGCATTTAGTTTTCTCTCATTTGAAGGTTGAAAGACCCTTTTGATTGCTAGACTAGTGTTATATGATTGACATGAGAGTGTCTTGCATCATTTACCTTGGGTTGGATGATTGTTGGCATAGAATTCAAGTTCCAAGCATTTCATTGAGCTAGTTTAAAGCATTCCATTCCCTTTGTTCACATAGCGAGAGCATGGTGCATTTGGTCTAGGAATAGAGAGTCAATTGTGCGAGAGTTCGTTGATTCTACTTGTGTGTTTTGCATGGTCATTAATTACACAGAGTTGCTTGAGATTCAATCCAACTTTCATGAACCTTGAGCTTGAAGAAATCCCTAGCTAGACTAAACTCCTTTCTCTCTTGTTTGTTCCTCAATTTCATTTGTCAAATTTGCCTTGCTTGTTTATGCTTTTAACTTGTTTTCTTTCAAACCAAATCCCAACTCAAAATGTATGGACCGTTCACGAATTTTGTGAGTATTAGCCTATGAGAGGGCCTTGTGGAATACGACCTTGATAAAATTCTTATCAGGTTTTTGGCGCCGTTGCCGGGGACCTCTCATTCCTAAGAAAGCAATTATTAGTGAACCGATCTTTACACTTCCTTCCGTTTTCCTTTTAGCTTCCTTGTTACTCTTTGTTTACTTTGTTATCCCGCATGGTTGTATTACTCGGGTGTGTTTGTTGTGCTTGTTTGCAAGGGATTTGGGTAGTGCATGAGGCGTTCAGCTCGTCTTTAAGCACGACTCCAAGGACTAGAACAAGTGCTCGAACCACAGACTACTTCCCCACCTCCTACAGTTGAAGAACAAGAACTTGACCACATCTCACATCACACTATGTCTCATCACGAGGACGAGGATGACCAATCGGTACATTCACATCACACTAATGAGGATGATCAATCACAAAGAGGTGCGAGGCGCACACTAGCTGATTATGCTCGCCCAACCCTCGAAGGGGCAGCCTCGAGTATCATGCGAAGACCGGTAAATGCAAGAAACTTCGAGTTGAAGCCTAACATGATTCAGATGGTACAGAACGAAGTGGTGTTCAACGGTATAGATGGAGAGTGCCCATCTAGACACTTGAAGGACTTCCTAGAGATATGCGATACGGTGAAGAACGATCAAGTTCACCCGGATTGTGTGCGGCTCCGACTCTTCCCCTTCTCACTCAAAGGTAGAGCCAAGTTTTGGTTGGAGAACCAACTTAGTAGAACATTCACTACATGGGAGGGACTAGCCGAAGCCTTCCTCGAGGAGTTCTTTCTCCCCTATATGACGGATGCAATCCGGGATCGAATCAACCACTTCACACAACACAAGGGAGAGCTCTTCCATGAGACTTGGAATAGGTTCCAAGCCCTTCTTTGGTCTTGTCCTCATCACAACTTCGCCGAATGGAGCTTGGCGGATATTTTTGCTAGGTCCCTTGATTTTGAGAATACAAGGATGATCAACCAAGCTGCCGGAGGTGATCTAAGGACGCTCACTCCCGAGGATGCTTTAGAACTCTTTGCGGAGATGGCCAACAAGACAAGGAGTTGGTCTCGACAACAACCTCCAAGGTCTAAGTATGGAAGTGACACTCACTATGACTCTAGAGCTATAAGTGTTGATGCACCAAAGGATTCGTCTACCTATGGGAAGAAGCCTAAGTTACCGGGGCATCGAGATGAGGATGACCCTATGTTTGCGCTTCTCATGTCTAAGATCGATGCTATGGCATCCCAAGTAAGTAACCTAAGCATGCCTAAGCATCCCTCCAAGGTTCCATCATCTCAAGAGAGTAATCCCCCAGTTGCTTCAATATATTGTTGTGAATGTTGCGGGGGTCAGGGTCACGACTTCAGTGCTTGCCCTTCCGCCACTCCTGACCTTGGCCAAGGCGACCACAATGAGGAGGTAAGCTTCGCACAAGGTCAAGGATTCCATGGTAATTTCAGCCCCCAAGGTAACTATCAAGGTAACTATAACCGACCGTGGAACCAAGGTGGTGGGTATAACAAGTCTAACCAAGGATACCAAGGCCAAGGGAGTCAAGGTAGTGGTTACAACAAGGGTTACTACCAAGGAAATCAAGGAGGATTCCAAGGTTATAGAGGGTATCAAGGCAACCAATGGTCTGAAGGAAGTAATCAAAACCAAGGGGGAAATCAATGGAATCAAAGTGGACATCCAAATCAAGGTCCCCAAGGTCCTACTCCACCGAGAATGTACAATCATAGAGGTGATGGACCACCCGGATTCAACAAGCCACCCCACAACAAAGAGGGCGTTTCTCCAATATCTCAAGAGGATACCAACGCGGCAATGATTCAACTTATAAAAAATCAACAAGCTTCGATTGCAAATTTGGAGAATCAAATGGGACACATTGCTAAGACACTTTCGGAGCGACCCTCGGGTACTTTGCCTTCCAATACCGAGGTCAACCCCAAAGGTCCGGAGCATTGCAAGGTAGTGACATTGAGAAGTGAAAAACCTTTGCAAGATGCAACCTCTTCCCCAATTGACTCTCAAAAGGTACAAGATCCTAATATAATGGTTGATGAAGATGATATCAAGGATCCTTCAGATGAAGTTGGGGTTGAAGTCGAACCTCCTACGGGTAATGTGAGTACTAAGGTTGCCAAGGAACCTAGTAAGGCTACATCGAGTACACCACCGGTCTCTCCTCCCGCACCGGTTGTACCTCCATACAAGCCTAAGCTTCCATATCCCTCTCGAGTGAGTAAGGATGGACTTGAGAAGGTTTTTAAGAAGTTTGTGGAGCGGCTTAGTCAAATGCAATTCTCTCTTCCGTTTCCCAAAGCTATGACTATGATGCCTCAATATGCTAAGTTCATGAAGGAACTCTACACCAACAAGAGGAAGCTACCGGAGATATCTCTAGTCCACCTCAATGAGGAATGCTCCGCCGTTCTATTCAAGAGTCCACCGGAAAAGCTTAAGGATCCAGGTACTTTTACTATACCTTGTGCTATAGGTAATACCTCTTTGGCTAATGGTCTTGCGGATCTAGGTGCTAGTATCAATGTCATGCCTTATTGCATATTTGAGAAACTAGGATTATCTAATCTTCGTCCTACTCGTATGTACATTCAACTTACGGACAAGTCGACCAAGAGTCCTAGGGGGATTGTTGATGATGTGCTAGTTAAAGTTGGTCCTTTTGTTTTCCTAGTTGATTTCGCGGTCATTGATACCGATGATGTGGATGTCTCATTGATATTTGGTAGACCATTTCTTGCTACTTCTCGTGCTTTAATTGATGTGCATGATGGGAAATTGACATTGAGAGTAGGACAAGAGAGTGTCACATTTTGCATAGCCGATGGCATGAAATTTGCTCACGCGCAAGATGATTTAGAGTACTCGTGTGATACTATTGCTTTGGCTAGCGTGTGTAGTATTTCTAACTTCGTGTGTCGAGATTCTTTGGATGTTTGCCTTAGAATGAATGTGCAGGAACATTTAGACATCCCAGAGTTAAAAGCTCAGGTGGCTTACCTTGATGAAGGGAGAGACAAGTTGGAGAGTGAGACAGTTTTTGTTGCTCTTCCGAAGGTGGAAAGGGTGAAGACCTCTTATGAAGAACCACCTACTCTTGAGCTCAAGCCTCTTCCCACACATTTGGAGTATGCTTTTCTCATGCCAAACTCTAAGCTACCGGTCATCATCAATTCTAAGCTTCTACCCGAGCAAAAGGACCGTCTAGTGGAGCTTCTCAAGAAGTACATGAGAGCTATTGCGTGGAGCATCTTGGATATTCGAGGAATAAGTCCCACATTTTGCTCACATCGGATCCTTATGGAGGAAGATTTCAAGCCGGTTGTGCAACCACAAAGAAGGCTAAATCCTAACATGAAAGAGGTTGTGAAGAAAGAGGTTATTAAGCTCATGGATGCGGGGATTATTTTCCCTATCTCGGATAGTCCTTGGGTTAGCCCCGTGCAAGTTGTGCCCAAGAAAGGAGGGATCACAGTGGTAGCTAATGACAAGGATGAGCTTATCCCAACAAGGACGATCACCGGGTGGCGAGTTTGCATAGATTATCGTCGCCTCAATGATGCCACTCGGAAGGATCACTTTCCTCTACCTTTCATGGATCAAATGCTCGAGCTCTCTCGGTCACGAGTACTATTGCTTCTTGGATGGCATGTCCGGATACTTTCAAATACCGATTGCTCTGGAGGACATTGAGAAGACCACATTCACATGCCCTTTTGGTATGTTTGCTTATCGCCGAATTCCGTTTGGATTGTGCAATGCTCCCGCTACCTTCCAACGATGTATGATTGCTATCTTTGATGATTTTGTGGAAGACATCATGGAAGTATTCATGGATGATTTCTCGGTCTTTGGGGATTCATTTAATCTTTGTTTGAGGAACCTTGAGAAGGTGTTGCACCATTGTGAAGAGACTAATCTCGCACTAAGTTGGGAGAAGTGCCATTTCATGGTCAATGAGGGGATTGTTCTTGGTCACAAGATCTTTAGGAGAGGCATTGAAGTTGATAAAGCGAAGCTAGAGACCATCTCTCAACTCCCTCCACCTTCTTCCGTGAAGGCCGTGAGAAGTTTCTTGGGGCATGCCGGTTTCTATAGGCGCTTCATTGAAGACTTCTCCAAGATCACTACTCCTATGACTCGGCTTCTTGAGAAGGATGTTGAATTTCGTTTTGATGAAGAATGTTTTAAAGCCTTTGAACTCCTAAAGGGTAAACTCACAAATGCTCCTATACTCATTGCTCCGGATTGGTCAAAGTCATTTGAGTTGATGTGCGATGCTAGTTATTACGCTATTGGAGCGGTTCTAGGCCAACGAATTGACAAGAGATTCCATCCAATATACTATGCAAGTAAGACTCTCAATGAAGCTCAAAGGAACTACACAACTACGGAGAAGGAGCTCTTGGCCATAGTGTTTGCCTTTGATAAGTTTAGGTCCTACTTGGTGCTCTCTCACACTATTGTCTTCACGGACCACCAAGCTTTGAGGTATCTTCTATCCAAGACCGATGCTAAGCCAAGATTGATTCGATGGGTTCTTTTGTTGCAAGAGTTTGACATTGAAATTCGGGATAAGAAGGGATCCAAGAATGTAGCCGCCGATCACTTGTCTCGTTTGAAAGAAGTTGAATTGGTACACAATGGTAACGAAGAAATCAACGACAACTTCCCCGATGAGCTATTATTCGCTTTAGCGACTATGGAGTTCGAGGAACCTTGGTTTGCGGATTTAGCTAACTATCTTGCAAGTGGATATTTGAAGGAGGGCCTCTCCACTCAAGACAAAAGGAAGTTCTTTGCGGATTTGAAGCATTACTATTGGGACAATCCTTTTGTGTTTTGAATTGGCTCCGATGGGATGATTAGAAGATGTGTTACCCATGGCGAAGTGAAGGACATCATACTTCATTGCCACTCCGGCCCTACGGGTGGACATCATGGGGCGAATCGCACGGCTCGCAAGGTACTTGAGTCCGGATTCTTTTGGCCATCGATCTTTCGAGATTGCCAAGATTTTGTCAAGGCTTGTGATGCATGTCAACGTTCAGGTAACATCTCTTCCCGTGATGAAATGCCTCAAAATGTTTCGTTAGTAGTAGAAATATTTGATATTTGGGGTATTGATTTCATGGGGACCGTTTCCTCCTTCGCATGGTAACAAGTACATTCTAGTTGCGGTTGATTATGTGTCTAAATGGGCGGAGGCACAAGCTTTGCCTACCAATGATGCCTGGGTTGTAGGGAAGTTTCTTGTCAAGTTGTTCACCCGATTTGGTGCTCCTCGTGCTATTATTAGTGATCGAGGTACTCACTTTCAAGGACAATTCGATAGGGTGTGCCGACGGTTCGGTGTCACTCATCAGATGTCTACCTCGTATCACCCTCAAACTAGTGGCCAAGCCGAGGCAACCAATAGGGAACTTAAGAGAGTTTTGGAGAAAACGGTCGACCAATCACGAAAAGATTGGTCGACGAGGCTTGATGATGCTCTATGGGCCTACCGTACGGCTTATAAGACCCCTATAGGCACTACTCCCTATAGGATGATCTATGGTAAAGCTTGCCATTTGCCGATAGAGCTTGAGCACCGATCTCTTTGGGCATTCAAATTTCTAAACCTTGATATGAGTCTCGCAGGCGAAGAGCGTAAGTTTCAGGTACATGAGCTCGAAGAGTATCGCCATCATGCTTATGAGAGTGCCAAGCTATACAAGGAGAGGACGAAGCTCATTCATGACTCCAGATTGAAGTCAGGCAAGAATTTCAAAGTTGGTGACCAAGTCCTCCTCTACAACTCTCGGCTCAGACTCTTTCCTGGGAAGTTGAGATCTCGTTGGTCCGGACCATTCACGGTAACTCAAGTATTTCCTTATGGCACCGTCGAGGTAATCTCTCCGTCCCAAACCGAGCCTTTTAAGGTGAATGGCCATTGACTTAAACATTATGTGATTAATGATACTATTGGCGCGGTTGAGGTTTTGTCCTTGGTTATGCCTTGAGTGCTCTTGGTTTCGTCTAGCTAGAGACGTTAAAGAAGCGCTTCATGGGAGGCAACCCATGTTATCCTTACTTTTTTCGCTTTTGTGTTTTTGAGTTATTTTAGTTCTTTGAGTTGGCTGTTGGCAAGCACTTAGGCGGATCACTCTTCACAATGCGCGCTATGGGACTCTTCCACTCCTTTGTTCCTAAGCTTTTCACTACCACCGCGGTAACTTCGTTCCACCTTACCCTCTCTCTCTCTTGATCATTGAGGACAATGCTCATGTTAGTCGTAGGGGAGTTTGAGGTTTGGTGTGATTATTTGTTGGTAGAAGTCTAATGTGTTGTTTGGTTGAGTTGCTTGATCTTAATTGAATGTCGATTCTCTCTACTGTAGAATCATTCGGTTCTTGACTTTTGGTGTTTAATTGACTTCAATCTTTAACGATGATGTTTAGACTGTTCCACTTAGAACCTATAACCAGCATGTCTAGCGCTAATATCAAATGAGTCTAGGCCAGAACAGAGATTTTATCACTCTTGTATGTTGGTTGATTGGTTTGATACGTGTTTTTTTTATACCACTCGATAACACCGGTCTAGGATGATGAAGGCAATCAGATTCTCTTCCCCTTTTCCATGATTTTCTTCAACTTTTTGAACTTTTTGTTTCCTCGTGATTGTGGCTTGAGATTAGACGGAATCCAATTCGAAATCTTGTGTGGAAGTTGTAAGGGGTTAAGGATCAAGTGGCTAATGTCAAAAGAAACGGTTCAAAAGAAAAGAAAAGAAAAGCTAAGCTAGGCAAGCTCGACACCTAAGTGAAGTGTCGGGTTGAGCACTAGCAAAGGCAAAAGCTGTGAGCTAGGCAGGTTCAACGCCTAAGTGAAGTGTTGGATCGAGCACTACTATGCAGTAAGGAAAAAAGAAAAAAAAGGAAAAAAATGAAGAAGAAAAGAGAAAGAAAAGAAAAAAAAGGAGTTCTCAAATGTAGCCCTTGATCCTAGCCCGAGTTTGTAAAGTGTGGATCTAGAAGCGGATGAAGTCGAGTTGATAGCCACGTCATGATCACTCACCACTTTCAATCCATTTCCCGAGTTCAAGTCCTTTTGATTAGAGTTGGTGTTGTCGTGGTCGGTTTTGCTGTGTCCCAATCAACCACTACTTGAAGTGTGCATAAAATAGTGAGGTCTAGACTTGTTTGGTTGACGTTCTTACATGTGTAGGTTTAGTTTGTTCGTGGAACAGTTAAGCCGAATTGTTATTGCTTGAATCTCAATGGGACCGATCTTGTCATTTGTGAGCTTGGATGTTTTCTAATTCATTTGCTTGAAGACAAGCAAAGCTTAGTCGTAGGGGAATTTGATGTGATTATATTTAGTGCATTTTAAGTCCATGATTAGCCTAGTGATCTCCCGTGTTTGATCTCTTTTTGCTATGATTTATACACTTTTATGAAAGTTTTATGCAAAGTTCTCTTTTGTTGCCCGGTTGCCACTTTGAGGCCAATTCCATGTCTATTGGAGCTGTTTTCTTTGTATTTTCAGGTCTTGGAATTGAAGTACTGGTGGCAAGGAGCACGTGAGATCAAACGGGAGGTCAATCGGAGCTAGGACGGAGGAGATATGGACGTTGCAAAATCAAAGAAAATACGACTTTCAGCTGAAGACATTTTCGGCGAAAATATTGTAGGATTTTCGCCGAAGAAGAAGTTTTCGGCGAGATTTTCAAGTTCTTGAATCGAAAACTCTAAGCAGACGGAATACCTTTGATCATTGAAGATATTTTCGGCGAAAACATTCAAAGTTTTCACCGGAAACTTTAGAAGGTTTGTGCAGCCGGTTGGTGTTTACAAAGGCATTTTCGGCGAAAGTCTCACATAATTTTTGCCGAAAATATCAGGGTTTTCCGGTGCAGTATATAAAGGTGAAAGAGGCTAGAATTTGGGGGATCATTCATTCTAAATTTACAACATCATCGCCAACTCCTCTCTCTCTCAACTCATCATCATCATCGCCAATCACCATCCTCTCCCTCAACCACACACCAACCTCCTTCAATTGTTGATCAACTTGAAGATCAAAGTGAAGCCTTCCACCCTTGGATTGGAGCTTGAAGAGCTAAGTGGGAAGATCCTCCATGGAAGCAAGGATGGTCTCCTCTACCCAAATTCAGGTTTCTTCCATGGTTATGCTAGGCTAAGCTTAGGTTTAGTTTAGTGGGGGATGGATCAAGCTAGGATAGGTGATTGATTGTATGGATTGAATTTCTCATAGCCATTTGTGTAAGATGATGATCCTAGACCTTGTGCCTTGTAGCCATTAGAGTTTGATTTGCTCTTTTGGTATTGTTATGTCTTTCAATACATGAGAATGATTGATTGATGTTGATCTAAGGTTGTAGGATTGTAATTGGATGATTTGAGAGATTGTATTATGCAATTGCAACCATTTTGAGCTTGTTTTCCTTGTTGTCATTTTATCAAACACTTGGTGTGCATTTAGTTTTCTCTCATTTGAAGGTTGAAAGACCCTTTTGATTGCTAGACTAGTGTTATATGATTGACATGAGAGTGTCTTGCATCATTTACCTTGTGTTGGATGATTGTTGGCATAGAATTCAAGTTCCAAGCATTTCATTGAGCTAGTTTAAAGCATTCCAGTACAACAAAAAATGAGTTTTGGGTCAGATTTACTATTGGCGGTTGTACAACTGCCAATAAATAATAAACAGTGTGGCGGTTGTATAGTGGCGGTTTTAACCGCCACTAAATATTTATTAATTAGTGGCGGTTAAAACCGCCACTAAGCCGAGGATTGACGAGGATCGCCAGCGTGGCTCCTCCTTCTTCTTTCTCCTTGTTCATTTGCAGACCTCCTCCTCTTCCTTCACTTCTTCTTCTCCACCTCCCAATCTGCTCTTTCAATGGATGCTTTCTTCTATCATTTTCACCTCTTCTTGTTTGTTTGTTTCTGTCTCCAGATATTTCCTACCACATTGACTCCGGCGGACCTACCAACGTCACCGACCTCTTCAACACCAATTGGCTCTCCGACCGCTTCTTCACCGGCGGATCCTCCTCCGTCGTCTCCGAACCCCTCCGTTTCCGCCACCCTCAGGAGAAGACCCTCCGCTACTTCCCTCTCTCCTCCGGCAAGAAGAATTGCTACATTAACCCTCTCCCTTCCGGTCGTTACTACTTCCGCACCTTCACCATCTCCCTTCCGGTCGCTCTCGCAGTACATCTTCCTTCAACCAACTCGCCGGAATCTGGGTTTTCTGTCGGCGAGTTTTTTTTGGGAAAGTTATAGTCAACAGTGGCGGTTATAACCTCCACTGTGTAACCGCCACTGTTGCTTATTTGTGGCGGTTCCTGACCGCCACTATTATTCGTTTGTGTCGGACAGTTTCGTGGCGGTTTTGCTTCCCTATTGTGGCGGTTGTACAACCGCCACAGTTGTTACAATAGTGGCGGTTATAACCTCCACAATTGTGGAAAATAACCGCCACTAATACTCCGTTTTGTTGTAGTGTTCCATTCCCTTTGTTCACATAGCGAGAGCATGGTGCATTTGGTCTAGGAATAGAGAGTCAATTGTACGAGAGTTCGTTGATTCTACTTGAGTGTTTTGCATGGTCATTAATTACACATCGTTGCTTGAGATTCAATCCAGCTTTCATGAACCTTGAGCTTGAAGAAATCCCTAGCTAGACTAAACTCCTTTCTCTCTTGTTTGTTCCTCAATTTCATTTGTCAAATTTGCCTTGCTTGTTTATGCTTTTAACTTGTTTTCTTTCAAACCAAATCCCAACTCAAAATGTATGGACCGTTCACGAATTTTGTGAGTATTAGCCTATGAGAGGGCCTTGTGGAATACGACCTTGATAAAATTCTTAACAGTGATCCTGGTCGACCGACCGGCTGAGAATGCCTATTCCTACACTCCGCTGGGATCACCTACGAGAGGGAGGACCTTAGGGCCCTATAAGAAGCGCATGGAGCTTCGACAGACCCACAATCTGGCCATATAGAGGTTTTTACAACCCAATCATGTGGTTAGATTCAAGTACAGCCCGCCGCCCCGGGCACAGCAAGCACGGATAAGCATCCGGCGCTAACCGGCCCTGACTTGGGCATCAACAGCCGAAGCAACACCAAGTCCGGTTTCGGTCCGAAGCTCAGGAACAATCAGTAAGGAACCAGGAGGTGCTATACAACCTTGGGACCCACTGGATGCCTTCCTGGAAGAACGCCAGAGCAAGAGAACTGAGAGCCAAACTAGGGTAAACTCAGCCAGCCCTACCCTGGGTGCCACGCTGGCCCTAGCATCGAAACTAGGCCTTCAGGAGCTTAAGGAGCGGATGTCCAGCTTGGGAGAACCTCTAAGAGACTTCCTAAGAGATTGGGCACGCAAGAGAAGAAAGCCCGATAGGAAATGGAAATACCTCGAAGGACAAGCAAGGACAGGCGCATGCATCAGTACCGGATGCCCCCGTGATGAACGTTGTAATGCAGGTTTATCAAATAACTACCAAGCTGGAAGCTAAATAGATCGTATTCCACGAGCCTTCTAATAATTGTTTACTCAAATGTAAAGGCACATTACTCAGGTTTAACACGTTGTGCGTGGTGTGAGTTCCACGACTTCTATTCTAGAAAATGCAAGGAAATTAAAAACTAAATTGAAAAACAGATTGGGAGATTGGTTGACTAAACAAAGACGACAGACAAGCTTAGACTTTGATTCCCCCTTTGTTCACCAGAGCATTAGTAATCAACAGATCAGCGGATTTCAATTCTCATTCAATCAGTTCTAAGACACCACCATAACTCCTCACCCTTAGGTTTAAGACTGGCGAACGTTCGCTCTATCCGATCTAGCTAACTGGTCGCTTCTTGCGACGACTAAACTAACTGGTGGAATTACTAACAATTTATGAGTTACTCTTGCAGTGGATTAACCCTAACTGGTTCCTACGAAAGGCACACTCCAATGAATAGGTTAATTGTTGATTTGGTGTTTTAAAGTAAGGCGAGTGTTCGCTTCTATCCTTAGCTTAACAAGAATCTAATCTAGGTGATCAATCCAGACAAGAAACATAAACAACGAAGAACAAACCAAACATGAAAGAGAAACTGATTGAACTTTGAATCTAATCACCGCCGATCTGTGACCGCTTTAAAGCCCTGGGTCACTTAGGGTTCATCTAGTCTAAGCTCTACGAGTTTAGCTACTCATGTTCATAACGACAGAATCAAAGACAAACAAAGTTCATCATGAAAAGGCAGAACAGGTAGAAACTGTAAAACCTAATTAAGATGACTCCGGCAAAGCTTCGCTCTCCGGTAATCTTCAATCCTCGCTCCGAGTCTCTGAGGTGAAGGGATGGCGTCACGATCTCTTCCTGGCTCTTCGAACTCTAAGACTCTGCTCTCTCGAACTCTTTCAGTCTGGAACTCGTGAAAGTTCTGAATTGTGATGTGTATATCAAGTATCTTTGATTGGGCCGCCAGTTAAGTATTTATACTTAACCCTAAGTCGCCGGATTTTGCCTGGAATTTTCGGCGAAAACTTGATGATTTTTCGCCGAAAACTTCCTTGCAAATGGTGGCTTCCGTCGGTTGATTCTCCTGTAACTCTGAAATCCAGAGTTTTCGGCGAGAACTTTAACTTCTCGACGAAAACTTCCTCTTGCAAGCTCTGCCAATTTCTTCTGGACTTTTCTCTGAAAACCTGAGTAGTTTTCGCCGAAAACTGTAGTGTAAAACGGGGCAGGATTTCTGTTGACTTGATTGACTTCTTGGATTGGTTCCGGTACGGTTCCTCGAGGTTCCAATGCCTTAGACACGTCCTTGGCTACTTATTTAATGGCAAAAACCTGTGCTATCATTAAAACACTAGAAAACCATCAAATAGACCTGAAACGGGCCAAAGTAACGCAAATGGCACGAGATAGAGCAGTTGAGTGAATATTCGCTATTCTACCCTAAAAACCATGTCTTAAGCAAGGAAATGTCGCTTAAATGAGGCTGATAATCACGTCAAATCGAGTGTCATCAAAATACCCCACACTTAAGTTTTGCTTGTCCTCAAGCAAACTGAATAGAACACGCTCACGTTCACAAATGATAAGATCGATTAAATTGGAGTTCAATATGTCACAATGAATTATTAGACAGCTACTTCTAGAACAAGAAATCTAACATGCATACTGATCAGCCAAACAACCTGATCTCACTAAAAACTGCACACGACAAGTAGTAGTAACCAATCATGCACGAATTTGACTTGACCGACCAGACTCCTTACACAGGAAATATTTAGTACAAGGGAAACTCTCACTCTCTGTGTTTAAGGACGTGTTTCTGCTCTCAATCATTTTTTGTTACTGAATTCTGTCATAAGTTTGCAATTCGACCACATCTCCACCACAGTGACCACACGAGGAACTAGTCAAGAAGGACTTCCCTGCTTAGGACTGTAACGAATTCTACACTACAAGGGTTAAGATGAGATGGATGAAGGGAATATATGATGATGGCTTTAGTGTGGTATAGCTTTCGACTAACTTCCCTTGAATCTAGCTTATGGCTTCCTATCGTTTAATCAGGCACGGGTGGAATAGTGTACGCTCGTCCTATGATACCCTCAAGCAACCTAGCACTTTATTTTCTTTACACACAAATTTTTTATTTCAAAATTTTCTTTTGACTTCGTTCTTCCAAATGTAGGGAGAAGAACGTTTATTGAACTGAATTATAAACTTGAAAACTTTTCTGAACTCTTTTTTTTCTAAATATTTGTTCTTTCTTTCGAATTTCTCTTCTTTTCTTCTTTTTGTGCCGATTCTTTCTTTTTGTTGCTAGAGGGGTTTACACGTCTGGACATAATAGCTAGGACCACCTGTTTAATGGCTATAGGCAAGTTACCACAAACCAACTTCCGGTAGGCTATTCTAGAACTACAACCACAGGGGATCAACGGGGAATGAAAGAATGGGGAATGGCTATAATGTATATCGAACCGAAAGAACAGGCCAATCGCAAGGGTTTAAACCTAATGATTTATCGTTAGGCAGGCTATCTGGCTTAGTAGCTGAATCTAGGTGCCCCTATCATTCTAGAACTCGTGTCATCGTGTGGTCTCGAATAGGTCTCATGCAAATTCTAACTCATTCAAGCAAACATAAAACCACTCAAAAAGAATTGATATTGCAAGTTACGTGCAATGGATCAAAAGCTCACAGTTGGTTTGCTAGTCGGATTCTGTCATTTTCATGCAATCAAGGCGACTAACTACAAGTGTGATTTTAAAAATCTGTTCTGACCAGGCAATTTAGCATTAAAGTATACACGTTGGTTCTCAGGTTCTAGGTTAAGCAGTCTAAGCATCATTATGACAGATTGAACAACAACTTAACATCAAAAATCAAGAACCGAGCAATTCTAATGCTAGAGAAACTGGAAAGGAACCACGAAACACACAAAAACACAATCAAGGGCAATCAAGTTCATGCAAGGTTCTCTAGCATCCTACCCCACACTTAAATCGTTCTGTGTCCTCACTGGACAAAAACTAGAGTTGAGAGTGGAATAGAAGAACCTGGACCGAGATGACTGATGTAGGGGATGAACACGGGTCCTCGGAGCGGAGGGAATCTACCAAAGCGAAGTAGAAGGTGGTAGACCCTAAGCAAAGGAAATCTCCCAAACTACCTTCAAAACAAAAACAAATTAAAGATAAAAAGG
Organism: Linum lewisii; assembly: GCA_034768395.1. Classification (NCBI taxonomy): domain Eukaryota; kingdom Viridiplantae; phylum Streptophyta; class Magnoliopsida; order Malpighiales; family Linaceae; genus Linum; species Linum lewisii. Next base: position 24,443,638 of record CM068298.1, on the reverse strand, counting down.
AAACCGGGACAAGTATCCCGGATCCACAAAGAAAAAAGTTGGATTGAAATCCGAAAAGAAGATATAAAAAGAAGGGACAAAGAAAAGGATACAACCTGATCACTGTTGGTCAGTTGCATCGGGAGGGGGAATGTGGAGGACGTCGTTGACCTGCTGCTGCCACGCCAGCTGTGCCTCGTACCTCTCGTTAGTGTGGCGCATGTGCAGCTACATAATAACCCATCTGGCATCCTGGGTGGCGGTGTCTGTGACTCGCCACTCCTGGAGTCGCTCGTACAGCTCTCCAATATCAGCTGGATGCGGTCGGTGCTAAGGATGAGGCGCGTGGAATGGATCATGGAGGGGCAACTGCCACTGATATGCATACCCTGCCTGCTGCTGTGGCGAGGGTAAATGATCGTCAAACTCCGGCTCCGGCTGAGGAAGTTGCTCCTCAGAATCGTCTTCTTCCTCTGACTCGACCTCGTGTTGGGGAGGAGGAGCTGCCACCACATGCGGACCAAGGTCCAACTAGAGGGTGATGACACTCGAATTAACGTGATTATCAGCCTCATCTAAGCGACATTTCTTTGCTTGAGACATGGTTTTTAGGGTAGAATAGCGAATATTCACTCATCTACTCTATCTCGTGCCATTTGTGTTACCTTGGCCCTTTTCGGGTCTATTTGATGGGTTTTCTAGTGTTTCCATGATAGCACAGGGTTCTGCCATCAAATATTGTAACCAAGGACGTGTCTAAGGCATTGTATCCTTAAGGAACCTCACCCGGATCAATCAAAGAGTCAATCAAAGTCAACACATCCATGCCCGAGTTGCACAGCAGTTTTCGGCGAAAAAGATCTTGAGTTTTCGCCGAAAACTCTAAGAGGAAATTGCCAGTTCATCATAAGAGGAAGTTTCTGGCGAAAACTCAAAAGTTCTCGCCGCAAACTCCTTCGAGCAGAGGAAACAGACGGAGCAAGCCAAATTCTCAAAGGAAATTTTCGTCGAAAACTCTTAGTTTTTGGTGAAAACTTAAGCTCTTTCCAACCGAAATGCGGACTAGTATAAAGGAAATTTGGCGGCTGAAAATAGGGATATCATAACTGACACTTTGGACGAAAATTCCAAAACTTAGACTGGAGAGAGAAAGAGTGAAAAGAGTTCGAGGAGCCAGGAAAGGTGATGACACTCGATTTGACGTGATTATCAGCCTCATTTAAGCGACATTTCCTTGCTTAAAGACATGGTTTTTAGGGTAGAATAGCGAATATTCACTGAACTGCTCTATCTCGTGCCATTTGTGTTACTTTGGCCCGTTTCAGGTCTATTTGATGGTTTTCTAGTGTTTTCATGATAGCACAGGTTTTTGCCGTCAAATAAATAGCCAAAGACGTGTCTAAGGCATTGGAACCTCGAGGAACCACACCGGAACCATTCCAAGGAGTCGATCAAGCCAACTCAAATCCTTCCCCGATTTACACTGGAGTTTTCGACGAAAACTCCCTAGGTTTTCGGCGAAAACTCAAGAAGAAATCGTCTGAGTTCACAAAGAGAAGTTTTCGGCAAAAAGTCCAAGTTCTCGTCGAAAACCCTAAGTCCAGAAATCACAGGAGAATCAGCCGACGAAAGCCTTCATTTACACTCAAGTTTTCGGCAAAAACTCAGTAAGTTTTCGGTGAAAACTCAGCAAGTTTTTGGCGAAAACTCCAGGCAAAATCCGGCGGTATTAGGGTTAAGTATAAATACTTAACCGATGGACCAAAAAGATATATATGGTAATAAATTATAGTTTCAGAATTCTCACAAGTTCTGGAGCAGAGTTGAGAGTTCGAAGAGCCAGGAAGAGATCGTGACGCCATCCCTTCATCTCGGAGACTCAGAGCTAGGATTGAAGATTACCGGAGAATGAAGCTTTGCCAGAGTCGTCTTAATTAGGTTTTACAGTTTCTATCTGTTCTATCTTTTCATGATGAACTCTGCTTCTGCCTTTGATTCTTTTGTTATGAACATGAGTAGCTAAACTCGTAGAGCTTAGACTAGATGAACCCTAAGTGACCCAAGGCTTTAAAGCGGTTACGGATCGGCGGAGATTAGATTCAAAGTTCAATCAGTTTCTCTGTCATGTTTGATTTGTTCTTCGTTATTTATGTTTCTTGTCTGGATTGATCACCTAGATTAGATTCTTGTTAAGTTAAGGATAGAACCGAACGCTCGCCTTACTTTAAAACACCAAATCAAACAATTAACCTATTCATTGAAGTGTGCCTTTCGTAGGAACCAGTTAGGGTTAATCCACTGCAAGAGTAACTCATAAATCGTTAGTAATTCCATCAGTTAGGTAAGTCGTTGCGAGAGGCGACCGTACCCGGGTGACTAATTAATCTTGGTAGCTAGATCGGATAGAGCGAACGTTCACCAGTCTTAAACCTAAGGGTCAGGAGTTATGCTGGTGTCTTAGAATTGATTGAACGAGAATTGAAATCCGCTGATCTATTGATTGCGTACGCTCTGGTGAACGAAGAGGGATTTGAAGTTTAAGCTTGTCTGTCATCTCTGTTAAAGTCAACCAACCTTTCAGTCTGTCTTTCAGTTTAATTTTTAATTTCCTTGCATTTCTTAGATTAGTAGTTGTGGAACTCACACCACGCACAAAGTGTTAAACCTGAGTAATCTGCCTTTATATTTGAGTAAACAATTATTAGAAGACCCATGGAATACGATCTGCTTAGCCTAAAAGCTAAGTAGTTATTTGATAAACCCGTCCTACGACGTTCATCAAATTGGCGCCGTTGCCGGGGATCTTCTTTTAATTGTTTGAAAGAAGAACTGGCATTTTATTCTTCTACTTCCCATCTTTCATCTTTCTGTCCACTTCGATTTTACACTGGTTGTGTTTTTTTTGTTATTTGTAGGTTGTTCACAGGTTTATGCACCACCGCCCTCTCACCCACTCTCAAAGCGCCAAGAACGACAAGGCTAAGAGTGTAGAAGGACCAGGCAGTTCTACTCCGCCAAGACAATCACAGATTCTGAAGAGAGGCAAAACCAATCCACCTCCATCCGTCACTCCAATTAAGATCGAGGAACTGAAGGAGAGTTCCTCATCTCCATCTTCACCGTCATCTTCAACCGCTTCATACACCGAATCACTTTCACCCCCTCCATCTCCCAGGATGAATGATCAGTTACCACCACCAGGCGGTCAACAACAACCGCCACCGGGTGCACCGATGAGTCTAGCTGACTACAACAAGCCGAGCGCGACTAGCGTTCGATCTTCTATTGCCGTGCCACGCATTGAAGGAAATCCTGACTATGAGATCAAGATTCCATTCTTGACTATGATCTCTAGGGATCTACAATTTGAAGGCAGACCATTAGACAATCCGTGCACGCATCTGGCGGATTTCCTTGATCTCTGCAGCACTTTCAAGAATGGGAATCTCGACAAGAATACTCTTTGCTTGAGAGCTTTCCCGTTCTCTCTGAAAGGCGCAGCTAAGAGGTGGCTCACTGGCAAACCATCTGGCTACTACACTGACTGGGAGACTCTTGCTCAAGACTTTGTCGAAGAGTACTTCCCTCCTTCCAGAACAACAGCCTTCAAGGACAGCATTGCCAGATTCTCTCAGAAGGAATGAGTGAGCTTATATGATACTTGGAATGATTTCCAAGAACTTCTCTACAACTGTCCTCACCACGGTTTTGAGCAGAGACAGTTAGCTGAAATTTTTGCTCGAGGTCTTCGTGAAGAATCTGTAAAATGTGTCAATTCCCTAGCTGAAGGGGATTGCACTACACTCACACCTGAAGCTGCTCTTCTTCATTTTGCGAACTGTGCTTCCAAGTCGAGGAACTGGGAGCGTCAGTCAGAAGGATCAAGGAGAAAGCTCGATCTTGAAGCAACCATTAAGGCGGAAGTAGAGAAGCATCTGAAGAAATCTTCTACACCCATCAAGTCGCGAACAGCCTCTGTCTATGTTGCTGATTGTGAGTGGTGTGGAGCTTGTGCGCATAATGGAGGCCGATGCCAGAACTTTGGTAAGACAGAAGTCTGGTCTGCCGAAGAACTCAATTTCATTCAACAAGGCTTCAACAACAATCAGAACGGTTATGTTGGCTACCGCAATTACAGACAACAGGGGAATTATCAAGATCGACCTCCCTACAATGCCAGTGCCAACCAGAACCAAGGCCAGAACCAGAATAGCTGACCAACTGGTCCAGCTCAGGATCAGATGCCTAACCATCCACCGGGAAGTGTCTACCAGCCACCGCACCGTAATCCAGGTAACTATGGAACTGCTCCTGGCAATCACCATAATCAATATCTGAACAATACTTATACAGGACAGCAGCATCAGAAAGAGAACAACGGCAGTGAACTCGACAAGAAGCTCAATCAGATCATCACCAGACTTGACGATCATGATAGTCAGTTCAAAGCTCAAGCTCTCCTCAACCAAGAACTGATTGCCTCCGGTCAAAGAATTGAGCAGGCAGTGAACCAGATCTCTAGCATGCTAACATCTGGTCGACCATTTGGCCAGCTTCCAAGCCAAACTGAGCCGAATCCGAGAAAGGAGCAAGCTAAGATGGTATCTATTCAAGATTCAACAAACTCACCTACTAATGCTTCTTCTATTTTTTGCAGAACCATTGGAACTCCGGAGGAGAAGGAAGCACATAAAGAGGCACCTGAGGAGTATGATCCTCCTCTTGCTCTATACTACGTGAAGCCTCCTTTTCCAAGAGCAATGCTACCGAACGCGAAAATTGAGACTGGCATGTGGGGAAACAAGGAGGGATATCCTGCCATCCGTAGCAAGAAGCCTTCCTCGCCATACCCAGCTAAGTGCTCCGATCCTGGTTCTTTCACGCTACCTCTAGTCATTAATGATATTGAGATAGAACGTAGTTTGGTTGATCTAGGCGCGTCTGTTAATGTTATGCCTATGAGTTTGTATGAGAAATTGAATCTGGGAGAACTTGAACCGACTAGCATGACACTTGAATTTGCTGATAGATCATTGAAAACACCTAGAGGAGAGATCAAAGACGTTGTTACTAAATGTGGTCCTTTCACTTTCTTAGCTGACTATGTGATCATAGATACTAGCGAGGAGGATTCTACCATTCTTATAGGTCGACCCTTCATGGCAACAACCGGAATGCAAATCAATGTTCCGAGTGGTTCGTTGACGTTGAGGGTTGGTATGGAAACGATAACATTCCGCCTTAAGGATGGTATGAAGTATACTCCTATGAATGAAGAACCTCATTGTCTTGCTGTTGAAACTGTGGAGTTGACTCCGGTCAACTCCGTTACTGATGTCTCTTCCAGTGGTTCTAGACCAATTGTTGTTGCAGATGTTGAACAGATTGCTAAGAAGAAACCAGAATCTTCGGCTCAAAAGCCGCCAAAGAAGAAGGAACTGAAAGCCTCTTCTTCACCGCCAAGTAAGGAACCTGGCAGGTCACGGAGAAAGAATCAAAAAAAGAAGACTCAAATGGTCTGGAGACCAATTGCACCTCCATCTTCTTCCGAGCCACCCACGCCACCAGTCCTTGTCAAGCCACTGGCGCTTAAACAAGTAAAGAAGGAGAAACCAAAAGCATCTCCTAAAGAAGCGCCAAGGATTACGGATCCCGGTGAATTGAAGCCGGAGGTTAATGAGAAGATAAAGCTGACAGTCCTCATTCCTTCCATCGTAACACTCATGAAGGATGAACTCTCAAGAGAATTGTTCGGACCGTTCAAGATCACTGATCATCTTCCCGATGGACGCACTAAGCTCACTCATGCTAATGGGAAGAAGTTCACGCTTGACGAAGATACCCCGAAGCTCTACTTCATGAACTCCGACGCTAGCGTTAAGGAGATTCTGAGTTGGGATGTCTCCTAATACCGTCCAGGTATCGTCCAGCTCAAGGACATTAATCAAAGAGCGCTTCGTGGGAGGCAACCCACGGTTGGAGTCAGTTTTTAAATTTGTGTGAAACTCCTTGTTTTAGAGTTGGTTCGGGGGACCAAAAGTGTCGGTTTGCATGATTTCTTATTTTTCGTGTGTAGTCTGTGTGTCATCGTTTCAATCGCAAGTTGTTTGAGGTTGTTCTGATTTTTGTCAAATTATTTCTGATTTTCTGAAGATTGCCGGGACTGCAAAAAATATTTTCAATCATGCAGGTCAAATTTTTCGGCAAAAAGTGTCCCATTTTTTGGCGAAAACTGCCCTTTAAATCCCACTGTGTTTTCTGATCGAAAACTGATTTGAAAACCGGCAGACGTTTTGAACTTGAGTTTTCGGCGAAAACTTGCACTACTTTTCGCCGAAAATTCTGAGAAAAAATCCAAAAATCTTTCCCCTATTTCCTGGTCTCTTTTCTCTCTCTCCCCTCACTTCTCATTTTTTTGAACGACCGAAAACCCAGCCCCCTCTGTTTTTAAAAAATCGCCGCCGCCGACCCATTTTCACCACCACCGCCCGATTCCCTTGTCGCCGCCATCGCCGATCGCTGCCGCACTATTCCTCTCCCTTTTTCGATCATTTTAAGACGTAGATCATCCAAATCGGAGCTCTAGAGCTCTAGTACCACCGAACCCTAGTTTTTCAAGTTTTTCTCCGATTTCTCTCATTCCGTTCGTTTTCAGCAGCTATGGCTTCAAGGTAAGTTGTAGAACTTTTCATTTCGAGTCTTTTGACATGTTGAATGCTGAATTTCGTCGGGGTTAACTTCGGTTGAGTTTTTTTGGTCTACCTCGATTTGCGTGCTGACTGTTTCATGTGAACTAGGTTAGCTGATTGCTTTGGACTGATCTAGCATGCTTAGGGAGAATTGTGCTTAGTTTTAATACCATTTGATCATGTGTTGCTATGCTTAAAGATCGATTCTTTGCGGTGTTGACTTTTGTGAAATGTCGGTTTGACCATAACCTGTTTATGCTCGTTTGGCTGCCATGTGTGTTCATTCACGTTCATATTACTGTGTTTTCCATCCGAGTTTATAATTATGCCGTCATTTTCCGCTTTGAGCTAGTATTGCCATGATTAGGGTTTAATGTGTTACAATGTTGACTTTTTGACTGTCGTTTTGAGTTCTGAACCTTGGTTGTGTTGTGATCACTCCGGCTAGACATATGCACGCTTTATAATTTATTGTTATTACCGGTTACTTACTTTGCTTACCCCCACTCGGTTTTCCTCATTTCTTTGTGAAATTGAGTTTTTTCTACTAAGTTTGGGGTAGGATTTTAGTTTGACTAATCTGGTTTATTTTCTTGCTATGAATTAGTAATGTGACCAATGAGCGCAGGACCAAGGCTAGACTCGACATTGGACGAAAATTCCATAATAACTGACACTTTGGATGAAAATTCCATCATAACTGACACTTTGGATGAAAATTCCATCATAACTGACACTTTGGACGAAAATTCCAAGACTTGACTAGAGAGAGAAAGAGTGAAAAGAGTTCCAGGAGCCAGGAAAGGATCGTGACGCCATCCTTCCATCTCGGAGAACCAGTGCTAGGAGTTGAAGATCCAGCAGATTGAAGCTTCAAGGATTCGTCGAAATTAGGTTTTACAGTTCTTCTTTGTCTTTCCTATCTGAGATGTATTCTTTGTTCGTCTTTGATTCTCCTGTATTGAATATGAGTAGCTAAAACTCGTAGAGCTTAGATTAGATGAACCCTAAGTGACCCAGGGCTTTAAAGCGGTCATGGATCTGCGGTGATTAGTGATGAGCTGCAGAACAGTGATCAAATACTACCAAGCTAGAAGCAAGATAGATCGTATTCCATAGGGTTTCTTCTAATCGTCTACTCAAATATGCTGGCAATTTATTCAAGTTAAAACACGTTGTGCGTGGTGTGAGTTCCACGACTTATAGACTAAGATGCAGGAAAATTAAAATGAAATTAAAAGACAGAATGATTGGTTGGTTTAAACAGACGACAGACAAGCTTAGATTTCGAATCCCCCTTAGATCACCAAAGCAACAACAATCACAAGACCATCGGTTTTCAATTCTCATTCAATCAATTTCTATACACCACCATAACTCCTGACCCTTAGTTTTAAGACTGGCGAACGTTCGCTGTATCCGATCTAGCTACCAAGATTAATTAGCCGCCCGGGTACGATCGCCTCTCGCAACGACTTAACTAACTGGTGGAATTACTAACGATTTATGGGTTACTCTTGCAGTAGATTAACCCTAACTGGTTCCTACGAAAGGCACACTCCAATGATTAGGTTAACTGGTTGAATTGATGTTTTAAAGAGAGGCGAGCGTTCGCTTCTATCCTCAACTTAACAAGAATCTAAACTAGGTGATCAAGGAAGACAAGTTTAAGCGCCAAAGCAGGGAACTGTCTAACGACTACGTCTAGTGACTACGTCTGGCGACTAACCCTAGCTTGCAAAAACCTAATCTAGGCGATCAACCAGAAAAGAAACATAAACAATCAAGAACAAAACAACCATACAAAGAGAAACTGATTGAACTTTGAATATAATTACCGCCGATCCGTGACCGCTTTAAAGCCCTGGGTCACTTAGGGTTCATCTGATCTAAGCTCTACGAGTTCAGCTACTCATGTTCATAACAAAAGAATCAAACATAAAGAAAGATTTCATCATCCAGAGGAAGAACATAAAAGAATCTGAAAAACCTAATTAAGACGACTCTGGCAGAACTTCGATCTTCGGTAATCTGCAATCCTAGCTCCGAGTCTTCAAGATGGAAGGGATGGCGTCACGATCTCTTCCTGGCTCTTCGAACTCTAACTCTGCTCCAGAACTTGAGAGAATTCTGAAGTATTTGGTATTATTTTAAATTCTGAGGTATGCAAAAGTATATCTGTTTTGGGCTGCCGGTTAAGTATTTATACTTAACCCTAATACCGCCGGATTTTAACTAAGATTTTCACCAAAAATATTAAGGGATTTTCGCCAAAAATCTTAGTGCAAAAGGGATGACCGCCGGCTGGATTCTTCTGTGGTTTTCGGACCATTGGTTCTCGGCGAAAACTTCACATTTTCTCCGAAAACTTCCTTGAATGAGCTCAGTCTATTTATGCATGGATTTTCGCCGAAAACCTTGGGTGTTTTCGGCAAAATCTTCAGTGTAGAACGGGCAGAAGTTTGGTTTGACTTGATTGGCTCCTTGGATCGATTCCGGTGCGATTCCTCGAGGTTCCAACGCCTTAGACACGTCCTTGGCTACTTATTTGATGGCAAAAACCTGTGCTAACATAGAAACACTAGAAAACCATCAAATAGACCCGAAACGGGCCAAAGTAACACAAATGGCACGAGATAGAGCAATTGATTGAATATTCGTTATTCTACCCTAAAAATCATGTCTTAAGCAATGAAATGTCGCTTAAATGAGGCCGATAATCACGTCAATTCGAGTGTCATCAATTAGATTCGAAATTCATTCAGTTTCTCTTTCATGTTTGATTTGTTCTTCGTTCTCTGTGTTTCTTGTCTGGTTTGGCCACCTAGATTAGATTCTTATTAAGCTAAGGATAGAAGCGAACGCTCGCCTTACTTCAAAACACCAAATCAAGCAGTTAATCTATTCATTGGGGTGTGCCTTTTATAGGAACCAGTTAGGGTTAATCTACTGCAAGAGTAACTGATAAATCGTTAGTAATTCCACCAGTTAATTAAGCCGTTGCGAGAGGCAACCGTACCCGGGCGACTAATTAATCTTGGTAGCTAGACCGGATAGAGCGAATGTTCGCCATTCTTAAACCTAAGGGTCAGGAGTTATGGTGGTGTCTATGAACTAAATGAACTAGAATTGAAAGTCGCTGGTCTGTTGACTGCTGTTGCTCTAGTGATCTAAGGGGGATTCGAGGTCTAAGCTTGTCTGACGTCTGTCTTAGTCAATCAATCAATCATTCTTCATTTTAATTTCATTTCAGTTTACCTTGGATTTTAGTATAGAAGTCGTGGAACTCACACCACGCACTAAGTGTTCAACCTTGAATAAAATTGCCAACATATTTGAGTAAGCAAGTAGAAGAGGCCAGTAGAATACGATCTGTCCTGCTCTTTGCTTGACAGTTATTTGATTGACGGCATTACAACGTTCATCGAATTGGCGCCGTTGTCGGGGACGTCTTCTATTTCGTTGAAAGAAGAGCTGGCATTTTGGTGAACCTAAGATCGTTGTTCGGGTTCAACCAAATAACTAACAAAGCTAACAAGCTAGGGTAGATCGTATTCCACGGGTCTTCTATGATTGACTACTGAAATAAGCTAGCAAATTATTCAGGTTTAAGCACTTCGTGCGTGGTGTGAGTTCCACGACTTCTAATTCTAAGAAATGCAGAGAAATTAAAAATTAAAACTAAGAACATAATGGAAATTGGTTGATTAAAACAGAGATGACAGACGAACTTAGACTTTCAATCCCCCTTCGTTCCCAGAACATTGGCAATCAACAGATCAGCGGATTTCAATTCTCATTCAATCAATTCTAAGACACCACCATAACTCCTAACCCTTAGGTTTAAGACCGGCGGATGTTCGCTCTATCCGTTCTAGCTACCAAGATTAATTAGTCGCCCGGGTACGGTCGCCTCTCGCAATGACTTAACTTAACTGGTGGAATTAATAACGATTTATGAGTTACTCTTGCAGTGGATTAACCCTAACCGGTTCCTACGAAAGGCACGCTCCAATTATAAGGTTAATTGTTCAATTTGATGTTCTAAAGTAAGGCGAGCGTTCGCTTCTATCCTTAGCTTAACAAGAATCTAATCTAGGTGATCAATCCAGACAAGAAACATGAATAATGAAGAACAAACCAAACATGAAAGAGAAACTGATTGAACTTCGAATCTAATCACCGCCGATCCGTGACCGCTTTAAAGCCCTAGGTCACTTAGGGTTCATCTAGTCTAAGCTCTAAGAGTTTAGCTACACATATTCATCACAAAAGAATCAAAGACAAAGAAAGAGTTCATCCTACAAAGGAAGAACATAAAAGAATCTGAAAAACCTAATTAAGATGACTTTGGCAGACTTCGATCTTCGGTAAACTGCAATCCTAGCTCCGAGTCCTCGAGATGGAAGGGATGGCATCACGATCTCTTTTCGGCTCTTCAAACTCTAACTCTTTGGTCCAGAACTTGAGAGAATTCTGAAGTTTTTGTAATTATGATGTATATGAGGTATGAGCCGCCGGTTAAGTATTTATAATTAACTCTAATTTAGCCGGATTTTGCCTGATATTTTCACCGAAAATATTGAAGAATTTTCGGTGAAAATTCCTTTGTAAATGGATGGTCCGCCGGCTGCTTTCTCCTGTGATTTTCGGTCCAATAGTTTTTGGTCGAAAACTTAGGGTTTTCGCCGAAAACTTCCTTCAGTCGGCATCAATGATTTTGTGCATGTATTTTCGCCGAAAATGCTAGGGTATTTTCGGCGAAAATTCCTTTGTAAACCGGGCAGGAATTATTTCGACTTGATTGGCTCCTTGGATCGATTCCGGTGCAATTCCTTGAGGTTTGAACGCTTTAGACACGTCCTTGGCTACTTTATTTGACGGCAAAAACCTGTGCTAACATAAAAACACTATAAAACCATCAAATAGACCCGAAACGGGCCAAGGTAACACAAATGGCACGAGATAGGGCAATTGATTGAATATTCGTTATTCTACCCTAAAACCATTTCTTAAGCAAGGAAATGTCGCTTAAATGAGGCTGATAATCACGTCAATTCGAGTGTCATCACATTTTTATTCTTCTATCTTTCCATCTTTCATTATCCATCATACTTCGATTTTACACCGGTTGGGCTTGTTTTTGTCCCTTGCAGATCATAGCAGGTACAGAATCGAATCACTTCCGTTCCATCTTCCCTACCACAATGGCTGCTCCAAAGAGTCTTGCGGACTACAGTAAGCCGATCGCGTCTAACGTTCGTTCTCCCATCGTCGTACCTCATGACGACGACGATCCTGACTATGAGATCAAGATCCCCTTCCTAGGACTAATCTCTAGGACGTACAATTTGAAGGAAAGCCAGATGATAATCCTTGCACACATCTATCTGACTTCCTGACTATATGTGAAACTTTCAAGTCTGGGGACCTCAACAAGAACGCTCTATGTCTCCGAGCCTTTCCATTCTCTCTCAGAGGTGCAGCTAAGATATGGCTTGGAAGCAAACCACCCGGCCATTACACTAATTGGGAAACTTTAGCTCAAGACTTTGTTGAGGAATACTTCCCTCCATCAAGGACGACTGCCTACAAGGACATCATCTCCAGGTTTACTCAGAACAAAGATGCAAGCTTGTACGACACTTGGAATGAATTCCAAGACCTTCTCTTCAACTGTCCTCACCATGGGTATGAACAAAGGCAGCTGGCTGAATTCTTTGCTCGTGGTATGCGCGAAGAATCTGCAAAGTAGGTCAACTCCCTAGCTGGGGGAGATTGTACCGCTCTTACTCCTCAGGACGCTCTTCTTCATTTTGCTAGCTGTGCTTTAAAGTCAAGAAGCTGGGAGAGACAAAGAGAAAGTACCAAGAGCCAGATGAGCGTTGCAGATCAGGCCAAAGTAGAAGTTCAAAAGCATCTACAGACAATTGGCATCTCCCTCGATCCCCCGGCAGCTACCATCTTTTCGGCTGACTGTGGATGGTGCGGAACCTGTGCTCATAACGGTGGAAGCTGCCTTAACTTCGATAAAACAGACGACTAGTCTACAGAAGAGGTGAACTTCATTAGTCAAGGTTTCACCAACAATCAGAAAGGCTACGCCGGTTACAGGAACTACCTACCGCAGAACTAGAACAACCGGTTCGCATATCCATATCAGAGACCTCCTGGATTCATTGGAGGACAGCAACAGTCTCGAGCAAAGCCGCATTACAATAGAGAAGAGGACTATGAGAAGAAGTTCGATCAAATCATGCGCAGGCTTAATGAACACGACAATCAATTAAAAGCTCAAGCTGCACTCAATCAAGGACCAAGGGCTCAAAGCCAAAGGATAGAGGATGCAATAAGCAATAGGACTAAAATCCTTACTAGCAATCCTTTCCTTAATCAAGCAGCATTTCAAGGAGACTTCGGTGCAAAGAGTGAACACGCTCCAGCTATCACCACCAAGAGCGGCAAGCAAACAACCGATCTAAAAGCTCCAAAACCTGACATGATACCAGATACTACTGCCATGGATATGCCAGAGATTGAAGATATCACAGAAGAGGAAGAGACAGCACCGACTCCTCCTCCCAAGTCAGCTCCTGAGCCCATCTTAGCGCCATATATACCTCGGATTCCATTTCAAAAGCTGCAATGAGCAAAGCCAAGGATCACGACACCCAATATAAGAAGTGGTACAATGTTCTCAAGACTGCAGAGATCAAGATACCAGTAACTGAAGCTGTAGAGATTATACCACCACTTGGGAAGTTCTTTAAGGATCTCGTGAAGAAAGTGAAGAACGGAGAGGCGTACTCTGTCACGCTTACCAACGAATGTGCTTCTCTCTTCGGTGCGCCATCTCCTATGCGACAGCCGCCACCACCGCCAGTTAAGTGTTCTGATCCCGGTCCTTAAAATTGACCGTGCATCATTAATGGTATTAAAATTGACCGTAGTTTGGCTGATTCTGGTGCTTCTATTAATGTTATGCCTGTTTATCTATTTGAAAAATTGAACCTAGGGAAATTAAAACCGCTAACTTTGCATCTCGTGCTAGCAGATAGGTCTGTCAAACTGCCTAGGGGTATAATAGAAGATGTAGCTGTTTGCTGTGGTCCTTTTACCATAATTGCAGATTTCGTTGTTCTAGATACCCGTGAGTTAGATGGAACGCTTATCTTAGGTCGACCTTTCTTAACAACTGCTGGTGCAAATATCAACTACAAACAAGGCATGTTGACTTTAAGTGTAGGACAGGACAGTGTTACATTCCGCATTAAGGATAACATGAGATATTCTGTTGCTCAAGATGATAACTGTTATACTGTTGATTCTATGGAGTTGGCCTCGGCCAACTTCATTTCTAACACCTTATCTAGTGATCCACTAGAGTTGTGTTTGATTTCAGGAATTGATAATGCACTAGAATATCCAAAGCAGCGCCTGTGGCAAGATGAGTTAGACGATCGGAAAGCGACATTCACAGCCACTTCTGCGCCTGCACACATTGAACCAGCATGAAGTCGGATCACTACCTCATATGAAAATCCGCCAGAACTCGTCTTAAAAGAGCTGCCTGACCATCTAGAATATGCATTCATGGGGAAGGAATGCCAGTTGCCAGTCATCATCAATTCGAATTTGTCTCCCGAGCAGAAAGAGCAACTGATCAGGCAACTCAAGAAGCATGTCCGAGCCATTGCCTGGCAGTTGGCCGACATCAGGGGCATCTTTGAAACCTTCTGCAAGCATCGGATAGTGGTAGATGAAGAATTCAAACCAGTCAGACAGCCGCAACGCCGTGGAAGGGCAAGTCCATTGAAAAGCTAACGAGACGTTCTTTCCATGCATGCCTTGTTCACTTCTAGACTCAACCGTAAAAGGGAGTTATGACATTTTGAAGTGACAACAATATATCTACATGGATTTTGATTCCCATTTAGTTTAGAACTCTTAGTTTGTTTCTTCCTTTTTAATTTAGCTATGAATTCTTAATTGTATTAGTAGTAGTGTCATAGAAGGACATAGAGAATCCCTAAGATTAATCTAATCATATATATATGATCCATTGTACTCATTGTTTTACAACCTCCCTTGATTAAAGATTATTATTTCAGAACTTTTGTCTTTCTTCCTACTAGCTCTAGCATGTAAATGCTTAGCTCTTAGGCCTTGGTTTATCATTGTTCAAGTTAATCACCCTTTTCTTCGTGGCACCATTCTACTCTAGACACTAAGGGTTCTTTGTTATATACAATCAGCGGGTCCAAGTACTCTGCGTCTAATCTAAGGTCGACTCTTTGTTCCTGATCACTCAACTTATAGTATTATGATCATCTGCCCATGGCTATAGACGATTCATATCAGAATGACGTGATCCTAGTGCGACCTCAACAGACAACAAGTTCTGATTAAAAGGTGGATCTAAGCCTCCTTAAGTTAAGAAACTAGCTCTTCTTGTTGATGGAGGAAAAGTCAATCTACCCCGTTTTACTAAAATGGACATAACTAATGATACTGAATCCCAAATGGTGGAAGGTCAAGTCCATTTAAAAGCTAACGAGACGTTCTTTCCATGCATGCCTTGTTCACTTCTAGACTCAACCGGAAAAGGGAGTTATGACATTTTGAAGTGACAACAATATATCTACACGGATTTTGATTCCCATTTAGTTTAGAACTCTTAGTTTGTTTCTTCCTTTTTAATTTAGCTATGAATTCTTAATTGTATTAGTAGTAGTGTCATAGAAGGACATAGAGAATCCCTAAGATTAATCTAATCATATATATATGATCCATTGTACTCATTGTTTCACAACCTCCCTTGATGAAAGATTATTATTTCAGAACTTTTGTCTTTCTTCCTACTAGCTTTAGCATGTAAATGCTTAGCTCTTAGGCCTTGGTTTATCATTGTTCAAGTTAATCACCCTTTTCTTCATGGCACCATTCTACTATGGACACTAAGGGTTCTTTGTTATATACAACCAGTGGGTCCAAGTACTCTGCGTCTAATCTAAGGTCGACTCGTTGTTCCTGATCACTCAACTTATAGTATTATGATCATCTGCTCATGGCTATAGACGATTCATATTCGAATGACGTGATCCTAGTGCGACCTCAACAGACAACAAGTTCTGATTAAAAGGTGGATCTAAGCCTCCTTAAGTTACTTGGGCCCCAAAGAAACTAGCTCTCCTTGTTGATGGAGGAAAAGTCAATCTACCCCGTTTTACTAAAACAGACATAACTAATGATACCAACGCGCAAATGGTGCAAGGTAAGTCCATTGAAAGCTAACGAAAAGTTCTTTCATGCATGCCTTGTTCACTTCTAGACTCAACCGGAAAAGGGAGTTATGACATTTTGAAGTGACAACAAATATCTACACGGATTTGATTCCATTAGTTAACTCTTAGTTTGTTTCTTCCTTTTTAATTTAGCTATGAATTCTTAATTGTATTAGTAGTAGTGTCATAGAAGGACATAGAGAATCCCTAAGATTAATCTAATCATATATATATGATCCATTGTACTCATTGTTTCACAACCTCCCTTGATTAAAGATTATTATTTCAGAACTTTTGTCTTTCTTCCTACTAGCTTTAGCATGTAAATGCTTAGCTCTTAGGCCTTGGTTTATCATTGTTCAAGTTAATCACCCTTTTCTTCGTGGCACCATTCTACTATGGACACTAAGGGTTCTTTGTTATATACAACCAGTGGGTCCAAGTACTCTGCGTCTAATCTAAGGTCGACTCGTTGTTCCTGATCACTCAACTTATAGTATTATGATCATCTGCCATGGCTATAGACGATTCATATTCGAATGACGTGATCCTAGTGCGACCTCAACAGACAACAAGTTCTGATTAAAAGGTGGATCTAAGCCTCCTTAAGTTACTTGGGCCCAAAGAAACTAGCTCTCCTTGTTGATGGAGGAAAAGTCAATCTACCCGTTTTACTAAAAGACATAACTAATGATACAACGCGCAAATGGTGCAAGGGTAAGTCCATTGGAAAGCTAACGAAAGTTCTTTCATGCATGCCTTGTTCACTTCTAGACTCAACCGAAAAGGGAGTTATGACATTTTGAAGTGACAACAATATATCTACACGGATTTTGATTCCCATTATTTAGTTTGTTTTTCCTTTTTAATTTAGCTATGAATTCTTAATTGTATTAGTAGTAGTGTCATAGAAGGACATAGAGAATCCCTAAGATTAATCTAATCATATATATATGATCCATTGTACTCATTGTTTCACAACCTCCCTTGATTAAAGATTATTATTTCAGAACTTTTGTCTTTCTTCCTACTAGCTTTAGCATGTAAATGCTTAGCTCTTAGGCCTTGGTTTATCATTGTTCAAGTTAATCACCTTTTCTTCGTGGCACCATTCTACTCTAGACAC
Source organism: Linum lewisii (assembly GCA_034768395.1). Lineage (NCBI taxonomy): Eukaryota > Viridiplantae > Streptophyta > Magnoliopsida > Malpighiales > Linaceae > Linum > Linum lewisii. The sequence continues at coordinate 24,426,560 of CM068298.1, read as the reverse complement.
TAAGGGTTCTTTGTTATATACAATCACGGGTCCAAGTACTCTGCGTCTAATCTAAGGTCGACTCGTTGTTCCTGATCACTCAACTTATAGTATTATGATCATCTGCCATGGCTATAGACGATTCATATTCAATGACGTGATCCTAGTGCGACCTCAACAGACAACAAGTTCTGATTAAAAGTGTGATCTAAGCCTCCTTAAGTTACTTGGGCCCAAAGAAACTAGCTCTCCTTGTTGATGGAGGAAAAGTCAATCTACCCTTTTTACTAAAAGGACATAACTAATGATACTGAATCCCAAATGGTGGAAGGAAGTCCATTGAAAAAGCTAACGAGACGTTCTTTCCATGCATGCCTTGTTCACTTCTAGACTCAACCGAAAAGGAGTTATGACATTTTGAAGTGACAACAATATATCTACACGGATTTGATTCCCATTAGTTAAATCTTAGTTTGTTTCTTCCTTTTTAATTTAGCTATGAATTCTTAATTGTATTAGTAGTAGTGTCATAGAAGGACATAGAGAATCCCTAAGATTAATATAATCATATATATATGATCCATTGTACTCATTGTTTCACAACCTCCCTTGATTAAAGATTATTATTTCAGAACTTTTGTCTTTCTTCCTACTACCTTTAGCATGTAAATGCTTAGCTCTTAGGCCTTGGTTTATCATTGTTCAAGTTAATCACCCTTTTCTTCGTGGCACCATTCTACTATGGACACTAAGGGTTCTTTGTTATATACAACCAGTGGGTCCAAGTACTCTGGTTAATCTAAGTCGACTCGTTTTCTGATCACTCAACTTATAGTATTATGTCATCTCCCATGGCTATAGACGATTCATATCCAATGGCGTGATCTAGTGCGACCTCAAAGACAACAAGTTCTGATTAAAGGTGACTAAGCTTAAGTTACTTGGCCAAAAAACTAGCTCTCTTGTTGATGGAGGAAAAGTCATCTACCCTGTTTACTGAAACGGACATAACTAATGAACAATCCAAAGGTGAAGGCAAGCCATTAAAGTACGAGAGTTCTTCATGCATGCCTTGTTCACTTCTAGACTCAACCGAAAAGGAGTATACATTTTGAAGTGACAAAATATATTACAGGATTTGATTCCCATTTAGTTTAGAACTCTTAGTTTGTTTCTTCTTTTTAATTTAGCTATGAATTCTTAATTGTATAGTAGTAGTGTCATAGAAGGACATAGAACCCTAAGATTAATCTAATCATATATATATGATCCATTGTACTCATTGTTTTACAACCTCCCTTGATTAAAGATTATTATTTCAGAACTTTTGTCTTTCTTCTACTAGCTTTAGCATGTAAATGCTTAGCTCTTAGCCTGGTTTATCATTGTTCAAGTTAATCACCCTTTTCTTCGTGGCACCATTCTACTTAGACACTAAGGTTCTTTGTTATATACAATCAGCGGGTCCAAGTACTCTGCGTCTAATCTAAGTCGACTCTTGTTCCTGATCACTCAACTTATAGTATTATGATCATCTGCCAGGCTATAGACGATTCATATCCGAATGACGTGATCCTAGTGCGACCTAACAACAACAGTTCTGATTAAAAGGTGGATCAAGCTCCTAAGTTACTTGGGCCCCAAAGAAACTAGCTCTTCTTGTTGATGGAGGAAAAGTCAATCTACCCATTTTACTAAAATGACATAACTAATGATACTGAATCCCAAATGGTGGAAGGTAAGTCCATGAAAAGCTAACGAACGTTCTTTCCATGCATGCCTTGTTCACTTCTAGACTCAACCGGAAAAGGGAGTTATGACATTTTGAAGTGACAAAATATATTACACGGATTTGATTCCATTTAGTTTGAACTCTTAGTTTTTTCTTCCTTTTAATTTAGCTATGAATTCTTAATTGTATTAGTAGTAGTGTCTAGAAGGACATAGAGAATCCCTAAGATTAATCTAATCATATATATATGATCCATTGTACTCATTGTTTTACAACCTCCCTTGATTAAAGATTATTATTTCAGAACTTTTGTCTTTCTTCCTACTAGCTTTAGCATGTAAATGCTTAGTCTTAGGCCTTGGTTTATCATTGTTAAGTTAATCACCCTTTCTTGTGGCACCATTCTACTCTAGACACTAAGGGTCTTTGTTATATACAATCAGCGGTCCAAGTACTCTGCGTCTAATCTAAGGTCGACTCTTTGTTCTGATCACTCAACTTATAGTATTATGATCATCTGCCCATGGCTATAGACGATTCATATCCGAATGACGTGATCCTAGTGCGACCTAACAGACAACAAGTTCTGATTAAAAGGTGGATCTAAGCCTCCTTAAGTTACTTGGGCCCCAAAGAAACTAGCTCTCCTTGTTGATGGAGGAAAGTCAATCTACCCGTTTTACTAAAAGGACATAACTAATGATACGAATCCCAAATGGTGGAAGGTAAGTCCATTGAAAAGCTAACGAGACTTCTTTCCATGCATGCCTTGTTCACTTCTAGACTCAACCGGAAATGGAGTTATGACATTTTGAAGTGACAACAAGATATCTACACGGATTTTGATTCCCATTTAGTTTAGAACTCTTAGTTTGTTTCTTCCTTTTAATTTAGCTAGAATTCTTAATTGTATTAGTAGTAGTGTCATAGAAGGACATAGAGAATCCCTAAGATTAATATAATCATATATATATGATCCATTGTACTCATTGTTTCACAACCTCCCTTGATTAAAGATTATTATTTCAGAACTTTTGTCTTTCTTCCTACTACTTTAGCATGTAAATGCTTAGTCTTAGGCCTTGGTTTATCATTGTTCAAGTTAATCACCCTTTTCTTGTGGCACCATTCTACTATGGACACTAAGGGTTCTTTGTTATATACAACAGTGGGTCCAAGTACTCTGTCTAATCAAAAAAAAAAAAAAAAAAAAAAAAAAAAAAAAAAAAAAAAAAAAAAAAAAAAAAAAAAAAAAAAAAAAAAAAAAAAAAAAAACTAGATTTTAATTGTATTAGTATAGTGTCATAGAAGGACATAGAGAATCCTAAGATTATTAATCATATATATATGATCCATTGTACTCTGTTCACAACCTCCCTTGATTAAGATTATTATTTCAAACTTTGTCTTTCTTCTACTACTTTACATGTAAATCTTAGCTCTTAGCCTTGGTTATCATTGTTCAAGTTAATCACCCTTTTCTTGTGGCACATTCTACTAGAACTAAGGTTCTTGTTAATACAACGTGGGTCAAGTACTCTGCGTCTAATCTAAGGTCGACTCTTGTTCCTGATCACTCACTTATAGTTTTGATCATCTGCCCATGGCTATAGACGATTCATATCCAAATGGCGTGATCCTAGTGCGACCTCAACAGACAACAAGTTTGATTAAAAGGTGACTAAGCTCCTTAAGTTACTTGGGCACAAGAAACTACTCTCCTTGTTGATGAGGAAAAGTCAATCTACCCGTTTTACTAAACGGACATAACTAATGATACAACCCAATGGTGGAAGGCAAGCATAAAAGCTAACGAACGTCTTTCCATGCATGCCTTGTTCACTTCTAGACTCAACCGAAAAGGATTATGACATTTTAAGTGACAAATAATACACGATTGATTCCATTATTTAGAACTCTTAGTTTGTTTCTCCTTTTTAATTTAGCTATGAATTCATTGTATTATAGTAGTGTATAGAAGACATAGAGAATCCCTAGATTAATCTAATCATATATATATGATCCATTGTACTCATTGTTTTACACCCCCTTGATTAAAGATTTTATTTCAGAACTTTGTCTTTCTTCCTACTAGCTTTAGCATGTAAATGCTTAGCTCTTAGGCTTGGTTTATCATTGTTCAAGTTAATCACCCTTTTCTTCGTGCACCATTCTACTAGACACTAGGGTTCTTTGTTATATACAACAGGGTCCAAGTATCGTCTAATCTAAGGTCGACTCTTGTTCCTGATCACTCAACTTATAGTATTATGATCATCTGCCCATGGCTATAGACGATTCATATCCAATGACGTGATCCTAGTGCGACCTCAACAGACAACAAGTTCTGATTAAAAGGTGGATCTAAGCCTCCTTAAGTTACTTGGGCCCAAAGAAACTAGCTCTCCTTGTTGATGGAGGAAAAGTCAATCTACCCCGTTTTACTAAAACGGACATAACTAATGATACGAATCCCAAATGGTGGAAGGTTAAGTCCATTGAAAAGCTAACGAGACGTTCTTTCCATGCATGCCTTGTTCACTTCTAGACTCAACCGGAAAATGGAGTTATGACATTTTGAAGTGACAACAAGATATCTACACGGATTTTGATTCCCATTTAGTTTAGAAACTCTTAGTTTGTTTCTTCCTTTTTAATTTAGCTATGAATTCTTAATTGTATTAGTAGTAGTGTCATAGAAGGACATAGAGAATCCCTAAGATTAATCTAATCATATATATATGATCCATTGTACTCATTGTTTTACAACCTCCCTTGATTAAAGATTATTATTTCAGAACTTTTGTCTTTCTTCCTACTAGCTTTAGCATGTAAATGCTTAGCTCTTAGGCCTTGGTTTATCATTGTTCAAGTTAATCACCCTTTTCTTCGTGGCACCATTCTACTCTAGACACTAAGGGTTCTTTGTTATATACAATCAGCGGGTCCAAGTACTCTGCGTCTAATCTAAGGTCGACTCTTTGTTCCTGATCACTCAACTTATAGTATTATGATCATCTGCCATGGCTATAGACGATTCATATCCGAATGACGTGATCCTAGTGCGACCTCAACAGACAACAAGTTCTGATTAAAAGGTGGATCTAAGCCTCCTTAAGTTACTTGGGCCCCAAAGAAACTAGCTCTCCCTTGTTGATGTATATATATGATCATTGACTCATTGTTACAACCTCCTTAATTATTTTCAGAACTTTTGCTTCTCTATCTTAATTAAATGCTGCCTGCTGGTTAATTGTTCAGTAACATTCTCCACCATTCTATTGCATAGGGTTTGTTATATACAACGTCAAGTCTCTGCTAATCAGTACTCTTGTTCTATCTCACTAGTATTATGTCTCTGCCTGCTTAACGATCTATCATGGTGATCCTAGTGCGACTACAGCAACAAGTTCTGTAAGTGATCTAGCCTCTAAGTTACTTGGGCCAAGAAACAGCCTCTTGTGACTGAAAGTAACAGTTTCATGATCTTTACTTCTAGACCAACGGAAGGAGTTATCATTGAAGTACAACAATTTTCAGATTGATTCCTTTAGTTAGAATTTAGTTTGTTTTTCCTTTATTTAGATGAATTCTTAATTTTTATAGTAGTTCTAAGGACATGAGAATCTAAGATTAATATATTATATGACATTGTATCATGTTAATCCTTATAAGATTATTTGAATTTTGTTTTCTCCTCTGTTAGATTAATTTAGCTTTGGCTTGTTATATTGTCAAGTTAATCCTTTCTTTGGACATTTATTAACACATTTTGTTAATCTCAGCTAAGTCTGGTTATCAAGGTCACTTGTTCTGATCATCAACTTTGTTATGATCACTCCCATGTATAGACATTCTATCATGACGTGATCCTAGTGCGACCTCAACAACAACAATTCTGATTAAAAGGTAGGATCTAAGCCTCCTTAAGTTACTTGGGCCCAAAGAAACTAGCTCCTTTTGTGAAAAGTAAACTACCGTTCTTTCTAAAACATGACATTAGACTCAACTGGAAAGGAGTATCACATTTTGAGAGGACAACATATACAAGGATTTTATTATTTAGTTGCAACCTTATTGTTTCTTACTTTTTAGAAACAGATTCTTTTAATTGATCAATTAGTTTAAACGAAGTTTGATTCCTTAGTTTATCTAATCTTATTTATTTATCCTTTAATTAGTTATTAAATCCCTGATTAAAATATAATTATATAGAAATCTTATTTATTCCTATAATTAATGTAATTGTAGCTTGTCTTTCATTTTCTTGTTAAGTTAATCAGACTTTTTCTTGCCTTTATCTTACATAAGGTTCTTTGTTATTACAATCACGGTCAAGGTTCGTTTAATCTAACTGGGCACCTTTGTTCTGATCACCAACTTTGTTATATCAATATCTCCCATGCTTGCGATTCATATCGATAGTGATCCTAGTGACCTTCACTCACAACAACAAGTTCGATTAAAAGGTGATCTAAGCCTCTAAGTTCCTTGGGCCCCAAAAAACTAGCTCTTGTTGAGAGGAAAGTCAATACACCCCTTTTACAAAAAATAAACTAAATCCCCAACCCAAATGGTGGGGGTAAGTCCTTGGGAAAGAACGAAGGTTTTTTCCCATAAAATTTGTTCCTTCAATAAACCCAAAAGGATTTAACATTTAAGTGACAAAAATTTTACACTTTTTGATTCCTTTTTATTTAGAATCTTATTTTGTTTCTTCTTTTTAATTTATTTAAAAATTTTTAATTGTTTTAGTAGTATGTCATAAAGGGCTAAAACCCCTAAATTAATCAACAATATTATGACCCTTTGTACTCATTGTTTACAACCCTCCCTTTGATTAAAATTTTATTTCAAACTTTTGTCTTTCTTCCTATACTTTACATGTAAATGTTTAGCTTTTGGGCCCCTTGGTTTATCATTTTAAGTAATCAC